>JAYKAV010002834.1:689940-749163 GCA_035582835.1 Phoebastria nigripes | reverse complement strand
TGGGTGTTGGTCTCTTCTGCCAAGCAACTAGCGATAGGACGAGAGGAAATGGCCTCAAGTTGCGCCAGGGGAGGTTTAGATTGGACATGAGGAAACATTTCTTTACTGAAAGAGTGGTTAAACATTGGACCAGGCTGCCCAGGGAAGTGGTGGAGTCACCATCCCTGGAAGTATTTAAAAGACGTGTAGATGAGGTACTTAGGGACATGGTTTAGTGGGGCTTGGTGGTGTTGGGTTGATGGTTGGACTTGATGATCTTAGAGGTCTTTTCCAACCTTAATGATTCTATGATTCTAAGTTTCATATGGTAAATGGTGACTAATAATTCCTAGATTTATTTATGATTCAACACCCCTAGAAAGTGGCTATGCAAATAATAGATACCTGTCTTGTGAAAGAAGTACCAGGGAAATGTCTTAATCTTTGAAGCAGAACTTTTCAGGCAGTAGTCACTGTGTATCACTGAGTTTTGCATCCGTGACCCATTCAGTTGTCCAGACAGGAAACCTTCCAGACAGTTCATGTGCTGAGGTGCAGTCAGGACTAAATACCTTATTATAATATTCAGTAAACTTGATTGTGGTCACTCAAACTCTGTAGGCACGGGCAGGAGTAATTATATGACAACTTRTTGTTCTCACATATAATTCTTTTTGCACAGGTTTACCTTAAACCTCAGCTATTATAATTATTATAATATAGTATCAGATAATATTATAATATTATAATTCTCTGCATGCTCTTTGACTATTTGACACTACTTGACTGAGYGAAGCTCTAGCTTTTCTTCCCCATTATGCCCAGAGGATCCCATTCCTTCAGTTCAGTCATCTGCTTGTCTACTGGTGTACTCAAAAGGGGATGAGCTAATTAGGAGAGGTAACCTAGATGGCTGTAACAGAAGAGATTAAATTGTCAAAATTTCTAAATATTCTTTTTTTCTTCTCATTGTCAGATACTTAGAATAACCAAGTTGCTTATAGCTACTATGTATTTGCTTTAGAGAAAAGAGTACAAGCTAGTGCCTTTGTATGTACTATTTGCCATTCAAGTATAATTGTCTTATTAAGTGGAACAGCTTTGGCAACCTAAAAAGCTTTTGTTAGTATTTATTTTAAGTTAAATTCATAACTTGCTATGAGGGAACACTGTCTTTTGCTGTAAAATAACCAGGTATACCCTACTGAATCAGTAGCAATCAGTTAATTAGAGCCAAATTTAAGATATTTGTTCACATCATAAAAAGCAAGCAAACATGGTTTGGGTACAAGAAGAACTCTCAATGTATTCTCTAAATACTGGTTTGTTTTTTTCCCAACCAACTATTTACAAATTCTATAACTTGAGCTCTGATTTCTCCTCTGAATTGTTTTCCCATTTTCAGTCGTACCACAGCAGTTTTTCCTATTTATGTGGAAGCAGTCAGGGTTTTTTCAGCACAACTGGTTGAAAACAAGATAAATTGGATTCCAGAGGAGAATACAACTTTTAAATCTAGAAAATTAGTGGTTTATAGGCAAGTGGGAAATTGATATTATCATAAAAGGATTGTATTCTACTTTTAACTTGCTGGGGTCTGTAGGAATGAGTTGACAGAGTCCTGAACAGTTCCAGTCTGGAGGCATAAAGATTTGTCCTGTCCCATGAGCATCTCTAACATTTTCAAAAATGTTCCTACCCTGAACAGTGAAAAAAAGTCTCTCAAACATAATAATCCTTCCTRAACAGAAAATGTGGAAATTTGGTTGGATTAATTAAAACATTGGGGTTTTGGAATTCCTTTATTTCAATTCCCAATATAAATTGATTAATTTCAAACCAAAGGTTTCTTTAAATGAAAAACTGGCCTCCATTAATACAAAACAAAAAAACCCAAACCAAACCAAAACACCACCACTTCAGTGAGATACTTTGGCAACTTCCAAACTTTCTTTAAAAGAAAAATTTTTTTGAGCGGACATCTGTCAAAAACAATTGCTTCAGCAGTCAGTTTCGGTTTGAACAAACATAGACTTTTCTAATTAAYGTTTAATTGAAAAATTCCTGACCAGGCCTATTCTACATTGACATGGGAATTGGCTAGCAGTTGGACACTGTGCAAAAGAAATATGATATTTGCACAGCCCAGGGAAGAAAAGCAAGCTGGGGACTGAGGGCATAAAATTAAGGTGATGTTATATAAGGCAGTTTCTTTCCCAGAAAAATCTCATAGTGAGCAGAAAGCGTTACTGATTTTGTTTGCTGTGACAGCAAGGGGAACTAGCGTGGCCAGATTGGGATTGCTTCATGCCCTGGCTGTCGAAAGCATCTGCATTTATTAATATGTCCTCTGCAGGACATAGCAGTAGTATATCAACATGCACAGTGCCAGTGGTTAAAAAGTTGAAATTTCACAGGAAATGGGAGTCATCAGTATCTCATTTTGATGAAAAAAAGATTAAAATGTAGATTTCCCTTTACTCCATGGAATAGCCTTTGTGACGGTGATGCCCACTAAACAGCTTATGTTCTGCTAATTGCAGGACAACAGAAAACTATGTATGGGCACACAGTTGCAGAGCTTCATGTTCCTCTTGAAATACCTTAACAGAATAATTACTTTGCCGATTACAAATTAGCCTTGCTTATAAAGCATCTTTAGCATTTTTAGGCTAAATTTTCAAGAAAAAAAAAAAAAAGGGGGTGTCCTTTGCTGCTGCTGCACCTCCCACCACCTTTGTTACTGCTGCTACTACCACAACTGCCTCACTAGCAGTTGGAAGTGGTAAGGTGCACTGAGACAACAGTGGTACTTGCAGCAGGAGCTGTACCCATGGAGGTGGAAAAAGTGCAATGATAAGAGCAGTATCAAAAAAGTCAGGTACATGTGGGATGAATGGGAATTTCTACACTCCTAGGGAGAGGAAATGAGATGCAGGAGAGATTTGAAAACCTTTTTATTCCTCCAAATCAAATCCTCTTTTTTTTTCTGCTAGAGCGCAACAGGACAATAGTGATTACAGTCTCCCTGTGCAATTCCAGCTTTCTAGCCACAGCCATTTTGGGGGCAGATAYAATTAATCTTTTCCTCATGCACTTGAGAATGCATTGGGATACTCTCCAAGTCTCATCTTCAGCAGACACCTTTGTTCCCCGGGAGGGATTTATTCACTGCTACAAATCACTCACTTTGAACATCCTAATCGATATGTTTCAAGAGAGTTTGAATAAAAGATGTTTGGAAGCTGTGGTGAATAATTCTTCATTTAGAAGAAAACAAACTCTCCTTGAGAGGAAATGCACCATGTATAATTCTGGAGCAGAACTGACAAAATGGGCAGAGACCCCCTAGATACCTAATTCACTAAAGCAGCCAGTCTTCAGTGGGAATTTTAGGGAACGATAAAACAAAAAGCTAGAAGATACTCAGGTTTTTAGTGTAGTGGCAGAAGTTTGTCTTTCAACCGTGACAATAAAAATAGTCTCCTTTGCATAGGCCTCACTGACATTAAAGCCCTAGATGTACCAAGAGGACAACAGATCACTGTCTTAGCCTCAACAGGTAAGTGAGCACACTGGGTGTTACTACCCTCCTTTCCTGAGGACTTGAGGACAGAAARAGGACATGAATGCCACTGTTACAGGAATCCCTTGTAACGTCCATAAATTGATTAAAATTCTTCTTTACTTCATCTTGTGTGTACATGTGCCAGTAGGAATGGGGAGGGGAAAGGGAAGGAAGAACACGGGGAGTGTAGTGGCTATAAATTATTTGACCCAGCTCCAGCTTGATTTACTTCAGCCTACCAAAAGGCTGACTGAAATGGGGACTGTGGTCTTGAAGTGCTGAATGAGAAGTAGGTAGGCACAGAGAAGGAGTCTTTAGAAGTGCCAGAGTGGCTGGCATTCCTGATTTGTGCAAGAAAACCCAGGCTCACCGACACCTCTACAAAGGAAGAACACCTGCAAYAGAGTCAACGGAGTAGTCACATTTACCACTAAACAGGGAGATCAGAATTTGGCCTTTTGTCACTAAAGTGGCAATTCATGAATACAAATAATAGTTTCAATGTAGGCAATTAAAATAATAAGTGATGTGAGTAGGAAAGGACCCACTCCAGCAAAATTGTTCGTCTGGATTAATTTGAATTTGAAAAGACCACAAAGCTGATAGAAGTGCCAATGGAGTTTTTCAGCCCCTCTTCTGGCTCTAAAACAGAAATTAACTTGGGCAAAAATGAGAATATCAATCCAATGAAAATCTGTCTTATTTAAATATTTGTGTTCATCTCAAATGGTTGAAATAACTCCACAAACTTCTGAACTTTRAAATACCAAAGCATCATTTGAACAACTCCGATCAAAGTATTTCAGGCATTAATTGCAGAATAGCACCTTTCCATTGCATCCAGATCTTCTCTACCCACCATTTCCAATGGTGCACTTCCAGTATGGGACTTCAGTGATCCATTATGGGATTTAGGCAGTGAGGGGAAAACAGTGCATCATAGGAGATAAATCTAGCAAATGCTCCCAGCATTTGGGAAATTGATGAATCGTGGCATCAGTGGCAGAAACAGGCTAATGGTGAACTGAACAAATCCGAAGATGGGGCAGGGGAGGGATTCCCCCAACCAGAAAGTTAGAACATAACCAGCAAAATCTTTCCACCACTACCACACCCCTGGAAGCCTGTAATGTTGCAAAAATGCCATTTTCCAGCAGTCACAGGGAAACTCTGATTAGTCCTTGGCAGAAACAGATTAAATGTTGTTCAGTAATTTGCAGCAAGACACAACTGTTTGTTTCTACAGAATCTTTTGCATTTTTTAAACTATATAACTTGAAAATATCTCTGAAAAGGTTTGTCTACTATCTGCTGTCAGCAGCAGCATTTAATTTGAGTCTGTTTTTCTGGGAAAAAAGTGCAATCATAGTTGTGAATATTATTGAGTAATTCACAAGTGTTTCAGGATAGAGCAGGTTATTTGGAAGTTTTGTTTATGGATAAATAAATCACAAGTAGGATACCCGGCGACTTCAYGAGAGCCTGAACAAGAGTGGCCAGCTACATCACCTGCATAATTTTTCATAAGCCATTTTTTGGTTTAGCTGAATTAGCTTTCGTGTCGGAGCACATGGTATCAATGGAGTACACAACTTCTAGGTTCTCCTCACTTTCATTAACTACATTCGAATTATCTGTAATGATTAATCAACATGGAAAAAAATGCCTGGCAACATGCCTTTAACCTCTTCCTGCTTGTGTGTCCTTAAAAGCACTGCCTTTACACAGGAGGGAAGAGTGGCAGATGTATTTGTATACAAACAGAAAAAACAAACCTCCCTCACGTTGCCATGTTCCTCCTGCAGTAAGAATTGCTTATGGAGTTATCGCAGCCTGTACTGGGGGACCCTATTCCTGCGGTTCCCTCTGCAGAACAGCATCCTTAGGAGGGCTGGGGCCAGGGATGGAGCTGCGCGTTTGGCTTGGGGGAGGGAGGTCACGCAACAGCCTCGTGAGGGACGCCGACTGCAGCCAGGCACAGGTTCAGAGCAGCCAAAGTAGTAATGGAAACTGTTACCCCAGCTGTAGGGGAAGAAAGGAGCAGATCATCCTCCACTGACAGCTGAAACTTGGGAAATGGGGAAGGCTAATGGATAAGTTTCAGACATTCCTTCATTTTGGCAGGAGTCGGTGCTATCTGAAAAAGAAGACGGGCAGAAGCATTCATGTTTCTGAAAGTAGATGGTACTGAAGAATCCGTTGGTTTTCATTATTTTTGCTAACTCGAGTAGAGATGGTTAACCACCAGGCTATGTTCAAAATATGAGCAATGCACAAAAATGAGCCCCAGGAACAACGTGGTTTTTAACAAGATATTACGTGCAAGTAAAAAAAAGTAAAAAAAGTTAATGACTGGTCTAGCTTTCAAAGGTAATTTTGGGAAGGTGAGTGCAGATACAGAACCAGACTAGGACTGCAACTTGAGGCAAAGCCCTTGGCCTACTGAAAGATCCGGAACTAACTCTTAGCAAGATGTTTATTGATGGGCAAAGGAAGTGCCCCTGCCTGAAGTTTTGAATGATAAACAATGATAAACGGGACTTTGATACTGTGGAAAATGAGGACAAACATAAAACGCATTTGAAATTAGACCCAATGTAGAACGGCATTCAGAACTCAAAGTCCACCRTAGGCAGCATCCTGCAAACAACACAAGTATGGCTGCCCAGTGTGGAAAAACTGAAGGAACTGTGTTGGAATGTGCCCTTAGGAAGACTCTGCAAACTTCAGGAAAGTCGGTGAACAGAAGAATGCTTCCTAACAGTTCGAGACAGCCCTAGAATAAAAGATGACTGGATTATTAACTCCAAATATATGGAATGCTCAGTTATCCAATGTTGAATGCTGATGCACAAGTTAGTATAGTGCTGGAAGTGCTGACAGTATCTCAGAAAGAAAAGCAACAGATAGTAACAGGTAACCAGGAATAGGGTTTTCAAGGTCACTTTTCCCCCATGAGAGGACAGCTAAATAACAAACAGAAAAGATAATGCCTGCAGTGCTGCTGGTGAAACGTTTTCTTCTTAGGGCTAAATATCTGTTATATCTTTTCTTCTTTGTAAGCTGTCCTCCCTTCAGAAGAGGCTTCAGGTGGCCTCCAGTGGAATGGTAGTCCGGAGACCTCTGCCCCTGTGCGCTCTGCGGGTGCCGCGGGTGCCTGCCACATCAGCCTCATTTGTTCCACATCTGTGAGCTCGTCTGTGCAGCACAGGGCAATTCTTCTCCATCAGTTGTCTCCAAGCATAACTGAGTAACTCTACTGGGATTTTTTAATTCTTCTTGTCTATAATGTGGAATGAAGCCACTTCAAGAGATGTTTATTAGAACTAGCAAGGTCTGGCGGACTGGCATTAGGCATGCTGACTTGTGTCAAGTGTGCTGGGAAGAAATGCTGAGTTTTGTTCTTTCAGTTGTGCATTCACTGAATGTGCCAGAACTTTGCAAGAGGCATGAGTCAAATATAAAACATAACATGAAAGCATCATTTAGTTTGAGAGCTCTTGAAACAAAGCAGTGGTCTCTTTTATTGAGAAATATTGTGTTTAATGTCCCTTTGTGAAGCCTCTGTTCTTATTTATCATTGCACTTAGTTGCACACCATTCAGGTATCAACAAGGAAAGACATATAGTAGATCTCTGAGGCTGCATAGTTGTGTTAAATATTCATCTTTTGCCTCAAAGGATAAGGATTTATTTAGCTGTAGCAAGTGTAATAGTTTTTGCTTCATGAAAGAGCTAGAATGTCAGAGGAATCTCTGATCCACATCATGCAACCTTAGAAACCACCGGTATGAAGCAACCTTATGTCTAATACTTAAAACACAGATAGGTTTGCAGTAAATAAAATTAATTCCATGCAGTTTTCTGTGATTTATGCATTTTTTAAAATCTTTTCTACCTAAGAAGGTTTTAAGAATAAAAATGTTTCAGAAATGTTCACCTTCTTCACGGTGAGACCTTCATCTTCACTTTGCTTCAAATTAGAGAAGTTTTTAAGAGTTGGTTCAGTGGACGAAGCGTATTACAACCACTGGATGTTTCTGAAAGCCCTATCATACAGAACATGTTGTATTTTTCATAAGAGGAAAGATATGTCTTGGTCCATAACAAGCTCTGCTTGCTACTAGCATTATGCCCTAATTTCCAGCTTACTCACTCAAAAAGGCTTCATTATTCTTTTATTGTAAAGGGTTTTGGAAGAAAAGATACTATAAATAACTAGTGTAGAGATTTTAAAGCAACTGATTCAATATTTATTTCTAATAACATGTAAGTATTATAGAATGACATTCTCTACCCTTTGCCTCAATAGAATCAACTGAGGCAAATAAAAACAGGACATAAAAATTTTGACCTGAAATGGGAGCTAGATAAGACCCTTCAGCTGGAATATTTTGAATTTTTATGTCTTAGGGGACTAAAAGAAAAAAGCCTAAAGAAACATTCTTTCTAATTGTTGCCTTTTTAAAAAAGAGACTGAAGTAGTTTCTAATATTAAACCTTCTCTTTAGCCTGCTGCGAAGCTTGGTAGCTTCAGTCATATTTTCTAGTTTTATTGCATAACTTTTTTCCCCTCCCCAAAGCATGTGATGAAGCTGCACGATTGGCAGGACTGGATCCAGCCTAAATACTCCCAATACACAAAATAAAACCACAGTGGGGTCTGGCTGTGCTTTACTCAGTATAGCTGGGCTAGACAGTGAGCATTATTCTTCTCTTCTCCTTCAACACCCTTCCCCAACAACACCCTTCACCCTTTGCCTCAATGACTGAAGATAGGTCCTGAATCACAGCTGTGGCTGGATGAATGGGAATTTATTATTCAGTGGTGGGCTATTCCAGGCCATACTGCTCAAAGCTCTTCACATTCATCTGGTTTCTGACTTTTCATTTTGGTTTCCTAAGGTGATGATGCTTGTGAGACCTTGCTGTATCTGCCTTCTCTACTAACTTCATGTATGTCATCCAATTTCAACCAAACTACAGGCCAAACTTTCAAAGACAATCTCAAAGACARAAAATTAACCCCAGTGCATGGAAAAAAACCCAGCAGCCAAGTGAAGGAGAGAGGTCCTACTAAAGCTCTTGTGGAGAGAAGATTTGGTCTGCAAGCTTAGCCTTTACTGGCCAACACAGAGTTCTTATTAACCCCTGCTGCTGGAAGAGTTGCTGTGACAGCTCATTGAGAAGGTCCTCAGAGAGAATCGGTGTGTGAGGTCTCAGTACAATTTGGCCTTGTACCCAAGCTTTTTCCCAAGCTTCCCTCATTCCCCGTCCTCTTGTAGAGCTCACAGCAAGGTCCTACTTTCAAACAGAGTTTGGGACAGAAGTCAATGCCCAAGTCACGATACAGGTGAACGGCTGGGAGAGGGCAAATTGTGGGGAAGGTGGAGCTGCGGATAGCTGGCTGGGCCAACTGTGCTGTGCCCATAGTTCTTTTTAATCCACTTAATGCTGTCCTTTAACATACAGTCGATAGGCTGCCCAGAGCTCTTGTACAGTTCTTTTAAATTAAAACATTACCTTGTCCTCTTATCATTATAGACATAATTTTTCTAAAATTCAGCAAGAAAACTACCTAAGTATATTTCACTGGCTAGAGGAAATGTAGCTCTTTATGCAAAGCTCTCTAATTTTTTTTAACATTATGAAATACTGGATGAAAGGATGCTGATGAACTTCACTCATGGAGCCTATAGTCTGTGTGGCAGTAAACAAGGACATCAGACAGGCTGCACTGCCAGTGAGCAGGGCTTTTATAGGAAGAGGGGTGATGGACCAGACATTCACATCAAGCTTCGCTCAGTAATCTGTGAAGACAGTGTTTTAAGAGGTCTCGTCTGCTGATCTTCAGGGATCTATTTCTCTAAATTAAATCGGTTCACTCTATCCCATTGCATACTCAAGTGGAAGAACTTCTTTAATGCCTTGCTATACAGTAACATAGCTGGTGATTGTAAATCTGTGCTGATGCTCAGCATAAGAGCTTGTAAATGTACAGATCTGACTAGACGTGACACTTTCATACCAAAATTTGCATGTTTCCAGAGATTTCAAAGGTTTCAAGTTTTCACAGCATGTTTTCAGTCCCTTGTGTCTTAGTGGTAGATTTTTTAGTCTTGGTAGAATAAATAGACTTGGATTATGAAAAATCATGAAATTTATATTGTGGGAGAGTAGTTTCAAGTTCCATCCTCTAAACTTTATAAAAATAAGGTGTTAAAAATAGAACTTTTATATAAGACTTTTTTGTAATTCACTTATAAGTGGTCTTCAAAAGGTTTTTTCTGTGTTTGGATGTATTTTGCTCTTTTCTGGGCAGCAAATGATTTGCAATTCTTTTTCTCTTCTTAAGCTTTGAAAAAAATGTAGTAGCACCACAGCTTTCCCTAAGCACATACTGCTTCAAGTATACCATCACACAAAGAAAAGGGGGAACAAATGAACTTCTGGAGTATTACTTACTATTGGTGCCTATCCTCCAAAGTAAAAAATCCTTTCCCAGGAGGAAAAATGGTGGATTCTTTCTATGCAATTTGTATTTGGCATTTGTAGAAATGCTAAAAGAGTTAACTCACATGCTTGATAGGATTAAAACAAAAAAAAGGAAGAAAAACTGCTATATTGTTTTTTATGTAAGTTTTCCATAGTACAATAGCTGTTGGATTCTGCAGGAAGACATAATTTATTCTTTTCTGTTGGTGAATATGAAAGAATACATGCACAGCTTGCTATAAAAATTTGTTTACTGGGATGGTTGGAAATCTGTATTTTTAAAACTGACACATTAAAAAATGACCATGGGAGGAGAAAGGAGAGGAGAAGAAGTCATAATTGGTTTTGTTTTCTTTCTCTGAACCGCCATCCATCCCTTCCAACACACAACATGCTAACCAGCTTTAGGGACTCCTCACACTAGTTTCAAAACATCTCAAGCCCACTGCCTCTGTGTGGTATTTTGGGAATCTCTATGAACTTAGAGATACCACTTTGACTGTTAGGCGTTTTCTGTATAATTTAGACATTTACGGCTTTCTTCTGCTGCATGCTTGCATCATACCTCTCTGTTTAGGGGAGAGGGACTGTGCTACAAGTGTCCACTGACTGATGTTATAAAGTACCAACAGCCACATGAATTTGTGGTAGTCGGAAAGTGACCTGTGAGTAGCTCTGGAGAAACCCGTTCTTCCAGGCAAGCTAACAAACAAGACAATACTGAGGATTCAGGCAGCTGAGGTAAATGCTCAAGTGATGAGGTACACAAAGGAGGCTGCAGCTTTCTACATAGGAATCCTTCCAGCAAGGGAAGGGATAAAACAAGGACAAGGGAAAGGAAAGAAAACCTGCTTTCTCTCACTGAAAAGACAGTGAGTAAGTTCTAGAAAGCTCTTGTAATGGCAAGGGGATTTAACCTGGAAGCCTGATTTTTCTTTTTCTCCACAAATCTCTTTTTATTTTCTGTGCTGCCTGGTGKCTTTGACAGGTGAGTTGTAGCGAGTCTTGCTGCAGCAGCATTAGACACACATCTGCCTGCCGTATTGCTCGGCAGGTTATCGGTTTCACAGCAGAGCTGACAGACATCTCGGCCAGGGAAAGCCAGTGACCTCGGGAGTGGGAAGGAAAGGAGGCCATGGAAAGGGAGCTGAGCTAAGACACTGGTGCAAACCAGGAGGAGGCAGATGGTCCCATGAAAGTCTGTCACTCTGCTATCGGCTGAGTGCATCCTGTACCACTGCACTGGGTTGCTGCAGGTGAATGCAAATCAAAGCTCAAAGAGCACAGTGTCATCATTTTTAAAAACACTGTGATGCTTTTTTCTGCTGTCAGGGAATCTTAGAAGAAAACAGCTTCAGGGTCTAGACCAGTGGCTTCCACTGCCCAGAGATGTGTTAGGCATGGGGTGTGCCTCGACTTTTCCATGAGATCTAGGTAGAATTTTTATATTTTTGACCAAAATAAACGTTGTTGCTGAAATGTTTACTTTGTTAACATAGAGAGAGAGAGAGTTCAAGGCACCCAGAAATTGAAAGCTGTGTGTCTATTCTTCTATATCTCAAAAAAGCCTCCCATTAAAATTTTGAAGCTTTTCAAGCCACATAGCTTGTCACCTCTCTGACACCCACTCTAATTTCTTGCTCCAAAATGGTTCTAACCCAAGATTTAATCAGGTAAATCCATGTCATCTGTCTTCCGTATTTGTTTGTTGTCTTCCCGTTTTCCCACTGTTGTCAGCTGCCCTTTTTATTTCATGCCTGGTTTTCCTGGTAACTTGCTGAATAGCAGAAAGGGATAAAAGAGCCCTTGATAGCTCCTCCCAATGACTGTCCTGTGCTTGTGGCTGTGATCAGTGGCTCCCACCTCTCTCGGCACTGGTGAAGCCCCAGCCAGGTCTCAAAACCAGCAGTGAGGGACACGGAGCCTGGGGAGGGCAAAGCACCAATTACAGGGATGTGACAAAGCCTTGAGGAAGCCTGTGGCCACAGTGCTCACTACAGCACCTCCACAAACCATTCTGCTACTAAAGAAAGGGGCCACGTTCATTTTATAAGTAGGGAACCCTCTCATGTGACCCAGTGTGAAGGACATGAAGCTTGGTAGCAGCAGATGGAAAAGTGAGAGTCACTGCACGGGACGTGTGACTAACAGGTAGACAAAGCAGCATCTAACACAGAACAAGCAAGTATGGTGAAAGAGTCAGACCAGAGGAAATCCGGGATTTCAGACAACAAACCTTCTCCAAGCATGGGAACAATAGCTGTTTCTGTAAAAAGAGATGAGGAAATGAAGGTAAAGCTTTGTTGTGATGTGGGGAGGAGAAAGGGGAGATGGAAAGAGACTAAGACATCGATGCCAAGAATAGTGCCTAAAACACAGAAACAGCAGATACCAAGTAACAGAAAAAAAAGGAAGAGGTTTGTTTTGTCTTTTTTTTTTTACCTAACATCTAGGAGCACAGAGGGAACAGACTTACATGACAAGAAGACTGGCATGAGAACTTACGAGAACCGTGGTAATTTTGGAAATTACTCAAGATTCCATAATTTAAAAACACACAAATTGGGGAACATTTGATTACAATCTGTAGCAAAGATTTGGGTGGGGATGGTAGATTTCATCTTAAAGCTACGGTCTAAAATGTTCATGGCAGCAGAACCATCCAGGGAATAATTAATATATCTGCCTAAAGTGAATGTATAGCCCTGATAAAAACATAGCAATTAAATAGAAAGACATAGTAAGGAAATTGCAGACAAACCTGGAAGAAGTCAAGAACAAGCCTGTTTGCTTTTAATTATATGAATGACTGTTAGACCACATCCCAAAACTGAGTTGGCAATCTGGAAGATACTTAGGCAAAATTATGATTACAAGTTTGTTCTTTTCAAAGTACTCGATGCTTTATGCTCTTACCATATGCAACAATATTACTGCACCCATGGCATAGCACCAGTCCTGGTACCAGTGAGCACAAATTATCTTTACTGATAGTCACGAAACAATGGAAAGATCTTGTCAGCAGTAAAGATAACCAAAAGATAACCAAGAGATTGACAGAGGATAAAGAATGGATGGAAAGGGATCCCTCCTATGCTATGCTGAATCATCCCTTGTACCTTATCAGGTGCTAAGTATAACCCTGCACAAACTGATAGGTAAAGACCTGCCTATTAGAGTCAAACACATAGAGAAATGCTTGACATGACAAAGGCATCATTATAGGAATGCTAAGGAATAAAAGCGCCACAAATCTGAACCTTTATGCAGGTGAGCAGATGGCCACCCACAGCATAGGCAAGAAACCAAAACCCCAAGCTGCCATGGACTGCAGGTCACTAAAAGCAGCTACAGACTTGGGGTGAGAGTGGGGGAGAGGAAACCAAAGGCAACTGTGGAGCAGTAGTAGAAAGTGTCATACACTGACATACAAATCACAGGGAAACTCTTGAAAACCCTCAGTTAACAGCTAAGGAAGAAATCAGAAGTGATAAGATAAATGTGTGGTCTGGAGATAGCAGCAAAGTAAATGAGCAGAGAAATAGCAAGGTGGAAGCAAGAACCTTGCCAACAGCACAGTGCACTAGGGAGAGTCAAGGATTTAAACTAGCTGCTATCCATCCAAATGCCAGCATGGTGGGAAAGAGCACGTCCCTTGCACAGAGTAGACACTGGTCTCGTCTCCCTTCCTCAGACGAGCATTAGTGCTAACTAGAGGAGCGGAAATATCAGGAGCTTGCTACGAGTTTAACAGAAGTAGCATAGCTTGTGGGAGGGAAGTGGAGATTCATTACTGATGGGTATGCGCCCAGTCTGACCACTATCTGTCAAGGGTAAATACTCCTTTAGTTCTACGGTCATGAAGTTCATAGATATTGTAATGTGAGCAGAGCGTGGTACCTGGACAATCCCTGCCCCTTCCTTTCTTAGTGGAAGCAGCATGTTTTTAGATCAAGCCTATCTGCATGTAGTGCTTGGATTAACCTTCTCCCACTATTCCAAGCCATCCAAAAAGACCCTAAGCCTGTTTCTACCTCATGCCACCTTCTGCTCCTCTCCCTCTTGGTTTTACCATGTCCAAATACCTTCTCCCTGCCATACTAATCTCTTGATATTGTTTATTATACTTTTTTTTTTTTTTTTTTTTTACTTTTGAGGGTGGCTGAGGAAAGGAGGGCTGGAACACACAGAGATCCTGTCAGAGGATACCTCAGAAGTCAGTCAGTGAAACTAAAATCAGCATGATGACCAAAGATCCAGTTATTTCAAAAAGCCTATATTAAGGAAGCCTTTTTGAGGCTACTTCTGTCCAAATTTGCAACTTCTGTTTCCAGAAGGAATTTGAAAAAATAAAGTGCCTTGGAAGTAGAGGATGCAGGTCTTCATTTTACTGTGAAGAATGTAGATTCTGTCACTTCAAAGACTAGAACCATGTCCAAAGTCGTTTCAGAAAAGCTGTTCTCACACTAAAACAATTTTCCTAATGCCTTCTTTTGTTTTTCAGCCTGTAGTAGCATGTGCACCATAAACGAAAGTTGTGTGCATTTATTTGATTAAATGCTGCCATTTCTGCAGGTGAAAAGTTGCCAGAATGGTCTTATGTGCAGAAAAAGCAGTTCACCAACATTAAACCTTGTTTGATACTTGAATTGCACTTGCAAATCTTTTTACCCTATGTTAGCTACAAATTCTTGTGCTGGCCTTATGATTTTTTCTTAAATTTCTGCTGAAATTTGTACAGAATCTGTGCAGTTCACATAACCCCCAAATGACATCTGGCTTTTTACACAGAGAAATGGCTTTGAGCACAGGGAAACTTATTTAGAAATTACAGTGCTAATGCATGCAGTAAAGCTCTCTGTGTTCTCAAGAGTCTTCTTAGTGTCTTCTTTATGGGGAATGTCATGGACTTTAACAAACACTTTTTTAATTTTCCAGCAATATGTCAAGATCTGTATTTCCCCCCTGTGAGGAAAGTATCTTTTCAGCTTTCTAAAGTGTAGTGGCTTCATGTGTCTAAGTCAGCTGCAGCCATGCAAGCCACAACGAATAGGTAGATAGATGTAGTGTAAAATGGGATTCTCAGATGTTTCTCAAACACACACAAATGAAAACAATATGCTTAAAAAAGATAAAAGGTTGCCTGATGAGTTTTACATTTTGCTTTTCATAAAATGTTCCTGACGACTGTAGAGTGCTCTTAATCATAATTTTAGTACAGCTCCTTAAAAACCACATGCAGGCATCTCAAACTTTTCAATAATGCATTACTGTCAGGCTTAATGTTTTGTTACTGAGCAGTAATGTCTGATTCAGAAGTACAAATGCATATCTACTTGATGATGCAGAGATTTAAGCAGGGCTTCCTCGGGGTACTAAGTTCACCATAAAATAATAAAAAGAAATCTCAGACATCCTTTATGAGCACAGAAGCTGTCTGGCAAAGTCATAAAAAGAATATTACTGTACACAAGGCAAGGATTTTATAATGTTCAGCTGAATTGCACAGTTTCAATTTAAATGAATATTCACGTAGCAGTGTTCTATCCTAATAAAACGCTTAATGTCTGAACACTTTCTGTCAAGCATCCACACAATTTCTTTTTCTTCCTATTCCATCAATGGACAGAATGTCCACTTTATGACCTTCTCAGGGCTTGCTCTGAAAGACTTTAGAAAGAGTCAAACATCTCCAGAGCAGAAGACCTGACAGGAGAAAGATGTCTGTATGGTAGAGGTGTACATGTCTTGAAACTCTTTGCTGAATTGCAGTAACTAATAGAAGAGCAAGATGTTTTGCTGTAGACACCGAAGTCTTCAGTTCCCCAAAAGAAAAACCCAGCAGGTGCAATAACCTGTTCTCTGAGCCAAAAAGTATCCAAAACCTACAACTTCAAAAGTTACTACCAAAAGGTTCTCTGCCATTTATACAAGAATGACAGAATGGAGGCTGTGGGGTGTCTCGGGCACTTCAAGCTACTTAAGAGAAATAAATTCCCTCCATGGTTCTGCCACCTTGGTAATCAGTACGGGACCATCAAAGTTAAAAACAATGGTTCATACAGCTTGACGTAGGCAGCCAGGCTTTTAAAATTAAAAGCTGTAATATATGCATGCCCTTTATTGGCTGAACTCAGCACGTAGAACACAGAATCTGCGCACTGGCCTGTATGGCACATCAACATGGGGTATGTATGCAATATGAAGGTCTAGTTAGAAATACATGGGTCAACTTCTGTTTTGATTCAGACCTTCTTACTCTTCACAAGTTTTTAGAACTTAGACACGGTGCAAAATACAGTTTTTGAAGAACCCAGAAAAGCAAATCTGTTAAAATTTGGAGTTATAATTCAAATTCTGACATGACTACTGTTAACCAGAATAGTTTTTAGAAATTGCCTTTTGCATTGATCTTTCCTTCCAAAACACAATTCTTGAAAATGCAAACATTTCAAACTTTCCATACTGCTGCAATTAATTGGAATTTTCCATGTAGGCTATATTTAAATCAATTAAGGTGCAATTAAGGTTCCATTGTTGCCAATAGCTTCTAATTGTTCTGTAATAGACTACAGATACATTGAAATAAGTAAACGGAGCCCAAGGTAACTCAATTACACTTCTTCTTCTAGTAGACTTATTCTGCTCTATTACTTTACATGAATTCATTTGTGAAATACTGAATGGCTTTCATGACTCAGTGGCAAAAGAGAGAATGCACCCATGTCAAGGTTTCTCTTGGGCAGAGTGACTAGTATGAATGCCATTGCTCTATGAAGACTGTGTAAGTGGTCAGCAGCACTTAAAAGGGTGCCCATGGCTCTGCTGTCTTGATTTCACTACTCACTCAGCATTGAGGGGTGTATGGAAATCTTTGTAGTTCACAGATATCTGATAAAATCTCTTGGTCTGTCTTCATTTAGCTTGTGGTACCCTTAAGACACTCCTCTAGATGAATGAAGACAGCACAAATAAAAGATTGGTGTTGTGTTAGGGCTGTCTTTGCATTGCAAGAGCAGCACATGCATCTGTGAGATTATTTAACTGGCAGGTGCATCCAAGCTGTGTTGCATTGTTCTGGTACGCTAGTAAGTCTGTCCTTAAAAAAACTATGGCTTTATAACAGATAGCRTATCACAGATCATTGGAAGTAACATATTATGGCATTCTCTGAGGGTTTTTGCTTAGTGTTTGGAGTTAAAAAGGTGTCATATATTAAAAATTCAATAAGGTACCTAACTCCTCTGAAAAAAATAGTATTTCAGGGATATGTCTGTCACTCCTCCCACTGACTGTTTTAGGAAACGAAAACCCAAGCAACCAATCAAAATCCTGTAAAGATCACTCTAATTGTCCCCAAAGAACCAGTTGAAAAAATCAAGGAAGTGTTAATGTAGCTCTGTTCTTACAAATGTTGAGATTTTCCAAATATGTGGAAAATCTAAAATGATAGTTGGAAGTCTTGAATCCACAGTATACAAAGCCTTCCTCAGTGTACGTTTATTACTTACAATGAATCCTGAATGAGGTCTTAAATGGGCAGTGTTTACCTTAATGCTTAGGGCTGGAAGGCTTTCAACATCCCTAAACTTAAAAACAATTCTTGTTAGGAATCCATGTACCAAGTGAACACCAGTTAAGACACTGAAAACATGAAGTATGGTTAAGAGATGAACAGAGTCACATCTGCAGGCTGGTATAAACTGGTATAAGGTCTGAATTTATGTAAGCTACACAGTTGAGGTTTTGGTCCTTTATTGGCAAAGTTAAAGGAAGCAAAGCAATGCAGAAGAGCTGATGTGATAGATCAGCCAAAAAGAAAAGTATTTTAAGGGCTAAGTTTCTTGCCTGCAGAGTAAATCACCCTCGATATTCTTAAGTCATTGACTGCTCCTTTCTGATGCAAGGTGATCTTTCTTGCCTATTGCAGAAGTTTGAAAAAAGACAGATTGCTCTAKCTGATTCTGCTCCAATTCTGTCCTGAAAGCTAAGCCATTATGTGTCCTACCTGCAACAAAAGACATAATGCCACTTGCATGCTGTATGAAATGGTGGTGTGTGTTTATCTACACCCTTATATGATATCTCTCTTTCAAAACAGCCATTAGATACAATAAACATTTCTCAATCCCTAATGGAGTTTCAAGATGTTTCTATGACTTCCTAGTGCATGAGCTTCTCCAGGGAATGCCCTCTCGATCCTGAGAGGGGAACAGAAATGCTTACAGGAAGGTCATGTGCAGGGGGAAGCTCCAAAATGAGCCGAGGGGACTGGATGGGACAGTGCCAAAAGTTCAGATAATTTGCGGGGCAGTAGCGACAGGCTTTTGAAGACAGGAAAAAAATAAAGAAAAAAAAAAAAGAAAAAAAAAGAAAAAAAAAAGGTTGCTCTTGCTTCATCAGAGGATAGACATCAATAGAGCCACTGAAATGACTGAAATGATGCAGCCCATGTTTTGTGCCATGTCCAACACCTTGGGAAGTGCTGGGGAAAACACTCTAAATCTGTAGCACAAGTCCTGCAGGAGGTGGAGAGTCAGGGAGGTGCAACTCTTCAGAAATTACCTTCTTTTCATCTTCTAGAGGCACTCTGTGGAATTTGAAATGACTGTAGTTAGTATTCAATAGGGCTGCCCAGGTCTAAGTGTAATAAACCAAATGATTCTTCCATCAGTTACTCCTTTTTGAGCTCTTTTCCCAAGATACTGCTCTGTGCACAAGGGAATTTCTGTAATAATTACCCGAGTACCCAGTGGAATAAGTGGTAATTACACTGTCTAAACCTAGAAATAGATCCTTGTGCCATCGGTTTCACAACTGACAGGAAGCCTTACTCCAAATTTCTAAGGGTTTTTTAGTTTTCATATTCCTCTAGCACTGCAAGATTGAAGATACACACAGGGTTGTACAGACTTTCTTGCTCCGCAGCTTGTATGAACTACCTGTCTCGTAACTTGTATAATAAACAGTTGCTGTACCCTTGGGTTCCTTTCCTCAGCTGCAGAGTAGGGACAGCAGATGTGCAAAATGAAATCCTTCGTGGTTATGGGATTGCTCAGAGGGCCATAATACCTACCCACCCCCAAGAGAATGAGTCAGTCAAGCAAAATAGAATACTATTCCTATTTCCTATCAGCACAAATGGAAATCATAACACTGTTAGTAAACCATGCCACCAAATGGAGGCAAAGAACCAGATGCAAAACTGGCAGAAGAAGCTTATATCTGTGTTGTGATGGTCTGAGAGATCATATAGAGTACCAAGGAGAAATATTATTTCAGTTGGACAAAGGCCCACCTTCACCACCCGGTATTTTTGCCAAGCTAGAGGGTCTCAGGAAGAATGAAAATGTTGAAAAAGCTAAAAGGCAAACTGAGATCTTGGAGACAGTATGTGCAATTTGTACCACTATTCTAGAAGGTCTCCTCAATATCAGTTCACAATGTTCTACTCCTTCACAGTTATGTACCAACTTTCACACTTAATTACAGAAAAATAATTTATCTCATCAGACTGACTTGCTGAATTAAAGATTCTAAATTTCTTTTTCATGCCTTGGACCAAGGCACCAAATATAAACCCTCCGTCTACAGTCAGTCTCTAAATATAGCCAAGAATTAAGATATTCCTGCTTCTGCATCCTAAATAATCTAATGGAACCAATTACGGGTTTGCGTAGATGACATCTGGTATTTGCAAATACAACATGAAACATGAAATCCAACCAAAACAAGCATAAAACTAAAGTTTCCACCCATCCTATGTCATCCTCAGTAAACATATTATTGTTTTGCATCACAGGGTGGATTTTTCATATTTCTTATAGACTTCAGCTTAAAGGCTCTCCAAGAGAATGGAACACTTGCAAAAAAGAAAAAGGCTGATAACTTTGACTTCAGCCAGTGGTTAAGCCAGATGAGTGAACATCGTTCATGTATTCACTGAGAACACTGTCTCATTGCTTGGATTTTCAGCCTTGTGCTTTTATTGATCAGCATGCCAGTCACACCAAGCTAAGTAACAGTTTGCATTGTCAGATACAGCAAGGTTCAGAGTGAACACCAACATCAGCTGTGGAAAGGACAGAATCTGAAATGGATTAAATACAACTCTGTCCCACTGTGCCAGTAAGATCTTTGCCCATTATAACTGGAAGCTAACGGTAGTCCCACTACACATTATCCATGTTATCAACCCATTTCAAAATACAACCCCTTGCAGCACTCTCCTAGCGTCATAATTAATGCTTTAGCCTCAAGTAGCCAAACATACTGTATTAGGACTAGAATGCAAACTACCCCTGGATGTAAGTACACAGGGGTTTGGGGGGTTTGGGTTTTTCTTCTTTTTTTYTTTCTTCTTTCAAATACAGCTTAAATAGATAAATGTAACTGTACCTGCAATCAAGCACTGCCATCTTCCTCCTCCAAATAATGCACAGTTAGGAACGGGATGGGTCATGTCCCTCCCCATACTCCAGAGCAGAGTCAGAGCATAGCAAAGCAAGCAGTCCCACTCCAAAGACTGGCTAGCCTGTGGGCTCTGAGCAGCCTCGGAGGAAACCATGCCTCCTGAAATGCTCTACAACGAAGACCCACGTTTCCTCACAACTCTTATTGCTACCATGTACTGCCAGACTTGCAAACCTCCAAAACAGTTGGCCATGGCAGTCCATTCCAAAAGGTGAACGCTGGAGAATTTTCAGTGGTAGAAGTTGCTGGGCAGGGCTGAGGATGTGGACCATTCCTGTGAAACCACACTTCTGACTCTGCTGCCCGGACGTGCCATGTGCTGTGTGTTGGGAATTACAGTCACAGATTTTACTTTTCTGCAGCTGGGCAACTCCCATCCATTTCACCATCAGTTCCTGCCAGCGCGAGCAGGGACTGAAGGAAGTGGTCCCCACGCTCCCCTCGCCTGCCTGATGTTCGTGCTATACTGTTCTGTTTCCTCCCTTGGTCTGGCCCAAGTGCTCACATCTTCCCAAGGTGAACGAGACTGGGACTTGAAGCGAGTTAAAACTAATTTTGTTTTTTTCTTTCCCCTCTGGATTAGTTTTAAATCATGCCTACTCTTTTATCCAACTCAGCAAGTACCTGCACAAATGCTGCTGCCAGCAGAGAGAAGGGGACAGCTCAGGTGAGGGAATGAGTGACTGTGAGCTGCGCAGGAGAAGAGGGAGAGAGACATTTATTTCAGTGGCACAGCAGCTTGCGCTGTGTTAAAGTTACTGTGAAAGTACAGCAAAGTCACCAACTGTCATCATCATGTCTGAATGGATAACCTTCATCCTGGCCCCTTGTATTTATAGTGCAACAGATTCCAGCCATAGTACATTTTTTATATATAGCTAAAATTGTGTAAGAAATGCATAATTTTAGATACACAGGTGGAATGCATGGGATGTTTTCGTTCCAAGATTACAGCCCTACAAATACCTAAGTGTGGGTAATTTCACTGGTTTCTGAAACAAATAAATTTTGTGATTTTGTACAAATGTTTCTAGAATCTCTGTCTTTCTTACAAGAAACAAATGTTCCCTGTGACAATATCTGGCTTTAATTTCTTTAACCATAGTCATCACACTTGCTGAAGCAAGTACCATTCACAGCATGACACAGCTATCTATGAAATAATTTAACTGCATCATGCGCAGTCAGCAGAAGTTCAGCACTGTAATTTGGAGACAGTGACTCCATACTGTCACTCACTGTCTGAGCTATATATTATGCTGCAACACTTCTCCTTTCCTTCCTGTCTATCATAAAAATATGGGCATTTTTTCAATTATGTCAAAGCATCCCTTGTTAACAACACATGTTTACATTTGATAAAAAAAAGGTATGTTTTTTTTTAATATGTCGTTTAATCTTCAGAAGTTCAGCAACTATAAACCGTAAGAAGTAATATCAATAGCATAAGCAGGTGCCCTCACCACAGGTAGTTAAATGGTTCTTCATTGTTTAATTTGACCAAACACTTCAGAAATAACTTGATTCTATTCAGTGACAGTGTACATGAGAAAGTTAGCTATGCAAGAAGCTGAAGTAACCACCAACCTTGAGTTTTGCAGCATGAGTTCGAGTTCTGAAGCTTAGTATCCTTGCTACGTGTTGTTGTGTGTAAACCGTCTGTAAGGACACTATTACAGAAGAAGAACTTCAGGAGTTTTAGCAACCATGTGAAGGCAAACTCTCACAGCTGCTGCTTGAATGCGTGTAGACAGAGTAGCACATCCCTCGGTTGTCTGTGTGTGATGTATCCAGGTGGCAAATCAACCAGAGCCTGCCTTTCCCCAGCACTCCTGGCTGCAGCAGGATGCCCTGGGGGTGTGGAGCACAGCGCATGCTACTCACACCAGGCCATCTTCTACCYGCTTCTGTTTTAAACTGGGCTCCTCCCCACGGTAATCTGTTTGTACTTTTTCAAAGGCAAAAGTACTACATTTATTCTAATTTATATATGCTTGTAATAGCCATTACTCTGGGAAACTTGTTGTACAAAGAAGATGTGTCAGAAGGATCCTGACATCTAAAACTTCCTAAATAACATCTTAGCAATAGATGTTTTAACTTCTTTTGAAAACTAAGTAATGCATGGAATATTACTTCCAGCTGCAATGTTGCAAGTCACTGGACAGAAAAATATCTTGGCCTAATAAAACCTAGGAAAGACTGGCAGTGAGCAAGAGAAAATCTTCTGTGACCAGAAAATAGTCCCAAAGTTGGAGAAGTATTTTGAAATACATATTTATTATTCATTTTATTTACAGAGAATAACTCTTAAGTAGCAAACCTCCCAGGTATGACACTTATAATAATCATGGCTCTTAACAGAGAGCTATTAGTGCCCGTGATATAATATCACTTATATCAATTTCATTGGTCCAGCATTGACCAGGGAAGTCAAAAAGTAAAAAAGATCAGTTTTCAGCTCATGTTTAAGGTGAATAACCATCCCGCTGTATTTTTCGTACAATGGAAAGAGCTGTGATTGATAGTCATATGGTAAGGAACAGCTCAGTCTCTACCAAGTGCTACACAAGCTGTGTAGCYTGCTGTTCAAAAGGGTAATAAACAGTCCTTTTAGTCCGGCCAAAGCGATAAGAATAGACGTGATTCAACTGCACGGTAGCGTAAGCGTGTCACTAAAATGTGGTCTTCTGGAAACTGCTTTTAACACAATAGAACTATTACTTGGCCAGCACAGTTGGTGGCCACGTGCTTTTGTTGCCATGAGCTGTGAGAATCAGTAGAATCAGAGATTGCTGTAGAAATGTGAATGTACTTTATGACGGTCTGTAGTAATTCTGTACATCTCTTATGTCTGTGTTCTTATAGCCACTTGGGCACTGAAGTAGCTGAAATGAGAAAGAGGCAGCAGTCACAAAATGAAGGAACATCAGCTGTGTCTCAAGCACCTGGAAACCAAAGGCCCAACAACACATGTTGCTTTTGTTGGTGCTGTTGCTGCAGCTGTTCATGGTATGTCCTGTAGTATATTTGGTTCCATATCCACCACAGGTAAACGATGAGAATGGAAAGTGCCAAGCACTGGGAACATGAAAACTTCTGGGCGAGGATTGCTGCCAAGAGGCTCAATTTAACATTTCACTTGAAAATTTGATTAAACAATTCCCTGATTTGGTTGGACATCTTGTGAGGGGGAAGAGGAGAGAATAGTAAATTCAAGCTATATTTACCCTACTTAAACCATAACTAAATGAAGTTTTTCGGTTGTAAAACTAGTATGTGTGAATGAGAGACTTGATACTGAACATTTTATAATATGCATTCAAAATATTTTTTCTTCTGCTTGTACTTTTGATATGGCAGTTCTCTGCATTCAGGAGGGTAAAAGGGAGATGGTCATAAATGTGAATATATGGTGACCTGTTTTACTACTTAACTGTTGAATAATATATAGTCTGTAAATCTGAAAACACAAGCCTTAAATTCCACTTTATCTTTTAACTGGTGTGGCGTAATTTTAGTGGAAAAAAGGCTCAAAAATTGTGGCTGCTTGTCTCTTCCTAAACAAAGAGTTCACTTGGAAAGTCAAAGAATTAAAGCCAGTTTCAGAAATAGCTTTAAATTCTCAGTGTCTTGAGATGCATCAGGTGTTTATTTCTTATTTTCACAAACACAGCCAGTGTTGAAATATAAAGCAATTGACATGCAGTGCTGTTCGGAGCCTGTGCATCCTGTTGCATACACAGTTCAGTCTTTTTGGAGTGACCATTCCTCTGTGTATCTGTGTTATTTTCACTTGAATCAGCCATCTGGCCCCAGACTAAAATCTGAGGCTATTTGCCCCCAATGTATTTAAAAATACATACCAGCACGTATGCACCAGGCATCAAATGCGACAGCTTTTTCCAAGATGCCACATCCTGGAGGCAGTACCAGGGTGGACCTGCCTTGGCTGTTACTTCCAATTTCACCTGGAGGCAGAGGATATTTGGAGCAAGGATGAGCGAGAGCTCATGCTTTTACGAAGTTGCTTTGCAACGTGTTCCATCCATACAGCAAAGAGGTGGAAGTGTATTAAATGGGAAGAAAAGGGAGGATGTTTTGCCACTGTTATCTCCGCTTTGTGACGAGGGCACAATGTTAGATTAGCTATACTGTTACAGACCAGAGGTTCATTTAGCTCAGTATCCTACTTCAGGAAGTGACCTGTGGCGGATGCCGCAAGGAAAGGATAAAACAAGTGGACATGCACCTCCTCAACCTACCCACGGCAAAACTCCTCACAACTTCTGGCAGTCTGCAACTTAGGGACTTCCTGGCCCAGAGGTTATTTCTGTGTGTTTTATAGCTCTTGATGGAATTTTCTTTCATTAATTTATCAAACCATTTTCTGAAGCAACTTCCTGAACTCATCTAAACTTTTGGCATCCAGAGTTTCCCATAGCAATAAATTCTACAATGGACCTGTGCACTCTGTGAACTATTACTCCCTTTTATTTGTTTTAACCTACTAGAAGTTAATTTCATTTGATGCCTCCTTGTTCTTATGATTGTGAAGAACAGTGAATAATTGTTCCCAGAATGATCAAGATTTTATAGAGCTCTCTCATATCCCCCTTCTGCTGTCTTTTTTTCCGTAGTCTTCTCTATTTTAATCTATGTGATACGGAAATTGACCCAGACTATGGTTTATCCTTATTTCTTTTCTATCTATCCACCTACCTTGTGTCTCTCTATGTAACTTTCCTATTCTACTATCTCCTGTCTGAGATGTGTGACTAGATCTGTTGCAGTAGTCAAGACATGGGTGCACCATGTTTTGTGTTTGCTCTTATTTTTTATTATTAATTCCTAGCACTCTGCTTACTTTTTAACAACCCCTGAGATGATGTTTTCATAGAATTATCCACCATGACTACAACATCTCTTTAATGAATGGAAATAAAGCCCATCATTGTGCATGTACAGGTAGGGTTGGCTTTTGCCTTGCATACTGGAACATGAATGGCCATAAAAGTATCAGTCTAATTTCTGAAACTTAAAGACAACTGATTTTATTTTTTAAGTATGCTATAGCTCAAGAAGTCTTATTTAACAACTATACTCTATTTTGAAGCTTTCATGAGCTTTGTGACCCTTGGAGTGGCTCCACTCCTTAGAATGCAATACCATTATATATTTGAACAGCTTGTGCATATTAAATCTAAATTAGAGCAATTACTGCTTTAAAATGTAGGATGTCCTTTCAGCTGCTTTAGGAATTGCTTTTACTGTTAATATCCTGTCTTTYGGGGGTTGAGGGTTTTTTTTTTTGGTAAGGTAGATTAGACTGAGCATGGAGAAATCCTGTCAATTTCAGCTAGTTTTCAGGATTAAGTCAAAGAATGGGTCAAAGGGGATAGTGACATCACTTGTGTTTTCTAAAATCAAAAAGGTAGAACAGATGATGTAATAAGTCTTTTCCAGCTCTATCTTCTGTGATTCCATAGTGGAAACTCCATTAGAGGAGAGATGGGGCAAAACTTTGAAAAAGACAATATGAGATGTTTCAGAATCTCAGTTAAAATTAAGTAATTGGTTCTGGTGCCAAATTTGTTCCGTAAATTTGAACTCTCCAGGTAGAGTATGGATTACTGTTCTTGCCTCAGTTGTGTACCCTAAAAAACTACAAAAATAATTTAAAAAAAAAATACGTAACAAACTTTACTAGTCACTCATTATATAGGGGATTCTAGGTAGGTAATTCTCTAGGGTAGTTCTCTGTAATAGGAAAGCCTAATCGATAATTGTAACAAGTTCTCTGGACCTGATGTCCAGATAACATGCTTTCCCTAGTTCCACAGGTATTTGAGTAACATGAATTTCTCAAGAGATACCTGTCTGGAAATGTTGCTGGATTCATTAATGGTGATGACGATGCTTTAAGTGTCAATATCAAGATTAGGAGACTTTTCTTCTGTTTTTCCACCAGCCTGTGTGACTGAGGTCAGCTCTTATATCACTAACCTCTTAGTGCCTCAACTTCCTCGCCATTCATAGAAATGGGGGCGGGGCGGGGCAGGGGGCTATGTGCAGCTTTCAGTAAGAAGCTTTCACTTTTATCTGTTTGAAGAGTTAGTTCAATAGTTCATATATCCAAACAAATMATTAGAATTCTAAAAATATCTTATGTGAATCATGTGGTGTTTGTTTTCTTCTGTTCCACCCTGTGTTAACATCAGAATAGGCATTAAGTCTTCTGTTTGCATAACAGTATAGGCAGATATTCACACCTTTGTTTGGGGAAATAGTACCTTGCCTAATAGAGACTTACTAACAGCAAAAAGTTAGATCAAAAAATTATTCAGTACATCTTACTACAAACTTTTTTTGTTTTCCTCTAATAATTCCTTCTTAAAGGTAACAAATATTTGGAGTACTTCTCCATTGTTGTGGGATAACCCTGGTAGGCAGCTCAGCCCCACGCAGCCGCTCGCTCACTTCTGCCCAGCAGGATGAGGAAGAGAATCAGAAGGGTGAAAGTGACAAAACTTGTGGGTTGAGATAAAGACAGTTTAATAGAGAAAGCAAAGCTGTGTGCACAAGTAAAGCAAAACAAGGAATTCATTCGCTGCTTCCCATCGGCAGGCAGGTGTTCAGCCATTTCCAGGAGCGCTGGGCTCCATCACACATAACGGTTACTTGGGAAGACAGACGCTACAACTCTGAACCTCCCTCCTTCCTCCTTCTTCCCYAGCTTTTATTACTGAGCATGACATCATATGGTGTGGACTATCCCTTTGGTCTGTTGGGGTCAGCTGTCCCAGCTGTGCCCCCTCCCAACTTCTTGTGCACCCCCAGCCTGCTCGCTGACAGGGCAGCGTGAGAAACAGAGAAATCCTTGATGCTGTGCAAGCACTGTTCAGCAACAGCTAAAACATCGATGTGTTATCAACACTGTTTTGGTCACAAATCCAAAACACAGCACCATATGGGCTGCTATGAAGAAAATTAACTCCATCCCAGCCAGACCTGGTACATCTATTGGCACTGATAATTGTCAGGACAGTAAATTGCTCAGTTTACAAGGACAAAGCAGAGCTGATTACCAAGGTTTGCTCAGATTGGAAAAGATGGAGATAAACAGGCTCCATAAGTTGGCCATTTTATTGTAATAGGTATGGTCAGGATGTTGCCTGACTAGCTTAAGCCCTGACCTGGTGCCTGAGCATCAGTAGCGAAGGAAGCAGTCCTCCTCAGTGGAGAAAATAAAGTATTTCTGAAGTTCCCAACAGAAAAAGCTTGTCCACTTACTGCAGAGGCAGATGATATATCCCTCTGGAGATCTTCCATAGGACCTTCCTCTCTCCACTGACCGGATATAGACCTTAGGTGCTTACTTCGGGAAGACTGCCTCACTAAAGCATCTAACAGATAAGTACCAGTCAGGTACCTAAGGTGCCGGACTGAATCTCACCCTGTGTCTTAAGCTTCCACAAAACACCATTCCCATAGAGGACAGAAGAAAAGGCTTCCTTACTAGGTGTAATTTCAACGACTCGGGTAGCCTGAGAGTTGCAAAATTTGCAGCAAGACTCCTAACATGACAGTCTCAATCACACTTTCTCCAGAGAGCTTCGCATTTAGTATTTAGTGCTATGGCTTTACAGTTTTGAGCTCAGCTTGGCGAGGTAAGGGTAGAAGCCTGCTATTTCACCTCATTTAGCAATCCGTTACTCCAGCTTCCTGAGCAGACATGAAGGCAGTCATTCTCTTGCAAACACTTGTAAATCACATTCTTCAAAAAAACTCTCAAGATGCTAGCACAGGGAGGCTGGCTGTTCTGCCAATTTTATTTTGCTTCCTCTTTTGTCTCCCACTCGGAGCAGGAGTTATATCTTTTTATCCTCTCTTCCTTTCATAAGGTGCTCAGTGAATTTTAAAGCTGTGGGACATTCCGATGCCCGATAATCCCTCTCCTTTTACCACACACAGAAGGCTCAGAAGGCATCTAACATCTGCCCTGCAAGAGACCTTAGCAGTACAGGAGTCTGGGGGACATGAAAAGGCTTCCAGGGGATAAGTGAAGAAGATCACACAACTTCACTTGGTTCTGTAGCTCGATTCAAACATGCCAGCTGGAAGGTCTTTACCTTAAAGGGAACCATTAAAACAACTGCTGAAGGCACTTGTGGAAGAGGGAAAGGGACTCACATGTCCAGCAGCTCTGAGCTGTGCCCTGTATAAAAGCTATGCCTGCCATTTGATTTCTTGTGACCCTTCCATGACTAGTTTCCCACACCCAAGAGATGCCAAGGAAGATAGGGTATTTGCCAGCTTGGCAGTAAACAAGAGTTGCTCTTGGCAAGAAACCTCTCTTCTCCAGTTCTTATAACTTGCCTATGACTGCTGTGAGTTACGTCTGAAACTTCTTCCTGATGACCTTGTTACACAAATATTTTTCTTTATTAAAGGGAACATTTTCCTTGCATGGGTTTAGCAGTTGACTTGGGCCTACAAGAAGATATTTCTGTCACTGGTGCCAYGAATATGAGATGACAGATACAATTCTAAGGACAATTTTAAATTATATTAATTTTTTTTTTCTATGGGGTTCAACATTTTCCTCCTCCTAACAAACAGATAGTGTGCATGGTACTCTAAATGAAAAAAAACAAACCAAAACAATTTTTTTTGCACTTCCCACCTCTCTAGTACTTTGAGATGAATAATTTTTTTCTGGCATATTCAGTGTTAATTTGCCATCGAAAAATTGTGTCTAAGCTTTGCATGTATCTACACAAGATAATTCCCAGGGGCCATAGTCATGGCTGCTTTATCTTATTTAACTATGGTAGAAAGTTTGGAGGAGAAGGAAGCAAAGAAAGGATGGAAACAAAAAACAATTTAATGCAATAAATTATAGCCACATGTTCTGAAATATGTGGAAAACAAAATCCATATTCTGCTTCCCATGCCTGTCTGCAGCAGAACTTTTATACTAGGAGTAGACTAGAGGTGGGCTGGTACAGAAGGAGCCACCCAGGCTCCAGGATTTTGTTAAAGCTTTCAGCAAGAAAAGAAAATCTTTGTCTTTGAAACAAAAGCACTCATTCTGAAAAATATTTTTTRCTTTCAATTTTATTTTTTTTACAAACCTGATTTTTAAATTCTTCTTTTCCTCCCTGAACACATAGGACAACACATCTGAAATAGATGTACTCAACTCTCTGCATTTTACCTTTTCAAAACATCACACCTGAGAAAAGCAAATATTGAAAAGTGCATCGGGAATTATTGTACTCTAGTGCAGAATACAGAAGAGCAAGCTACTGTATTCTATTTTACTGAAATAGAAGGTGATATTTTTAAAAATATTTAATGGGAAAAGATGTTCCATTCTGAGCCTTTTTATACTTTAAAACATCACAGGACTTCCTTATGTTTTTATCATTTGCTGTTGCAGAGGTCAAAGATGAAAACATTCCCTCTCTTTCCTGGAGAATAATTTATTCTGAAGGATAGTAGGCTTGGCTAGCGCAGGAACTCGTGCTTTATGCATCTATGGGACAGTATAATCTGTATCATCACAGTGCAATGGGCAGCACTGGTGCTTTCTTAGGAAAGGAGCACCAGTTCTTCGACAGGTAGAATTTAAAGCTGGATAAAATCCTTTATATGACCTGTCACACAAGCTACTGAACATGATACTCTAGAAAATCTGTCTTAAATCACCTTGGCTTTAAGGCCACATATCCTCAGTGCTGAGGCCATGAGAGAAAGCTGCCTGGCAGACATTCCTGTTGTCACTGAAATGCGCCATGGGGTGAGTGTGGAGTAAGGATTTAAATACTTAGTCCTCAGAAATGGGCATCTCAAGGTTCCCTGAGCTACTTAAAATAAGAAATTAAAATTCTCAGCATTTGGAAAAACAAGCAGAAGACACTCTAAAAATAAACAGCTTGTCAAGTATTTTTTTCATACTTTTGTAAGTTATGTTAAAAGTACTTATTAAATAATACCCAAGTAAAGCATTTATTTACCCTTTAAAGCAAAAGAAAGGGATGATCTCTAAAGTTAAAAAAATCAGAGGGGAGAAGCATGTCTTCCTAATGGGTATGATATTTAATAGGCTCACTCTGCTTTATAATTCAGACAGGGCAGGTGATTTTGCTGGAGTTTTATGGATGTTTAGGTCCTCAGGGCAGGCTGGGGACAGGTGGCTCTGTGCATGCTTGTTTACACAATTCTCCCAGGGCATCACAGCCTGACTTGCCAACCTCTGGGCTTGCGCCCTTCTGTGACGCTGGGCCAGATTGTCAGTGTTAGCCTAATAATTCCTGGAAGTCTGCTCTTTCCTTGAGCCAGAACACAAATATACCTCAGATGTGATTCAATACACGGCTTATCCCAGAGCTCCAGAAGTGGCGAGTAAAGGCAGCTTTGACCACTTCCTGCACTTCCCTGTGAAGCAGAAATGAAACGCTACCGTTCGCAAGAGGGGAGTACATTTCTTCTACATAAACGATGCCACAAGGTGCAAAGGTATGCTCGATGAGGTCTCAGGTATACTAACTGCAGCAAACTACTTCTCCATAATTTTTCCTGCATCTACTTCTAAAGCGTAAGTTGCGAATGCAGGAAATCAAAATGTTACCAGCAAACCAAAAGGGCTATAGAAATAAAATTTACAAAAAGCAAAATTTAGGGTAAAAACAACTAAAGGAAGTTTAACGTTAACCTGTTAAATCTCATGAGAGCCTGCCTTGGTCACTGTGGAGCCCTGTTCTAAATTCATCAAATACATCTCATGTCCCCTCATCAAAAAGCAGCCCAGAAATCCCTATTTCCAAGCTCATCCGCCACCTTCCTTTCTTCTTCCTCCTTTCTTCTTCTCAGCCCCCTGCCACCTACCTCCAAAGCCCTGTGGAGGCACAAGGTCTTGCGCAGCCTTGGAGCAGGGGCAGGAACTGTGAGCCACCAGCTCCCACAGCAGCAAGGGGTTTCCACAGGTCATTTGCCATGCAGAAGCGGCTTTGGTGCAGGTTATTGCTTTGTGGGACGTGCAAAGTAAATCAAAATCGTGCAGTTCTCTAGGAGAAAGCTGTAAGATACACGCTGCATTTATTTTAGCAAGTGTCTGCAAAGGGGTAGTCACTAAGGCGCTGCTGGCCTACCATGAAATCATGGTGGAAGCACAAAGATACACAAGACACTACGCAGACGTTCAGCATATATAAATAATTTTAAATTAATTTTCAACCAAGAACTCTGGTTTGAAAAAACCTTTAACACTGTAAACTGAGTCTAACTCCGTGTAAACTGATAATTTTTTCTATTTTCAAAGGTATGAGGTAAACTTGTTCCTCCCCATAATAAAATAGAAGTCTAATGTGAAGAGTGGAGCAATAGCTTCTTATGCAGCCGGTCTGCTAACTTTGATCACAAGCCAGTGGTAGAATTCTCATTAACATCAAAACCAGCCCTGGGCTCTCTGAGCCAAGCTTTCCTAGTATCAGGATTTTATCCTTAATATTTTAAACTTTGAAAGTTCATTTCATTTTGAGGAACAGATGGAGGCTCATGTATTTACTGACTCTTTTACCCATCTGTGATAACACAAGCAGGTTAGAGAATGGGTAGAACATAATCATAATATATTAGCAAATTTTTAATAAATGTTTCTGAAGCTTCACAAACCAATTGCAKAGATTCCTATGTGTATAATACTGATAAGATAAGAAACCCTCATCAGTCTAACTGCAGAAAATAGTCCTATTTCAAGCAAACAATTCTGTAAAGAAAATTGGAATGCAAAGAAAAAAAAATCAGAACTGCAATTCTCCTAAATTGAAGAATAAATACATGCTCAGAGGGGATTTGGGATTAAACAAGGCTCATTCTAATTCAGCCGCGCATAAGATGCTGACAGTAGCTCCTTAGAAGGAGATAGCAGACTAAATCTAGTTAACTTTAGAAAATGGTCTTGATTCTGCCCTGGCGCAGCACACAGAGTGTGTTCAGGGACAGCCGCTCTTGACGAGGCTAGAGGGAGAGAAAGCAATGGCAGAATCACCTCCACTGGGGTAAGGCAGCTTGATGTCTCCTCAGAGGCTGCTTAAGAGATGGGTTGCTTCAGAGCATCAGCACCTTGGCTCTCCCTCGCCTCTCATGCCCGTTTCCCACCTGCTTGTGCCAAAAAGCTATTCAGCTTGGTGTCTGTGGAACAGTGGCTGAAGGAAGATTTGTAATGTCATGACAGATTTTCTGTCACCAGCGCACAGCTTGACTGTTGCTGTGGAAAACAGGAAAAAAAAAACCCAAGAGCGCTGAGGATGCCTGAGTCCAGTTTATGCTGTGATTTTCAGCTGTTAGGAGCTTGGAGCCTTTGAAATCTCCCCTGATAGGGTTTGGGCTGGTTTTTTGTTTCCTTATTGCAAATTTGACAATTATGTATTTACACAAAGATGCATTAACTCAGAAGTCTGTGGAAAACCACAGAAATGAAGAAGTGTATGAAAGGTCAAAATGGGTCTGAGATCAAAATATAAGCTGAAGTAAGGCATGTTGGTAGATGTCATTTTAAAGGCACCAAGGTGGCCTTGCAAATCCTCCGAAATTTATTCATCGTGGAGTATAATAAAAACTTAAATATTTAACACGCAAAAACAACAAGAAAAAAATATTATCCAAATTAAACACACTGGCTGTGTCTATACTAGTAAACTGAGCAGGGCCAGGGTCTAATATGGGCTGAAGCAATCATCCATACAGATAAATTGTTAGCAAGTGTTGACTCCCTAGCAGAGTTTTGGCCAGTGCCAAAGTGCACAGTCTCAGGCAATGACCTGTCGCAGGTGCAGAAACCCTGTTTTGGGTATGGGCTTTATGGACTGGGGCTACGTGGTGCCAGTCAGCCTCAGGGCCAGAGAACTCTCCCAGCCCTTTTTATCTGCAAGAATAAATGCAGTTTGTAGTTCCAAGCCAAAAGGGAAAAAAATTAGATTACTTAAATCTGTTAGCAGCAAAATTTCCATCTTACAAAGGTTTATTTTTTTAACCATGTATCATTCCAAATCGGTTTAAAATGTCAGTTAAAACAGGAATAAATGTCTAGCGCTTTTAAGAGAAAAAAAATGAGAGAATGTATAATGGAAATGAGTCTGCACCCCTAGTAGATAATACTTATAAGATGGAGATCCTCTCACTAGAAAAGTGGGTCAGACATTCATTATGTGAGGCAGAAAGGCAAAGGAGATGCGAATCTTGTCTAGTCACCCTTAATAACTCCATAGCACATATATTTGTCTAGATGGCAACTCTGGCTCTTCTGAAGTAGCTGATTGAGGGCCTGATACCGGCAGATGCTGAGCACCCATTATGGAGCAATGGATATCTTCAGTTCCTGTTGATATCCATGTTGAAAGTGCTTCCCAGCTCAGGGCCTTGTCTAACAGAAAAATCTGGAAACCAGCAGTTAACATCCATCAAAACAGATGCCTGTAACATACACAGACTGGCACGGCGGTTCTCAGTCCTGTTTGTTAGTTGGACAGATGTTAAGTGGAAGATCCCCCATCTTATTTGATTGTAATGTGGATAAGCGTAAACTAGTTTGGTCCAGGCTAATTTCATAAAATAAGGTGTTCATAAACGTCATGGTAGGAATTATACTTTACAAATACATAAGGCCTTCTTTAACTGAAGAACCTTACAACACCTTATGAAAAGAAAAAATGTGAATTTAGTATGAATGTTCCCAGGCATCTCTTCCCATTTGGAAACTGCAACTAAATCTACGGAATCAAAGGAGTGACCCTGATCAGGCTCAATTCTTTACTGTTGCTGCTATTTTCATCTCTGCAAACCAAGGATAATAAAAAAAGCCACTACGGAAACTGAGACTAGGCCCATTTGTCAGAATTAATTGAGACCATTAGGCTTGCTTGCTAGTGGATTGGAGGGCTTTTATTCATCCAGTTACCCTTTCAAAGAATACAATTTCTATTTCTTTGAACACTAGACAACTGTCACTTTTAATTGTCTCAAATATATGAAGGAATTGCTTGCAAAATAGCTGTAGCCAGGAGTAAGGACACTGTGGATTGTCTAGTAATCAGATGTATCCATTGTACAAGATGGAATATGAATGGTAATATTATTCTGAAGGAAGGAATGAAGCTGACAGCCGGACTAGTGATCTGTTGGGTGACCTGACAAGAGAAATACACCCTTGAGTTGAATCTTGCCTAAAGCAGAAACCAGTTCTACAGTAATGAAACAAAGCTCGAGTAACTCCATTAAGAATCATTGGCAAGCAAACTTTGGCAAGCCGTGGATTTCTTACCTACACAGAAATTACATTCCATACACAGAAATTACATTCCACATCTGAGAATAAAAATCTCAAAAATTCATCCTAGAAAGGACTAAAAGTTTCCAAAAGTTGTAATAGCTTCTGGTGTGGCTATCATTATGTAAAAGTAATACAATCTCTTTAAAGTAGAACCCAGCAGAAAGCATGTTTTCTTACAGATTTTCAGAAGAACAAAATACATCTGACAAAAAGGAGAGCTTAGGAAAGCCAGGTTGCTTTAAATCACTAGTTCTTTCCTCTCTTGCACAGTTACAACTTTTGCTCAGTGCTAGTCTAAGTTTGAGGGAGATACTGTCCTTTATTTCAGAAGTTCAAGTACAGCGCACACTGGTAGTTTCCATCTGCCTTTGGATGCCTGCTGAACTGCAATATCTGTAGCTAGGTAGTTTAAATCAATCACACAGGAACAGAGGAGGAAAGCAAGTTCAGCAAGGCTGTCCATTAAAAGGACCAGTCTCCTTTCACATACCTTTTAGCCTGCATTGACCTTGAGAGCATTTGCCTCCTTCACCCTGAAGTCATCCTGAAGTGTAAATATCGTTATATTTTTTTAAGTAGCCCCCAAAAATATTCTTCAATCACAGTCTTTCTTTAAACATGATTGTAGTAAATGTGTTGGTTGTGGCACTGGTGGCCACACCTGGAGTACTGTGTCCAGTTCTGGGCTCTTCATTGCAAGAGACCTGAACATACTGGAGACACTCCAGGAAAAGGCCACTAGAATGATTAGGGGACTGGAGCATCTCTCCTAGGTTGAGAGAGCCGGGACTGTTCCACCTGGAGAAGAGAAGGCTCAGGGGGATCTTATCAATGTGTATAAATACCTGGAGGGAGGGTGTGAAGAAGACAGAGCCAGGCTCTTTTCAGTGGTGCCCAGTGACAGGACCAGAGGCAATGGGCACAAGCTGAAACACAGGAGGTTCCCTCTGAACATCAGGAAACACTTTTTTACTGTGAGGGTGACTGAGCACTGGCACAGGTTGCCCAGAGAAGCTGTGGAGTCTCCATCCTTGGAGATACTCAAAACCCATCTGGACATGATCCTAGGCAGCCAGCTCTAGGTGGCTCTGCGTGAGCAGGGGAGGTGGAGAAGATGACCTCCAGAGCTCTGTCCCTTCCAACCTCAACCATTCCGTGATTCTGTGTTCAACTTGGCAAAGACTAAACTCAAATCTTAAATGTTTGCAAAACATTTCTGGATATATTTGTGGGTATCTTAGGAGAATGTCCCTTTTGTCAGGGGGTTTCCAGCAGGTTAGTTTTTGCACTACCAATCTGCTTCTGAACATTTCCTAAAAGAAGAAAGAATCAGTATAAAAACTATATCAAAGATCACATTGCAAATAGCAATCTATGATGGAAGATATATTGACACGTGGATTTTTGATTCTACAAAGCTTTGGTTTCAAATTCTTCATGGGGTCCAAAAGGAAAATGCAGAGTTTGGACAAATTTGAAAGCTTGTCTGCCAAATGTATACTGAATTCAACTTTTATGGAAAATACAGCAGGAGAATATAACTCATGGCTTTAAAAAGAGACTGTTAGTCCAACTGTCCCTTATGAACAGAAAAGGTTACCAGACTTTAGATCTATTCCATTTTAAATCATTAAATATACAGGAAAGGGAATAGAGTGGAACACTGCAGATTTGCTAAAACCCTTTTAGGTACTTGCTTTACTGAGCGCGTCCCTCTGTGACTTACTTTAGCTTAGCATTCGTATTTCAGTAAGGATGATCTACCTTCACAGTGGCATGTGGGATGCAATTTAATAACCTTATATAATGATCTTACATAAACTCCAAAATCTTGGCCAAGACTTCCCATTAACAAAGAGATGATTATACTCCTAAGCACTAGATCACTTGGGTTCGGTTCTGCTTTTACTCAAGCTGAGGAGTAGCACAACATAAGTAAGACTATCAGGGCAGAGCTAAATGCCTTAACTGACTAGACCTTAATAGCCTGAGATCCTCCAGATATCTTAAACCTTAATTTCCACCAATCTCCTTTTTCTTTTATGGTTTATAGTTGAATCTGTAATGAGTTTGACCAATTACACTGAATCCAGCACAGTATTAAGAAAGCACTGCAATTGAAAAGCAGTAAGAAATTCAGCCGGCTCTCCCCCACCTTCAAAGTATGGTAGAAACATACAATCTTAGATGAACTGAGAAGTTTCTTATTTTTCACGGGGAAGTTCACAACTCTGAACAATGATGAGCTGGCCTTATCATAAGCCTTTGAACAACAGAATTCACAGACCTTAGTCCAGGTTTTCACAAGGAAGAAAGGCAGGACCTTGTTAATCCGTAGTGGTTTTAAGTGTATTTCCTTCTAAACTCTCAAACATCTCACAGGGCTAAAAGCTATTCCTTCACACACAAAAGTCTAAATAGCACTGCAAGAGCAGCGCTACAGAAGAAAGACAGGAGAATTGTCAGCTATTCCTTCAGTCACCCCTGGATTGCTGCTACAGCACAGGAGTCAGAAACACGGCGGTGAACAGGGCAAGATACCTGTGTGTAGGCACAGGGGGTTTTGACCACATCTCTTTATTCGTATGTCCACACACTCCACAGCCATACCGTCAATGCCACTCTTCTAGAAATCTCAAGACTGGTTTAGGGAAGTGAGGATACTTCAAAATAACCCAAAAAACAAATGCAGGTTTTGCTGTGCTTTAGGATTTTGATGCTGTAAGGCATTGCTCTTCAAGCTTCTCTCCACAGTTCTTAGTATAAACGTGATTCTGAGTGAAAGGTGGGGCTGCTAACTGTTTGCAGGACTCTGAGAGATGAGGTTCTAATAAACTCCAGGTATCATGAAGTTAAGAGTTATAGCTGCTGGATTTCCTGATGAACTGCTTTCTTTATTAAAAAATCTCTTTTCTTGTAATCAGAAAGCTTACTGGGAAAAACATCTACTATGACAGAATGTAATTTTTCTAAAGAGCTTTTTAAAGTTAAGCATAGTATTTCCTTTAAATCTATTATTTGATTACACTAACTAGAATTACTTACRAAAGACTAGTTAGAATAATGGTTACTAACAGTGAATGAAACTAAGGCAACTGACTATTTCATTTTAAAATGTAATGATAATTATTTTTAAAACCATCAAAACAAATTATGAGATTTCATTAATCTTAAACTTTTCCACAAACACTATTTTGCAGAAAATCCAATTCAGAAGTAAATTATCTTTAACGGTCAAATCTGTGCAGAACACAAACTCAGTTCCAGTCGGCTGCATTCTCTATAAAACCCCAGTGGAAAGGCCTGTGAAACAGCTTCTGCACCCATCCTGGGTAGCAAAAATCAGACCAGAAAATTTCCACCTTGAGCTCCCCCTTGGCCCACAGGACTTATGGTATGCAGAAAGGTGCATATGGGAGCCAGAAGTCTGCCTGCATTTACTATTACTGGATCCTGAGCAGACACGAAGCTTTTCAGTTGAAAGCACATTCACGGCACACACAAGTGCCCAACCGTCTGTTACAGACTGTTTCTCAGCTGTGTGCTCTTCAAACAAAGAGATGGAAAAAAGGGAAAGAATCTGAAGTACACCACACTACAACATAGCAAACTGAATCGAGGGGAAAAAATACCACCAAGGAAAACTGGAAGGGAAGAAATTGAATGTTTTCTAGCCATTGGAAGAGACAAAGCATCTGTTTTTATCATTTGTTACATTTTTATTTTACTTTTTGTGACCTATGAGAAAAAAAAAAAAGGCCAGTTATCACTGTGGCTTTTATGGTTACAGGTCAAAATGATGAGACCACAGTGTAAGCTGAACAAAGAGGTGGGAGGTTTGTCACTCCGCATTCCTTCCCCCATCTGAAGCTTTGAAATATTGGAGGGTTTTTAGCTGTAATACAAAATCTCCAGGATGCTAACCTTGCAAATACTTGCATTATTTAAAAAAAAAAAAACACCAAACCCAAAATATTGGTTTGGGTTTTTTTCTTACATGAGGTAAGGCTTGCAGAATCAGACCTCAAGTTTATAAATTCTCCTTGCAAACACATATTTTTTTTTCACTCTAAAAAGCTGAGTCCAAGCTGGAGTCTATGCTTGTTTGGTTTTTTCTTTTAAAAACAATTTGGATTATACGTGTGTCTTGCACCATCTTTTCACCTAAGGCAAATGTAACTCTGGCGCTCAGGAAACTTAGCACCACAGGTACCTGGACTTTTTGAAAGGAGTTTATAGTTTCAGTGGACACTGCCAAGTAGGCTGATTATAGCCTTATGGTAATTGTTGGCCTTTCCCCAACAGACTGCTTTCCTGTGTCAGTCTACTAAACACAATCATCTCCATCATTTAGTTTTAAGCACAATTCATTTTTTACTCAGAGAAGGATGTAGCTATTTTTCACTAAAATTCTAACTTGTTTTCAGTATAAAATTTTACATCCTACATTTCTTTACTGAATTCAGTGAAGATCTGTAAATCTTATCTCATTAAAGAACTAGGATGGACACTAATTAAAAAAAAATCCTTCACATTTTTTTGATCTGTTTCTTCTYTGGAACAAAAATTATCATGTTCTGCTGACTGAGTTAAGACCAGATTCTGATCAATTTAAGTAAATGACTCCAAAGGCTCTTGACCACCATTCCCCTCCAAAGTTTCTCGCAGACATCCAACGCAGACATATGGAAATACCAAGTTTGCAATTTTTACTGTTTCACATCTTTCTGTGGATGAACTGTGCATCACTTATGCTGGCCTTGCAGACCTCCAGGGGTCCATGCAAGCCTCCGCTCTAGAATTCATTTAGTGCCACTAATTTGGCTGAAGTTTGCTCTGCACTTCTATGCTTTGCATATACTGGTATTATTACAACAGTCTAAGTGCTTTAGTCTGTCGTGGTATTCTTACAAGGGGATAAATTCCCAGAGGTCAGAGATAAGAGACCACGACGCATGGCTTTGATGGCTGATGCATCCCCTTTCTCTCTAATACAGCCAGGGTCCTGAGGGATATAATGCAAGTTTATCTGAGCCTATGAAAATATCTAGCGCAAGGCATCACTTCTTCATAAAAATCATGACTCCAGCTCTAGTTTTTCTCAGAATAATTATTCTGGATGTTATTCACTTATTGTAACAAAAAGTGAATTCTTTTCCTAACTTTGATATGAGCAGGTTTTTTACCCTTTACTCAGCTTAAAAAAAAAAAAAAAAAGTTATCCTTGGATAATACTGTTCATATAACATTTCATTCTCACAGATGCCTATTTTTGTGCCATTAAAAGGGAGATAGAAGATAGCATTACTGGCTAGACTCTAAGTGATCTTGAGATTAACATAGCTGTATTGTTCTTTATGAATGGATCATGAAACATTGCAGTTATTTTTCACTGTTATTGCTTTGTACAGTACAGCAAAATCATCATGCTCCTCTGTTCATAAACAAACACAGCCCTGACTAGTTTTCACTGCCATCAGGCTTAAATATTCCAGCTGTCAGAAAAACAAGGTGTCATAAAAGAATTTTATCTTTGGTTTCATAAAAGAAATTAAAGAGTGCTGGTATAGTTGTCTGTTGCATTATCATACACCATACAGGGACTACATCCATCTCTGACTTCTACCAGAGCCTGCCTCAGCATGTAGGAGTGAACTTGTGAACAGAGCTGTGCAAACAATTAATTTTTCAATGACTGACTGTTGAACCACAGTATTGAAGACAGTCTGGTCAGATTGAACCACAATCAAAAATGAAAAAGATACTGGCATGCATTTTTTCTGCATCCAAATTAAAACCAGGAAAAATATCTTTCTGTTCATATAGCATGTTTTAAGCCAGACACGTATAATAAAAGTAAAGGAATCAAAGAGCTTGGAGACAGGGAGGGGCACAACCACTTTGTATTGAGGAGTGAGGGTATTTACCCAGCTGGTGAAAGATCTAGGGTTGGTGCCCATCTTTGTCTCAGAGTTTTCAAAACCACCTTCCCCTCACTTCAGGAAAATGCACTAATCATATGTTCTTGGCTCTCCCCTCCATGATGTATAAAATATTGTACTTTATATAAAATGCTTAAAAGTATTCATTACACGATCATTTGCCATTAAGTCAAGAGTCTCCCGTTTCTGTCTTGTGTAATGAGTATTCTGTTATTTTCACCAAAGTGGAATAGCTTCAGCAGAACAGCTTGAAGGACATCTATGCCACCGCAGTCCCACAGGAAGGGTGTTTCAAATCCTGAATGAGTGCACTAACCTGCTTGTTTAAAGGAGGGCTTTTCCTCCTCCAAACGACCCTGAAAAAATATTTCCTATCTCAATCTATTTGGTAAATTCAGCCTGTGGTTGTCAACATTTTAGGTGAATGGCCATTTTACATCACCTACCAGTGGAATTTTAAAATCACAATGAAGTCTTGATCTCTTATGGTTTTTTGGGGAAACGGAGTTGTGTTTTTTTACGAAAGCCTCCACTTAACCGACATCTACTAAATCACCATTATTTAAGTTATGGCAGTCTTGCCTGTAGCTAACTTGCACTGGAAGCTGGACTCAAGCATCAAAAAAATCCTTCTTGGCTTTTGGACCATTGACCTAAAAATATTTTGTCTCTTGATCTGATGATAATAAAAATTCCTAGGAGTAGGATAGGGTGAAGAGTGGTGCCAGTGAGATGTACTCTTTCAAAGGGTAGATCAGTGAAAGAAACATGTCAGAACATCTGTTATCCAGAGGATCTTAACTGAATATTGATTTTCATCTGAAAACCAAATCCTGCCTTTAGATTATGTATGTGCGACTGACTTCATGTGGCCTTTGGGCTGGAATAAGGAAGGTTTTTGTGTTACAGTGGTGGCTAGAGGGCTCGTGGCCCTACTGCCTGACATACACAGTTCAGCCTAAAATGTAATCGTTGCCCTGCAGGGCCTAGCATCTACAAACTTCAGCCAAGAAGTAGGAATTGAGCACAGATCTCCTGAATGGCAACCCAATAGCCTACCAACTAGTTCACAGTGTCCCAGTTTGATTTCAACTCCTTATCTTCATGGCAGCACAGAAAATACCACTAAGGCAAGAGGCTTTAATCGTCACATCGTCTTCAATGCCAGACATAATTGCAAAATACTGTGATGATATACTGCATATGATGCACATAACAGAAAATACCTGAGTGAATAGTAACTGGTGTTAGCCATGCATGGGCAAAACATTAATCTTAGACCTGTCACAATGGCATAGTTTTCTTGCCATAGTGATAACAGTAATTTCACTGATTCACCAGATTTAGGCTACTGGTACACGAGAATCTGACCCTTGGGAAGCAATTAAAGACTATTTGTTTACTGGATATACAGAGAATGAAAGATCAGGTCCAAGCTCTAAATGATTTTCAGTTTCTTAATGGCAGTAGAAGGTAAGTGCAGCAGTAGGGATGCTAAGCAACTTTAAAAAAAGGCTAAAACCACCGGCTGGAAACACCTGGAGGAAGAGTCAGTGAGRTTTTTGCTCTTAAATTAGGCCAACTCTCTTGATAATTTTATCCAATTAGCTCGGCTTTTTTACTTTACCATGCACCAGTGGCCTGCAATACTGATTTAGCTAAGTAATTACTCAACAATTATTTAATTGCTGAACACTAATATTAACAGCRGAATAATAGTAGCTAAATAAATAAAGATTGTTTTTCTGAATCCCAGTAGTTCCTCCAAAAACACATCAGCTAGGAACCCAGACCAGTTTAACCTTATATGTGGTAATTTGTTCAATTTGTATACTTCTTCAAGTAGTCCCTGGTCATTAACATTTTTACTTATAATATCTGTGAAGTTGCAAAATAGAAATGCACTCACTCCAAACAGAAATTACTCATAGTAATACTGTTGCAGTAGTTAAAGAAACTATCGTTTTTGTAGAAGTCAGGAACCCAAGATACATTTGAAAGGTACATCGAGCTCAGGCCACTTGGGTTTACTGAAGTACTTTTTACCATACTCTCCAGAGCAATAAAATCAGCATAAAAGTGGGCTGAACAAACCTTACATAGGAACAGAAAACAAACCAGTGCTTGTGCTTTCCACTTAAACTCTGCCTTTAGACACCCCAAACTCTCTCTTTTTAAGGCATTAGTAGTTTTGTTGTGCTTTTATCATGGGTAATTTACATCTTTAAATTTTAAAGATATCTGCTGGATGTACTCCAACTAATAAATAATAATGGCACCATATATGTTAATTTACATCAGATGTCTCTCTAGAACACCTCCCTTTCATTTAACTACTTTTTGATAAGGCATATCAGCGATTTCCTCTTCTTAAAGCCCTACCTAAGTAAGATCATTTTGTTAATCTTTATCCTGTTACTTTTACTCTGTTTAGTTTTACATTATACAGCATAATTCTTCTGACATAATCAGCTAGCTTCCATGATGGAATAATGTATCAAGGACACCAACTCCAGGTATGCAGGGTGCCTTTGCTGCTGAGGACTGCTTGAATTCCAGAGAAATGTGAACAGATAGGGTATTTTCAACTGAAGATAGCAACATAGCAAATAGCAATGCAGTGTTGTCATTTTGAGGTAAAAGGTAGCAATCTGTTATTGTGATCAGAGTTATTTAAAGGCTGCTTTCAAATTAGCTTTGCAGTCACAAATGTGTAAATCTTTAATTTTTTTTCTAAGCGAACATGAACCAGTTCCTTGAGTGAAAACAGAACATGTCTGAATTGAATGTACTTATGTATAAAAATGATGGTTTCTTTCACAGGAAAAACATATCAAAAGTAATGTATCTGATGGAACTCCAGCCTTGACAGATGTAGATAAATAAAAGTTGAAATGTAGTGCCAGTGTTTGTCGCTGGAAACATAATGCAGAATTTAGGCCAAGATGTGTTATACATTTAGCACAGTTTAAAATACAATACCCAAACTTGAGAAATTGTTCCAACCAAGTATAACACTTCTTTCTTTAGAGTCTTCCCTGTTTTGCAACTCTGACTAACTTTAGCCATTGAACTCCAGCTACGAATGGTGAGATGAAGGAATTAGGGCCAAGTGTGTGCCTCGCATTGTCACTCTGGTATGCATACCAGAAAACTGCACACTACGTTCTGGGCCCACCACCTGAACTTTTGCTGAGATGTAGTCTTGTAGAAAATCAAAATGCATAGGGCCTATCCATTACTCCTTTGATAAAAAAGTGCAATGAACTCAACATGGCTTTCTTGTCCGTCTTCCTATTTCTCTTTCTTACTCACCACTCACTGCTTGTATTCCACCTTCATCAGCCCATGTTGGTTTTCCTAAGTTTAGCAGAGATTTTGCATGAGCAAAACAGTATTTGATCCCAGACATCAAATTAAATTAGCAGCGTAGATTAACTGCTCTCAGATGAGTCACCTCCTACTTCCAGTAAGACTACATCCAAACCTTGGATGTCTACTGCCCGACAAGTAAATTATCTCAGTACAGCTTAGCTGCTGCTCATGTGATGGAGGAAAGAAAGCAGGCAGCTTCATTCTCTTTTGGACGGGCTCAGGTGAACACCCTGTTACATTCCCAACCTGCACAAGCTGTTTCCTCCTTCCATGGTGTTACTCTTCCATGGAGCCAAAGGAGACTCAGTTCTCTGCAGCCAGCAGAGAAGACGAATGCTGCTCTACCTTTGGACTGCAAAGGAGGGAGGGAGGGAGGGAGAGAGAGAAGCTTTGTGCCTTCCCTGCTTCTCCCTCGCCCCAACTTTGTGCTCCGGCCAGATGCAAGGTGACCCTAAGCAGTTACATGTGTGGACTTAAAGATTACAAGACAGAAAGTGGATGGTCCCTTTTTTCCCTCCTCCTGTATACGGAACTCCCGTTGGCTTTCCTGGGCGCTCCCTCTATAGACTGACGAGCAACAGGTCAGAGGAGACGGAAAGGCTTTTTACCTGCCAACCCCAGAGTTCAGGATGTGTTGTTTCTCCTGCAGCAGTTGATGACAGCCTAACACCTTAGCAGCACTGGAGCTGCATTCCTACGCTGTAACAGGGGAAGCAGGACCAAGGGCCTGAACTAAGGTCTTGGCAGGTAAGTGAAGGAGCAACCAGTATCAAACAGCTTCGTTTGAAAGTGTACGTCTTTGTAATGTGTAAGTCTTAAGATGTGCTCTGCTCTACCTGGGAGCTTAAACTTCCAGTTTTCAGAAGAGTATTTGAGATCACCTATTAACTCTGCCAAACGCTTGAAAAAACGTTGAAGAAACTCACAAATGCAGAGGGGCTAGAAAGAAAGGTTATTTGTGCTAAAAATGTCTCAAAGCTGGGATTTCTTCTTAGAGCTGAGCAGAAGTTATTCCGATGAGTGGGGGAGGGAGAAGCTTTATGCTACCAACCTATTTTTGTATATCGCCACTTACGATGACTGAGAGCATCATTGTACGGTGAATACTCAATATGCAAAATATGAGCTCTCTTGGGATTGGGAGGGGGTATTTTTTGCTTGATTGCTTGTTTTCCCTCCATCGGACACGTAGGGAACACCTGATAAAGGGAAATCTTCATCTCCTTACTACGTTCCACTTCTTAAGCTTAATTATTGGAACCAGGTTTCCTATATGAATACTTATGTCATTCAAAACGTGCTTTATTTCAGTTGTTATCAGGAGTTGTGTTTTTCCTGGCAATACCATGTTCAAGAACATTCATAGAGAGCACACACAGAGGAAGTCGCTACTACTAAAGCAAATCCGATTAAAAAGATATTTACAGAAAAATAAGTGATGCTAGTTACCAGCTCAAAAAAGAAGAAAAAAAAAATTAAAAACATCCTTACATGAAGGAAGTCTTTCTTTTCCTTATTTGTGGTAATATGAGGGCAATGGATGCCTTTCTGTTGAGAGGCCAGTAAGTTTTACTTTTTGGAATGAAAAACAAATTTAGGTCAGAGGAGGAAATCATAAGGAGCTGCCACACGTTAAGTTCTGTATCTATCTGAGCCACCTACTGCCACTGTATCCTGGAGAGAAAAAAGGGAATGTTCATAAAGAATGAACAACCATCCAGAACTGGTGGGGCACCAAAGCCTCATCAATGTCCAGTTCAGATATTCTTATCCCCCCTACCCTTATTGTTACTCATATTCTCAATTTACTAAGTGAAATCACTCCAAAAGTGACCTCTAAGTTTTTGTCCATCTTTCAGTGGATAAACTGTGAGCTTGTAAAAAATTACAAATGCTAATAGCAACTGTGAATTAATATTCATCAGAATTAAGGGGAAAAGTTGTTATCAAAAATTTCTCTCCAAAATTTTAGGGGCAAGAGTGAAAAATGACAGTTTACATAGGTTTATATAATTTAAAAGTTTGCATTACTATAGTCATTGTTTTAAATTAACTTTCTCTAGACAAAATAAAGTGTTGTACTACATTGCAGCCTCACTGTTAGGAATGAAGATAGAGGAGACAATGCAGGAAGGCCAACACATACGACCAAAATGGAGAGTATCCAAGTCATAGAAGAATGGTAAGTTGGTCAAACTGCTGTCTAGTAAATGTTTTTAATTTGCCTATAACTAATATCAAGAATTGCCTTGGGTTTTATGCTTCGGGAATGTCCTTTTAATTACTTTTCCTCCAAAAAATTCTATACAAAAGGAAGCAAAATCTGTCCTGACAATGAAATGCCAGCAGAGATATTCATAAGTCAGGCTTACTTACAGTTTCTTATTTGTGGGGAAGAACTGTGGGGAGGAATGGGAGGTGCACAGATGGTTCCATAGACCTGTGGGTCTCTATAAGAAGCCTCTGCTTCCTGTGGGATCATTTTCTCCTGTTTACCTAGACAAGAAGAAAAACTAACGGGCACAAGTGTACTTCAYGGTCAGATTTTTAACATGGCTACCTTTCATAAAACATCTTGGACTATGGTTTCACTGGAATTAACCAAGGAAACACATACAAAAGCGGGCTAACATGCACTGAAAGTCTGAGCTGCTACTTCTGTCTAAAGCTTGGGCCCATGTTTATTGTGTTGGGAAAAATGCTAACCTATCAGTAGCCTTGAGTTCTCTAATCCCATAAAAAGTAAATTAAAACTTAACTCTAGAGGATATGATTGATGGTAAGAGCAACTCAAACAACTCATTGTCTTCATTGCTACTCATGGTCATTTATGAGAGGACAATGTCAGAAATTTCCACAAAATACTGTAGTGAAGAGAGCTTCCCAATAGACAATGAGGGAGCACAGGTTGCTTGTCAGTTCCATCCACCTCAGCAGGTTCTTTTCAGTCTCCTCAGAGAGAGGACTTCTCATCTTCAAATCTGTATGTTTATACTTTTTGGTTCAGATTACAATTATTTTGCTGGATAGTTTAAATGTTAAACGCTTTCTCATTTATTAGATCTTTTGGAGTGCTAAAAGCTATCACAAATAGCTTCCCATCATCCAGTCTGCCTTGCATGCAGAGTAGGAGTTGATAAATGGMCTTGAAGAGAAATCATATAGACAAACGTCACTTATTGTGCAACATGATTACACAGAAGCTATCTATTAACAACAACTAGTAAAGCTCTTGTGTTGGATCCTATCAGGAAGGGGAGGGTGAGCACTCAGAATTAAGTTTGAAACCATATTTGATTGTTGTTAAGTAACTTGGAGTCTCACCTTCTCAAGCTATTCATTGGTACATTAATGGATTAGATGATTAATGGATTAGTGACACAAGTTAGTCTTCTGATCACTTATGCAGTGCATCCACTGTTACAAACCACAAATAGTTTCCTTCAGCAAATGGGAATAAGGACTTTTTCCTATTTCTTCTCTCTCCAGTTTTGCCAGCAACATCCATCACATCTTGTGCCAATAGATCATCATTCAGGTCAATAGCGCCAAACAGAGGGAAGCTTAGCAACCCTTAGGTACACGCACAGAGAAATATGCTAATTTAAAAGCTCTCTGAATTACTATTTTGTTGGGCCTCATTAGTATGCTCTTGGCTGCCAAGAGCCTTTTGTTTTTCTTGTCCTTCCTGAACCAAATCGTGTGGCAGCCAGTGATTGGCCAAACAGCATCAGAAGCAGGCAGGGACATCAGGTGTCATCTAAACCCCTCATGAAAGAGAGTCTATTGCCAGCTCCCTGAAATCACATCTCCTTTAACTGCAGAGGCAGGAATTCAGTGCTGTTGTGGGATTTTGTCTTTGAGTCTGATGGCTAACAACACTAGCAGAAAACTTGTAGAAAGCCAAGTGCATGTCTCATAACATTAAACATGTTTAGTGGGCTATTGAGATAATGAATGCACAAGTGAAGAGTGAACAAAATTCCCCTGTCACTGCTGAAGCCTTGTGGCTTCCAGTTTTCACTCTGGACTAAAGTGCAGTTGAAAGGAGAATTTTTGGACGAATGTATGAAAACACTGTTACAAAAATAGAAGCATATTTGTAATGATACTTTGCTTTTGCAGCCAAAACCCTACTGCAGATGAAATTTTGTCTTGGGCTCAGAATTTTGACAAGATGATGAAAACACCAGCTGGGAGGAACCTTTTCAGAGAGTTTCTTCGAACAGAGTATAGTGAGGAGAACCTGCTTTTCTGGCTTGCATGTGAAGATCTAAAGAAGGAACAGAACAAGAAAGTTATTGAAGAAAAAGCAAGACTTATATATGAAGATTACATTTCTATACTATCACCAAAAGAGGTAAAGCTGTAAATGTTACATTTGCATTTTGTGTTATTCCAGAGCAGAAGTGTTATACCCTGGATTGCCAGATGGGGGTCTGAAAGTCTGCCTGATCTGTCAGATGAAAGTCTCGGTATGGACATTAAATCAGGAAAGGAAGGGACAGAAAAAGTAGAGACACAGGTGCCAGGCCATTCAGCATCACTGGCCACACCACCTCAAAGCTCTCTCTAAGACTCAAGAAACTCCAGTAAGAGAAGGCTGAGAAATAGGTATGCTTCTTTAGTAATGCTACATGCCTGCCAGAGAGAGGAAGTAAGTAATGCAAAYGGATTTCTGGAGAAAAGGCACCAAAATTGAGGAATTTAACTCAGAACCATTATAGATTTATCTGCTGCAACAGCTGTCTGGGAGAAAATCCAAATTTGCACTGCTATTCCTATGTGAGAGTCCAGGAATAGAGACAGTGTATTTTCTCTAATGAAAGGTATGATAAGATCTAGGAAATTATGTATGATTTTCTTCAACCCTTAAACTGAAATAGACAAATTCTGAAATGATCTTCACCTGCAGTAAAGAAAAAGCATCCCCTGTCAAACCATGTTTTGGAATAGATATATAAATACATAAGCACTATAGAAGAGTCTTTCTTAGGCCACGTCATGTGCCTTTAGCTCCTTTGCCTTGTCTCTGTGCATTGCATCTGACTTTATAYTCAATGGTGTTATGCTAATTTATGCTCACTGTGGACCTTGCTTCCTACATTTTACTTCTGTGCTGCATTCAGTAATAATTCGCAACTTCATTCATATGAATGAAGCCAACAGCAATTTATAGCTCCGTTATCTTCTCTTGTGCCATAGTGTATACTTTTGCTTTGGAGTGAGATAACTGCCAGTACAGCAAGCTAATAATGAGTTTTTCTTATAATATAATATCTCTAGTACCTATATATGTGCTGAATGCTCAGTTGTCTTTTTAAGCTAAGATCAACCAACAGTTAAAATTCAAACACTAACTAAGTGTTGTTTGACTTAGGATTTAACAAAACTACTCACAAACTTGATGGACTGGACATGTGCAGATGTCATCAGTCCAGTCGCTCCTGTCCCTACTGGAAATCTTATGAGGCAAACAAGAACTGTTTGCAAGGCTTTATATCAGCACGGGAGCTGAAAAGTTCTTGTTCATCCAGGCATCCCATTCCAGATGTTATCTTCTGGCATAAGAGCTGAAATATTTAGCATCACTTGTTCAGGGATGAAGTTATTGAGGCAGAAGGTCTTAGTGTTCTAAACAGATACTTTGTATTCATCTGTTTAGCAAGGAAATACCTTTAGTAATTCCAACTAGTTTTGCCATCTGGCTTTAGTGAGTCACTGAAAAACTACAATTAAATTAATAGTTCCATAATTAAATTTTTTTCATTCTATAAGTGCAATTAACTTTTACTATATTCAATGGCACAAAACCCCACCATCCTGCCAAATTTGAGCTTTTTATCCCAGCTATTGTATTTGATAATGAAGAACCAATTAGCTAGCTGCACAAACTGTTTTTGCTAAGATCCGTGTATGTGCGTGTGTGTCGGGGAGAATTGCTTACATCTTAGTGTGTCATTTCTGTGCTACAGAAATGCAATGGTCTGGGATTGAAATCTATTCAAATAAATTGCGAAGACACATGGCTGCAACACTGCTTCTCAAAACTACCATAACACTACAGCCCTGCACCCCTGCCGTTGTGTCTAAAAGCAGGTAGTCACTGGCTGAGCAGCCCCACCGGTCTGTTCATTCCTGCTGTGCAGTCCAGTCTGCTTGCACAGCTACATTAGTTAGACAATGAATTCAATCAGAAAAATGCCTGGGTGGAAAAACAGCCCAGAAAAGAAATGCCACTTTCAGATGGATCGATTGCTTAACTCAGCTAACTGTGGGGCTGCCCAGACARCCATGCCAGCACCAGGGAGGAGAAGCACCCGGGTGGGAACGGGGGGAGGCTGTTCATGGCAGCTGACGCAGCACCGCGGCCCATCCGTAAGGGAGGCATACAGCAGGGACGCCCGCTGCACCCCGGGGTGCTGCGTGCAGGCATAGCAATGAGCCCTGAGATGGAGAGCGTGCATTAAGCAAGCGTAATGGATGCTCTGCAGAGATAGCGTACTTCAGTAATAGCTATGGTTTGCTAGCATGAATAGGCAACAGTTCACTCACAGTTAGGCTGCATCATGGTTGCGCCTTGTGACCGATAACCAAATAACAGCAAATACTGGAGGAGAAAGAGCTTCCCCGCTGTGGTAGTAACATACTCCAACATGCCAACAAACCAACAATGCCAGATTCTACAGTTGGTACTGAAGATATAATGAAAATGTATATTTACCCCTCAGTACCATACCATACCACTGTATTTCAAAGACTTTGCTTCACCACATATAAAAATACACAAGCTCACACATCCAGCCATGTTCTGAGTTTTCATCTCAGTTAGCATCCTTCACGTATCAAGGTATCTTGGTACGTGGAGCTTTCCAGGGTTGAACTCAGTCCTTCAGACAATATGAATATCTATTTATATGGTTGCAGAGTAGTAGGGTCAGATTGCAACCTGGTGTAAATCACAGTAGCTTAACTGATCTGTGCTTGGTATTTCTCTACTCAGTGTTTTAGCCTTTCTCTTCTTAGCTGAGTAAACCCTTGCTGGCCCCAGTGGGCTTTCCTGCTACTGCCATTTTGTTTAATCCAGAAGGCATTAATTTTACTGTTTTTAGAGCATTTTGTGGATAAGCTGTACATTCACTCAAATTTCTAAATGATATTCTAAAATCATCTGTGCATTCATCCCAAGCATAATATGCCCTTTTCTGCCTAGGCACAGGAGTTCATTACAAATGGAAAGTAAATGAGAAGCTAAAACTGAAACTTGCTAACAACTTCAATATGGACATATGATATCCTGAAAGTATAAATTACCAGATGTTAGAGAATCTTGAAAAGAAGAACAAATCTGAAATAGTTAATATTAATGGGGAGATTAACACGATAAAAATGGTAAAAAACTCTGGGTAACTTGTGAGTAACAAGTATAGTGCCTGAAAAAAATGGGGAAAAAATCTGTAGGGCAGCCAGATGAGAATGCCGGATAGAAATCTTCTAAAGATTTAACCACAAATGGTCAGGAAAAAAAAAACATTTCAGCTCTCTGAATGAGAGTCATTCAAGATTCATTTCAGAGAAATAATTTTAAATATGTAAAAAATATTTATTTAAGGTAGAATAACATATTTTGGGAAATCCAGGCTACTGCAGAGCTGTATTTAGTTGCACTGTATTTATTCTGTTATACAGCTGCATTTCATCTTACAGATCTTAAGATGGATGCAAAGACCAAATCAAAACTGAAATACAGTCGATGGTCTCCGGCTGTAATTGTGTGGTGGCTTGGAAAGAAGYACAGAGCATTACTTGAATAAGCTGATACACTTGGCATGTTCAATGGAGCCCTGAGAAATAAAGATACGTACAACAGCCTTTCCGATATTACTGTTTAATATTAATCTGTTCTCATCTTCTTCAGGTTAGTCTTGATTCCCGGGTGAGAGAAGTGATCAACAGAAACTTGTTGGATCCCAGCCCTCACATGTATGAAGATGCCCAACTCCAGATATACACCCTAATGCACAGAGACTCTTTTCCAAGGTTTTTGAACTCTCAGATTTATAAGTCTCTTGTTGAAAGTATTACAGGCTCTACTTCTGAAACTTAGTTTTAATTTTCAAACAAAATAACTTGATTTTTTTTTGGGTGGGTGGGATGGAAGAAAAGTAGTTTAATAACATCTGGAGCTGGGTTCCTGGAGAACTACAGTTTAGCACTACTCAGGCTACTGTGAAGAAAACAAATAYATATTATGGTCTCTGTCTACATTTTTACCAAGGTCCTCCTTGCTCGAGATGGCGTGGGAGGGGAACAATGGATTTGCCAAAATACATTTGTTTCACACTCCTTTCACCCTACTGCAGTCAAGATTGCAATGATGTATTTGTAGTTTTATGAACAGTCTCCTTGTGTATCCTCACACTGCATGTGCAAGGTAAAACTGCTTCACTTACCACTTAGTTGTTGCAATATTTAATCCAATAACATAAATTATATCTGTATTTAAGRACTTTTTTTGTGCAATACAGTCTTATGGTACATAGAAACAATTGCAGCAAACCAGAGAGAGGCTTGCATTTTTTAACATCACTAACTGAAAAAAGCCAATTTTTAAGGTGTAGCATTACTCAACATGCTCTACTGAGTACAATACACTGACTTTTTGAAGCCAATATTTCTGTACAGAAAAAAAGAGCTATTTATCACTGTTTATTTAAAATAAATCAAGCGGAGGATTCCTCTGGTTGTTCACTGCCAAAACTGTGGCATTTTCATTACAGAGTTTGCAATGTCAAAAAAAGAAAAAAAAAAAAAAAGAAGAAAAAAAAAAAAAAAAATCTGTAATTCAAAAAAAGAAAAAAAAAAAAAAAAGAAGAAAAAAAAAAAGCACAAACCACTTAAAGGGATCCATATCTGGGTGACACAATCTATGCGCTGATATTGTTTAATTGTTAAAAGAACAAAGATTTTCAATGTACATTTCAGATGTCAGATACTGTAACTGATTTATTAAAGACTGGCTATCCAGTTCTAACACTGTTGTATAATGTTATGTACTTCAGCAAAAAAAACAAAAACAAAAACAAAAACAAAACAAAACAAAAAAACAAAAAGCTTGATAATTTAGTTTTTTGAATAAAGAAATTTAATAAAAGATTGCCTACATGTAGCATTTTAGAGCATTTTAGAACATTTTGATGAATTGCATCTGTCCTGTAAGATTATTTTTTTTGAAAGCTAAATCCAGTAAAAAATGTTTTTAAACAAAGTAATGTTTTACAAGGTGGCGGGTTAAAGAAGACTTATCTTAGCTTCTAGCCTCATTGATTTTGAGTAACTCCTTGAAAACAAGGGGTTTGGAGAGTAATATTAAACCAAACTTCAAGGGCTTCTAAACCTACAGTCCTTACCCAAGCAAAATGCCTGCGGAAGCACAACGGGTGTCTTTCCTGGGTAAAGAATCCTGTACTGAGCCCTTAATCAGAGCTAAGGCAGCATGGTACTCCCATCACTTGGCTGCCATGGTGTTTTTAATAGGTGTTTGCTTGGCCTTTTTATCAAAAAATGTCCAATTTTAGGATGCATTTTGATGTTTAAAGAGACAGTGACTCGGAACTTAAAAAAAACCATCTTCATACCTCCCATATACAAGCAAGATGAGCGTTAGCATCCCTCACAAACTGCTAAAGATATACCAAGTAATGACTTAAGAGGCAAGGTTCTTCTCACTTACATAGGACTAAACATGGCATAAGCCCGTTGCTTTCGATGGGACTGGAAGGTCTGGCAGTTGTGTCCTTGAGCGGAATCTAGCCCCAACACACTTGGCTCCAACCACCCAGTTACCCCTTGCGGGCAGCCTCTGGTGCCGGCTCTCGCTGGAGCCGCTGCTGCCGAGGCAGGTCTGCTGCTATACAGTAACTGGTAGGATGCAGGTCTTAGTTTATCTTTTGGGGCTTATTTTTTTCCTTTGTTTTACTACCTCTCATTTTTTTAATTTATTGAACATGCTTCAAATAGCAAGTCTGGGGAATTTTTTAATCATTCTTTTTACTTGAAACCTGTGTGCTTTTTTTGGATATATATACGAACAACTTAATGAACTGTTTCTTAAACTCATTTGGTTTTGTAACTTATATAGAATTCAGGAGATGATTAAAAGGGCTATTCTCTATTCCCTATGCAAATATTTTAACTGTTGTAGTGTTTGACAAAATGGGATCTAAAAAAAAAATCTGCAAAGTAGAAAACAAATCTGTTTACAGTGGCGTTGCTGACTATCCTACCATATTCAGCACTTTTAAATATTGTTATTTATGAAAATGTAGTTTAAAATGCAAGACAAAATATTTATAAATGTTTCTTTTAATAAATACCTGTTTTGTCTGAAAGTGTTACTGTGTTATGACAACTTTATTCATGTTGGTTAGCTACTTACCATTATGAATAAAATAATCAATTATTATACTGATGTTTACAAATCCTGAGGGGGGAAAATTCAGTGAGAAAGGACTGCCTCCTTCTACTGTGAAATACTGTTAGAAAAAATGAATTTTTCTGGCTTTTTTTCTTAAATGGAATTTAACTATGGTCCTACATATGTCTAGTATCATTTGATTACAGTTATATTTACTGTGGTACTAAACATATACAGCATCATATATGTATATATTTACATAGTGTAATTTCAAGTTTGTTGGTGTTTGAGGCACAATACATTTAGTCCACACATCTAAACAATGTGTAAGAGACAAAACTGCATGCATAAGTCTTTACAAATGTAGACTTGAATATTCTTAATGTTACTATTTGATGGTGACCTGCTAGTCATAAGCTATCTTTATAAGATATTTCACACAGGTAGAACTTCTTGTCAACATAGACAAGTCAACCTTTCAAGGACAGTTTTAAAGCTAAATGTGTGGGCCCTAAAATACTATCTTGATTTCTAGCATAGGATTCCAAAATCTGTATTTAGAAACTGTTACATCATTTTGAAAAATATTACACCAATCTTCAGTGTAATACTGCAATGAAATCACGTTCAAAATTTTTTGTCTTAAATYCTCTATTTGGAGGGATTTAAAAATTGAACATAACATGTGAAGTTTCTTTCTTGGACCAAATGCTCATATTAAAATGTTTAATATACATGTCATCTATCAGTTTGGGTTTCCCAAATTTTTTTATGAAAAAGTAGATACGGTCCAAATGGACAACAAGTCATGCCATAACATGATCTCATTGCCTATCATACAGTTCTCTGAACACAATTTGTAAAACAGTCAAGCTATTAAACTGATTTATTGTGCATGCAGTGTACAATACACTTTGAAAAATTGCCTAGATACACTTACTCTATAGCGTGGAATAAAATAAGTATGTATTTAACTTGTATTTCAGTTTTTCATGAGAATGTATATAGCAAGTCCACTACAAAAAGTGAGTTATGTTTTTGTCTCTTTTGCCCAGTGTTTAATCTTTTCTGTCAAATACAGCCTAATGCCAAATAGCCATAAATAAGCAGAGCACTCCTGACCTTTAGGTTTCGAAGAAACTGAATATATATTGTATTATGCATGTGTTCAACTTAGCTGTTTACAGTCAACTTTCACGTAACTGAGCTGAAAGTAGTTTGGGATACCCAGGATAAAACCAAACCCGCAGATAGTATCAAGAGTATTTAAATTAGACTGAAGGCACATATGGTATGAAGGAGACTAAAGGTATGATGGAGAAAAGACAGGTCAGTGACACAGGTATCTGGGCTGCATGTTAACCAGCAGAGTCCAGGCAGCACGGTACCGTGGAAATATGGCCATAGCGCTTCCAGGTCCACAGCCCACCCACAACTCTCTTGAGCACTTGTGGAGTCCTCATAATCCATTCGCAAGACAACAGAGAGTGGACACAAACCAGACTTAAGCTAGTAATAGCTCTGTTTTAAATTAAAAGCATGCTAAAGTGTCTGCTATGCTGTGGTCTAAACCAAGCAAACAGAGGAGACCTACATTCTACCTTAAACAGCCAGGGTTTAAGCTGTCACCTGATGCCAAACTTGCTCCCCTAGGCAGCAAATTCGATCACAAGGAGCATCTGCCTGTGGAACCGGTATCTAAAAAAGGTGGGGGCCTCTTTCGGTGAGAGYGGCTTGCTGGACTGACCACACCATGAGCCTGCTCAGGAACTGGCAGCTTCTGTATGCAGTAAGTGCTTGTGGTGAAAGCCATTTAGCCTAAGTATTCCACAACACCAATTCAAAAGCAATCAAAGCTGATACAAGAAAGTCTCTTAACTTCAGTGACTCTCTACACCACAAGGAGTGAAGCTCACACTTCTACAATGTCTGTGAGCCTGCTCCCGGCAGCGTTAACCCAGCCAACAACAGCCTGAGTCCTTATCAAATGCAACAAAGCAAAAAATTAAGGTTGCACATAGACAGACAGCTGCAAAGTCTGCTCCAAGTTGATTTGAACCATGTCTAATTACCAACTTCAAAATAGGGTTTTTCTCAGCCCATAATGCTGTTATTTTTGGAGAGACCCAAGAGTAGCACTGTAGCACATCCTGGGACATGGCTGCAGTGACAAAGGTCCAGTCCTGCTCACCAATACCCTGAGTGCGTTTGCAGTGACAAAACATCAGCCCCATTCACACAGGTCCTGAATACTTCTGCCAGCAGTAGAAGTGACGTTTATAGGATGAAAAAACAAAGCAATAATGGTGCCAAAATCAGCTGGAAAAAAAACCTGGCATAAACATTGTCTGCACATTACTTTAACGTTATACCGAAAGCCACATTTTTCCCCTTCCTTTATCCATAAACTCACTCTGTGGAAATCCATCCTTCCGATTTAAAACAGGATAAAATTCAGGTGATTCAAAGGCTGACCATCAGTCATTGACTCACACTACCTTTTTTCCTCCTCTAAAGCTTTACATTAAATCACCCCTTACTCTAAATTTCCTGGGTTCTGCGTACTTCTCTCACAAGCAGGGTTCACGCAGCCATTAAGACTCTCATAATTTATTTCATTGTTACAGAACACCAAAATATTTGGTCTATTAAATGCATCAATTTGATCATTTTTCCTTTACCCTTCTGAAAAAAGGCTTCAGGGAGCTTCATGGGCAGGCAGCAGTGAGTGCAAGGGAAGCTTTCGGTGGGTGAGATTTCATAAGCAACGGCCTGGGCTGTTCATCAGTGCCAGACTAGCCGCACAGACTGTACATTCTCCACAAAGCTCTTCGAGTGCAATTTTACTTATAAATTATTGCTACAGTGTATTTTACCAATAAACCTTATTCAAAGTGGTACATTTATATTTTTATCCAACCATTCATTTTAATGTTTAATATTCCAAATAACAAATCCTCACATTGACTGTATTGCCTTTGGATTTCCACAATGGAACAAAAATTCCAAGTTTTCATTTCTGACTGCCAAAACTACTTAGGTGTGCAAGCATTACTCTTGCTTTTTTTGTTACATTAATGAAAACAACAATTTACTAATGTATCATATGGAACTTACTGTTATTCCACCAGTGTAATTTAGTTGTAAAGTATTATTACCTAGTTCTGTTAAGACATGAACAAGGACAGAAGAACAGCAAAGACCCGACTTTGACTCCTCCCATGATTGTAATATAAAATACTGCCTAATAAAGTTTTATGGATAGTTGCACATTTTTATAATAAAGTATATTCTTCAAACTGTTTTGAGTTTAGCCAAGAACCTCATTAATGATGTTATCTAAAACAAGGTTACTATGCCACCCTGTCTGCATAGCAGAGGGGGTGTGTCAAGATCATCCCACACCATCCATCACATCACATTTACTAAATGACTGCATCTTCACTGCCTTCCAGTTTAAAACTTTGACGTAAGACACGGTGCTCAGATCTGTATTTTGTAAATGGGTAGTCTTTCAGTCTCACCACTAATCTCTGACGTAAAGGCTCTTTCCATTGCCCTTTTTTCTGCTTGTGACAACGCATTTCTTTTCCTCTAAATGCTTAATTTTACACCTGCTTTTACTGCGGAGGCATCCTTCCACAAGCGTTTGCAGCTTCCCCCTCCTCCTCAGGGTATTTCAATTCTGAAAATTTCTTCTGGAGCGAGAGGAAAAGACCAGTAAGAGTAACCTGGATATCCAAATCCCCAGCTGAAACTTCCCGCGCCCCCTTCCACATGCGCAGCCTCGGAGGTGGGCCGCAGCGTAGCAGGACACCAAACCCCCCCCAGTGAAAACCCAGCACCCCCGCCGGCTCCCACCCCAGGAGCCCTGCTTCAGACGTCTGCTGTGGGAGATCTGGCGAGGTTTGGGGCGCTTTTTTTTGTCAGGATGAATAAAAAAGCACCCGAATGTCACCKCCTGTGCCGACAGGAGCCCCCCCGGGGCCTGCTGGCAGCCGCACGGAGCCCCACGGCCCCGCCGCACGAGCCGGAGCCCGCCGCCCCGTGCCTGCGGCACTGCCGCAGAGCCCGCTTCCCGCCGGGCCCCACCCCTTGGCCCGCCCTGCCAGCGCTAGCCAATCAGAGCGCGCCCGCCCCAGGGCACAGCCCCGCGAACGGAAGGGAGCCGAACCCCTTCGTTCTTTTCCGTCAGCGGAGCCCCGATAATTTCCGACTGCGCCCGAAATCAGCGCCGAGCCTCTTCGGCAGCTTCCGGAAACTCGGAAGGGAGGCGGCCGAGGGCGTTCGGGTGTCTCCGGCACGCGCAGGGCTGGCAAAGGAAGGGCGCCCGAGCTCCCGCCCTAGCCGGGCATGCGGCTGCTCTCGCGAGCTCTCCGCGCGGCGCAAGGCTGCGGGGCCGCCGCGCTGCTCCCTCGGAGCCCCCGAGCAGCGCCGGTCGGGGGCAGCGCGGCGGGGACATGCCCGCTGCGGCCGCGCCGCGGGCTGAGCGCCCGGCCCGGCTTAGACGAGCTGTTCGCCGCCCCCTCCTTACGCCGGCTGCTGGAGGCGCGGGCGCAGGGCGGGAGCGGGGCGGGGCCGGAGCTGGCGGCGCGGATCCAGCGGCTGCGCGACAAGGAGCAGGAGCTGCGCGACACGC
>JAYKAV010002834.1:667908-689835 GCA_035582835.1 Phoebastria nigripes | reverse complement strand
TATGCCGACGCGATTGGGGGAGCGCCCCAAGGGGGCGGGCGGAGCCGGCGCGCACCTGTGAGGGTGCCGGCTGCGCGTGCGGGCGGCGCGGCACGTGCCGGCGCGTGCGGGGYGGTGGCGGTGGCGCGCCCCGGTGGCGGGAGAGCGGTGAAACGCGGGAAGGGTTAAAAACCTTTCAGGCCGGGAAGTCCGGGGCGGTTTCCTCGTGCYTTCCGTTGCCGAAAGCAAACAAACCTCCTGAGCAGAGGTCAGGGTACAAGTGAGCGTCAGCGGGGGCGGGAGCTGAGAAGTGGGAGCCGCTGATACGTGATAGCATCTATTTCATGTAAAAGAAAGATAATTAATCAGGGATAGGAAACCTTTAATTTTTTTTTTTCTTTGTGGATGTTTTTCTTGCTGTCGGGGCAGAGCAGCCTGCCTGCCGGCATCCGTTTCAGCAGCCGTAGACCTGCGCACCTGTTTGTGCTGCCTCCACGCTGTGATTTAACTTTGTATTGTGTTAGTAGCTGCACGCTTTTAGTGTTGCCAAATAGTGAATATTTTTTACCCTGAATCAAACTTCATTTTGATAGCAGTTAGAAACCAAAATGCAGAAAAGGAGTACTTCAAGATCAGTAAACATTCACTAGATCATGAAATGTTGCCTAGATCATTTAATGCTTACTACTTCACTAAATACAGATTAATCAAAAGTGTTAACTGTAGTCAGTTATTCTGACTAATGGAGACGGCAAACACTGTCTAAAAGCAAATGGTCTTTTTTTTTTTTTTTTTTTTTAATTCATTTTCTCCTACCTCAGATTGAAAAAGGAGAAATGGTTCCTTTGAACAAACTAATCATTGACTCAAACTAACTGAATGAAATTGAATGGAAGACTTTTTTTTCCTCCTTTCAGAACCTGCTGAAGAAGCCAGTGTCATCAAAACCAGGCTTAGAACTTCAGCAAAGTGAAGTGATCACAAGGGCTTAGTCAGTAACTTTGAGCACTTCTGTAGTTCATCCTTAAAAATATTTGTATATATTATTTAAAACTGATTTTAGAGCCTATGTTACATTTGCATCTTAAAGTATGCAACTGCTATTAATTGTCATATTAGATTATTTCTTAATTGCATAATAATTGCATTATCAATAACTGGTTTAACTCTAATAGATTTGTAATTACTTAATTCTTATCCTTCCTTCTGTTGGCCTTAATGACTAGCCCTTGATCAGTCAGTAGTTATTGTAAAGAAATGTAGGTAGTTGGAGATGATCAAGTTTACATGTTTAAAGAGTTACAGTTAGTCAGGTAGTCAACCATGCATGCTCTTAGCCAGCTGTAGGTAAAGCATGCTTGTTGTTTAAACCAATTTATGCATGATTATCTTTTTAATTTCCTTCTTACAGAAGTGATGGCGGGAGGGGGTGGTTAATTCACCAATATTAAACCTAAATTGTAAAGTCAAAAAGTTTCATTTAAAATTGTGCTAGTGACTAAATGCAGTTGCAGTGCTGAAAAGGTGTGGCTTTATAGTAAGAGTGCACCTCCTGTCTCAGCTGAATGTATTTAAAAGCTTGCTGTACACAGAAAAAAGAAGTCTAGCATCTTTCTCTTTCTTCTCTTGCTGCTGACTGTGCAGTTGTGTCCCTGTGCCCACACCAGTTCCCCCTTTTTCATTGTGTGTACCATTTTCTCCTTTTTAGGGTAATATTTTTTTCTTCTGGGCGAGTGAGCTGAATCAGTGCAGATCAGAGGCTGCTTAAGATGTTGATTCTTTTAAATATTTTTTTTTTTTTTTTTGGGGGGGTGAAGTTTGATATTGACCAGAACAAAAAGGAACATTTTAACATACCAAAACTGTAGTACAGAAACAAGTCTTAATTGTAAAGCATTAGTGTTGATCAGTCAAGCAACACTTTAAAATTACAAGTTCCTCTTATTATTCAAGAGTTCTTCCATACCTTTGTTTTTAGTGATGTGTTAGAAGTTTTGCAGCTGTTCTGGAATAAATTGACAGGTAAAATACTTGAAATTACTACTACTATCTTCAAAATTTTTACATACAGTGATAGGGGTAGTAGTCCTTGTAATGAAGAGTGTCAGTTGTGGGGCTGCTGTGCTCGTTAAATCCTTGATGTTCCTGTCACATTGAAATACAGACAGTAATTTCTTAGAATCACAGAATGGCTGAGGTGGGAAGGGGCCTCTGCAGATCGTCCAGTCCAAAGCCCTGCTCAGGCAGGGTCACCTACACCAGGTCGCTCAGGGTTATGTCCAGTTGGGTTTGAATATCTCCGAGGATGGAGACTCCACAACCTCTCTGAGAGACCTGTGCGACTGTTTGACCACTAGCACAGCAATTGTTGTTTTTGGTTGGGTTGGGTTGGGGTTTTTTTGGTTTTTGTTTTTGTTTTTTTTTTTTTAATGTTTAAGTGGAACTTCTTGTATTTCAGATTTTCCCATGTCTCATACCTGAACAATATCAGAAAACACTCTTAATGTGTATTGTGTATCTTCGTTACAGATCGTACTATTAATCTCATTTTCTGACAGGCTTACTGTGTCGGGGGGGTTTTGTGTGGGTGATTTTGTGGTTTTTTTTGTTTTTTTTTTTTTTTTTTTTTTGTAGAGTAAGTTCTTCATGTGGTTATTTTTCAGAAGGTTTTCTGAGAGTGGCACTGATACAAGTATGAGGATTAACCATACTCAAATATTCCAGATGAGAGCGAAGATTTCCGGAAGCTTGCAGAAAGGGAAATCTCCTCCTGTGAAGAAGAGATAGCTCGACTGAAACACCAGGTAGGATACCCTTTAAAAGCCTCTGTTTCCTTGCCATTCTTAAATTAACAAAGCCAAATTGTCTTCTCATCAAAATAAGATGTATACGATAAACTCTTCTCCTCCTCCGCTCCCTGCCAATTATACTCCTCAACTAGTGTCTGTTATCTAAGGAAAATGAAAAATGCAGATGGTACAGAGACAGCCTGTAAGTAAGTGCCTACTTGTATCTGAAACTGTTTGAATCAATACATCTTTATAAGTAGGTGCTATAGTTTTTCTTGTCTGGGTGTACCTTTATGGATGTCCAGATTTTTATCTGTTGGAAACATTAAGCTTGTATAGTATCCACAGACTAGTGGTTTTGAAAAAAACAGTTTAATACTATGTAACTACTTTAGACGGCTACCTTATGTAGGTTCTACATAGTATCTATGTTATTTAACAGAAAAATAATGATCTCTACATAAACAAACTGTTACATATTCTTAATGTTACTGGTGAAGTAGAAGCTGGTATTGTCACATTCTTTATTCCTTCGACAACAATACAACAGTCACTTTATAAATATTTTTGTAAATACTTACCATTTTGCCAAAAGAAGTCATCGTCTGTGGAAAGAAACATCACCTAAAGCTAGTAAAGGAAGATGATTGAAAAGTATTTGCAAATCATCCAGAGTTTTGATCCAGCTTGCAAAATTGTGATACAGCTTTTTGGTTCTAGTGTATCTTTCTTCTACAGATCAATATAAGGCTGGCTCTCCCTTTTTAAATAAATAAATGAATAATACAGCTGAGTTGTTGTTGAAGTTGTCCTGAACGTCCATACCTTCTTAGCTCTGCAGTTGAGACCGGGTTAAAAGGGAATCTGATGGGAAGGGAGATGCTCAGCTGTCTTGCAAGAACTGGCACGTATCCTGTGGTGTCCAAACGTTGCAGTGCTCCTGATGGGTGAAAACTTCTGTGAAGCTTCGTAGGTCTTGAGAGAGACCTGTGTAGCTCCTGCGACTGTGAACAGACACAGGGAGCCTTCCTGCAGCGCAGCGTCCCCCCCCACCTCTTCCTGACTCCTGCTGCTTCACTGCAAGAGGCCTGAGAAGCCTGTCCTCTGGGCAACCAACGAGTTAGTGCAGGAGAACGCAGCCTAGATCGATTACAGACTTGTCTGGCATTTTATACTATCTCGGTTGTGGATAGCAGTGTCAGAGGGAAGCCTTAGCTGGGTGTTTTTGTATTTGCAGATAGTGCTGCTTTTGATTCCTTCGGAAGAAACAGACAAGAGTGATCTTGTCATGGAAGTAAGCGCTGGAGTTGGAGGGCAGGAAGCCACGCTGTTCACCTCGGAGATATTTGATATGTATCAACGATATGCTGCCTATAAAAAGTGGAAATTTGAAATATTAGAATACTTTCCCAGCGAAATAGGTCAGTAATGAAAATACTTAATCTCTGTAACTTTTTAATTTAGGTTGAAACACTCATTCATATGACACTTGAATTTCCTGACTGCAGGAAGCTAATTTGCACTAACTTAATTTTAGACGCAGAAGATTGTTTGAATGTCTGAGCACAATTTTCCTCAGCTTCTGTATTTGAGAATGAAATTCCATTTCAGAAGTACTATTAAAATACTAAAGTGCTAAAAAATAAAACTTGTCTTTCAGTAGCTTCAAAAAGTAGAAATGAAACTAAGTGCTTGGCGGAAGAAAATTCAAAAAGTGATGCAGATATGTTGGTTTAGCTTTATTTTTTTACAAATACAGATTACATATACTTTTTATTTGGATATGCTGTTCTACTTAGTTACTTAATGTTTCTGGTATTTATACATCAGTTTGGTGGCAGGTTGAAAGTCTGTTTATTATTATGGATCCTTTGGCAGAGAGGGATCAGTATAATTAAAACTATTCTTGAGGTTTAATCTAAACCATCTTGAATTTACCAGAAATAATGTTATCTGAGGATTTGTATAAGGAAATGGGATGTTTGGATATAGCTCATCTGTAACAGCTAATGGATGAGCGAAGTGGGGGAATTGTTGAGACTTTGAGAGGAGAGATAAGAGATCTAATTATTTATGAAAGTCTTCAACTGAAATTTCACAGGTAATCAGTTTAACAGCTTGATGCCAGTAAAAGGAGATGTTTCTCCCCTCTTCCTTACTGCCCCTCTGACTGTCTGAGCAGTCCTACCTTTTTTTTTTTGTGTGTGTTTTGATGTCCTTTCACTTAAACTGGCAAAGACTTTGTTTTTTACGACTGGGATAGTTTTTTGCCTAGTTAATGTGTTGAGTCAGTTCTCATGAGCCTTAGAGCTAGCATAAGATAAGCGGCAACATGGGGCTGAATGCAAGGAGATGGAAAAACTGGATTTTCTCGTGATGATGAGCTGTGAAGTTGGTTCACTGCATCTCATGGAACAGTGTCTTTGCAAAGATGGGGATTGGTAGGTTTACACAACAAACTGAGGCAGTGGCACATGTTAGTTAATTTTAGCTTAATCCAGTTAGTGTGTAAAGTCGTTTCACAAAGATCAGGCTGCTGTCTCTGTGTTGCTGCTGACTTCTTTGCATTGGCATTTGTGATTATGCATCTTCGCAGAGTCTCATCACCAAGTCAATCCAAGTGAAAAATAGCACAACCCCCCTGCCCCCGATTAGTTTTCAGGCAATCCAGCACAAGAGAAGAGGAGAAATGCTCATGGGGGCAGTGGAGGCAGAAGTGTGTGGCTACTGGTGGTGGCAGTGAAAAAAACAGGACCTCCTTCCAGCAGCAAGAGGTTCAGTCAGCTTAAGCCAACTGTGAAACTGCAATCCAAAACATGTCCAACCAGTGACAGGGATTTTGGGTTTTGATTGACAGATTGCTAGCCACGTTTCTCAGCAGGCTAGGTTTGCGAAGTCTGTCTGTGTTAACAGATCTGCAGGCTTACTGTTATCCGTGCTGTTGTGAATAAAGCTAGCATGTTTTGCTTACGTATTGCTGTGGAGGTAACGTATATATCATAGTGGGTATGGATCACTAGATGGGCACTTGTGCAGCTTACAGCTCCTAGCTCAGATCTGTTGTGAAACTTTACCTGTATTCATACTTTCATCAGCATTTTTTTTTCTTTTTTAGTGAAACTTTGAAGAAGAAATGAGAAAAGCTAGGATGTTGGGATATGCAATCTGTCAGAAAAACTCTAATCTTTTTTCAGTCAACACTTAATATAATTGCACAGAGATTTTTAGCAAGGTTTGAGAAATGTGAAGCATCTTCTAACACTCCTGTTTACTTACACTGTATTTACGACTCAATGATATTTTTAAGTATCTTGAACCCTTTCTGTTTCAACAGAATTTCTGTAGAAATTCACAAAAAATAAATATCCACAACTCTCGTAATTGAGCTTCTCATGTCAGTGAGCTATTTCCCCTTCTAATGAGGGTCTTTATGTGCCCTAAGACCCTTCTTGCATAAGTACAGCTTCTGATTCGCTGTTACATATTGAGGGATTAAAAGAAGGTTCAAAAATTGGACTCCATGGAAGAAATACAGTCGGACATCACAAACTGGGAACTTGAAAATCTAGGTACAGGCTTGATTTGTTGTCTGTATTCACACTTCAAAAAAGGGAGGCCTATGTCTTCACCTTTCAGATATGCAGATACAATTTAACTTACTGTGGATTTCACTTACACTTCTGGGTTCTTAAAATCTTTAATAGAATTTGGTTTTAAAAAGTGTTATATCTGTAAAATGTTCAAATAACTTTCTTGAGAGTTCTTAGCAGGTGACTTATTTCAAGTTGATGAACATGAACTCAGGTTTTCACAGTATCAGGATCTCCTTCTAGAGTGGCTGCTGTCAATTCAATTAATATACATTTTTTTAATTTAATGATACTTGAATTCAGTATTGCCTATTATCTAGATTTGTTACTATTAATAAACTTTTTTTTTTATGGTCAAGAGGTTGTTTGTCAAGTAAACTGTTTGCACAGTTCAAGTGAAGGTAGGGACAAGAAGAAGCTTCATGTTACAGTGCAGCTTGTTGCTGAAAGAGGAAAGTCGTGTTTATCCCCATTCATGGCCAGGCAAACGCTTTGCCAGGAGCTGAGCCACTTCAGCCTTCAAAGCCGACAGAAATCTATTAACTTTTTTTTCCAAAGCAAATGGAATAAACATGGTGCAGGTTAGATGGGTGTAAACAGAATGGGGAAGGGTCTGGGTCGTCTTTATTTCGTGTACTAGGGGAAGTGGAGAGTTGCCCTTTCCGCTGAGGCAACCCCAGCAGTCACATACAACTTCACCTTCAGAGCACAGTTTTACAGTTAGCTTAAACAAGGGCTGTCCCACCTTCCAGCCAGCTGCCAGCCATATGTTCCTTTTCTCTCTCAGCTCTACCAATTTTGAGGCCACAGTGCTAATTAGATCAATCCACTGATTTGGCTTAAAAACTCTGTTACTGGATAGTTTTAAGTCAGGTCTGACTCAAGTTGCAGTCCTGTGATTGGAAGAGAAAGGGAGTTGTGCTTGACTACCCTTTTGGTGAAAGCTCAGTCCTTGGACAAGGAGCCCACACCCTCAGAGGCATTCTCTTTAATGCCTTAAATGGGAAATTGAAGTAATGCATTAAGCTAGTATATATCTAGGCGTATTTTCTCTTTGAAACTGCTAGGTTTTTAATGGATATATATTTATTTTAAACTCTTTTGTCTTGCTGAGGGCTTGCCTGTGCACTGAAATGAATGTTTAGGGAGGTAGGATGTAAATTTAGAGAAAAATAAAGGCAGCCGTAGCCTTTGTCAGCCTCCTGCAGTGTATTTTCTGATCTTACTTGCATGACCACATATTATCAAAACCGAGGAGTTAGAAATAAATTGGGAGGTAGGGGCACTATAGATGGCACTGCCACTGAAAGGCATGTTTGAACCCTCAGGTTCAAAGTGTCTGTGCTGTGCAAGAATGGAGTTAGGGATGCTTGCTGGTGACACTAGGCTGTTGCATCCCATCCACACTCCATTTTTATGGACTGCATGAGCAAAAGCATGGTCCTACATTAAAACACCAAACTCCCTCATTTCAGAGAGCTCCAGAATTTGGCTGAAATCTGAATGTAAGCATGTGTGAACAAGGTGAATGTTAAACAAAGCTGCAATTAAGAATTCGTTTCAGTCCACTGTTAACTGACTTTATTGGCCTACCCCAAGGGATGCCACTGTGCAAAAATAGCACGTTCAAGATTTAGCGCGCACGTTAAAGCACAAACCCACATGTCATTATTTATCCACTGCCTCTCACCCTGTAGTGGCAGGCAGAGACACAGGTATTGGACTTTGTCTCAATCTGGGTATAAGATGGCCACATAAAAAACGAGTGCAAACTCACACCCTTGTTCTGTGCACATCAGCTTTCAGGATAGAGAGGGACATTTTAACTGAAAGGGGCAAGCATATAGTTAGTAAGACCTAACTATATTTGGCAGGCCTACAACATGTCTGCCAACGTAAAGGGTTTGTTGAAATTTCATTGGATTTGGCTGCATTTCATGTTAAACCTGTGTTGGTAATAGTTGATTTGAAGCAGTATGACCTAAATACCTGTCTTTTGAACCAGTTTCTTGGTCATCTCATGCTAAGCACTACGGTGCCACAGGCACACTGTTACCACCACAAACTTAAACTCTGCTGAACGTGTCACAGATATGGCTGCAGCTCAAATAGACAGACTGTACCTGTGGTATATATATTAATGCCAGGAGAAGTGAGGGAGAAAAGACAGAACATTAGCTTTTGCAATGAACTGTTTATCAYGTAATTAGTACTTGTCAGTAGTGCCGTAGCCTTGTGGACATTCGCATTATTTTTACTCCTGACATAGCCTGGCTTCTTCCTCACGTGCAGAGGTTGCTTATGGTTTTTTTAGTACTTGCTTTTATATGTGAAGGAGTAGGTAAGTTTTATTACTCAACTACATTAATTATTTTAGGTTATATAAGATTCTTTCAGAGTAAAGAAGAAATCTTTTGTTCATTTGAATAGCATTTGCATAGCAGTAGAAAGATTTCACACTACCTGTTAGAATGAAACTTACTGATCTAAAGTGAAGATTTTGACATATTCTTATTTGTTAAACTACATGCTTTATGGTCAGATTTATTCTAAATCTGATGGATTTATCTTACCGAATTGATAGTAGATAATGGCTATAAATTAAATCAGTGAAGCATTAGGTATGTTGAACAGTGCATTTGAATCAAAGTGGTACAGATTTGTACGTGGCAGAAAAATTTTAAAAATCAGAAGGACAAAAATGAGATGAAAGAGAAAGGAAGAGGCAGTTTAGGCTATTTTCCACAAACGTGACTGTAAAAGGGAATATGTTTTAGTAAAATTATGATGGAATGTTAAATTTCTGTAGAATAAAAACATTTGCAAACCTTCTCCACGGAGGTGAAAAACCTGGCCTACGTTCTGGCTGATGATTTTTCCCTGCTTTGCAGGGCATGTTCAGATTCTACGTTGTCTTCATTTTCCTTTTTTAAAAAGCTGCTATCTTGTCCCTGTGGTTGATTTCTTTAGTCTAGAGATAGCCTAAAACAGTATTTCTGAGAAGTATGTGCCTCTTCTTTTCCTCAGCTGTGGTTTCATGTTGCAAGACTTCAACAGCAATACTCTTTCAAGGTTGCCTATCTCCTCTTTAATCATTCCCTTGGCACACCATCCACTGGGCTGAGAATGGGATCTGGGAACTGAGCTGGATTAAAAACCAAAATGGGTGAAAAATTACATTCACTTATAGTGTCATCACTTCTCTGATCCTTCAAACAGTTACACTGGCACGACTGAAGGGTTTGCACACTAGCAAACAAGGAAGAACAAGAATGCCATAAACTGGTATTGCAACAAATTCTTTCTGTCACAAAACCATTATCGTATTGGGCTTTACTTCCAGGTTCCAAGCTGTTCAATGCTAGTTTTTAGTACATTGCTGTCAAGTGTTTTGCTGGATGTATTGGTAAGAGGGGCAGGAGTTGAAGCTCTGCTCGCTCCAAGGGAGCATAAGATTAAAATGAAATGAGAGGGCAAAGACGCGACGTGGGTAGGATGCATAGAGGAGAATGGATAAGAAGAAGAGTGTGAATAATACTCATCCTTTAGTTAGAGAGTTGGGTTTTTTTCCCATTGAACGATAAGGTTCTGAACTAACAATAAAAAAATTGATGTAGTTTCTGAAGGTGGCTTTCAAAATTTGATCTTTATGTAAACTTACTACTGGAGTTAGAGTTCTACTACGGTTTATGATTGTATGTGTACATGGATGTACACGGTTCGTAGAAAATCTTTTTATGTATATAAAAAAATCAAATTGCACTTTATAAAGAAGGGTTTGACAGTCCTTTACTTGAGATAGTGTGTGAGTATGTATGTCTGGCTTTGTTTTTAAGAGTTTTGCATTTTCGGTGTAATTCTGCCTAAGTATTTAAATGGTAAATTCATAATTTTAAGAAACAAATGACAATGATGTCTAAATACACTGTTTGAAATATAACAGCATGGTACCAACAGTTTTTCTTACAGCTTTACAACTGTTTTTCTTCTGTATTTGAGGTGGCCTAAGACATGCAGTTGCCGGTATAGCAGGTCTTGAGGCTTACAAGTACATGAAATTTGAAGGAGGAGTGCATCGTGTTCAGCGGGTGCCAAAGACAGAAAAACAAGGACGCATTCACACCAGCACAATGACTGTTGCAATATTACCCCAACCCACCGAGGTAATATTTATCTTGTAGTATAACAGACTTTACTGTGAGCAATGTTTTTACACGCTGTATTGCCGATACCCAAGTGTTTTCTGTCTCTCTTGTTATTCTCTCTTAATGATTTTTTTTTTTTAATCTTAGTTTTAAACTAAGTCATATTTGTTTGTTTATTTTTATTTTTGTCTAGGGGAGGTGAAATAAAGAATTTCTGGATTTCCTTATAATCCTAATCTTAAGAAAGTCACTGGCAGTTTACTTCACTAGAACTTGAAAATCCACTGTGACTGTGTCTTGCATGTTTTGTGGAAAACTTTACATTTTTTACAAAGTAACAAAAGACTGAATTAGTTTACAGAGCTCATAGAGATTTCTTTTAGCACCTCCTTTTCCCCATTTTTGTAGTGTCCTCACTTTCCCCTTCCAAAGTGTACGGGTGATAATTCATTCTCGCCGTATTTGCTTGGTTAAAAACAACTGGCTAAGAAGTAAAGCTTTGTTCTGATCTTTGTTTCATGTTGACCTAGTAAGTTGTCAAAGATGTTACTCCTTCCTATTCTCTCCCGAAGTTGTCTTGCTCCTTCCTCCCAGAGACCATCGCCCCATTCCAGAGCCAGCAAAGGGAATATGTTCCATTTTGTCTAAAAACCATCTGGTCAAGTTCAAATATTGGTTAACTCTGCTGGAAGAGGGTACAGAGCTTTCAGAAGAGGGGGAAGATTAGTGCTAAGGGATGGTTATGCCTTAAGCTACTATTAGTCTGATTTCCTGGCCTCCAGCATGTCGCATTCCAATCTGGCTACAAGGGTTTGTTAATATGTTTATAAGTGGATGTGAGCTACCACTCATAAACTTTGAAAAGTTTGATCTTGCCTGTGCCTTATAAAATAAACTAACTATGCATATTTGACATCTGTCTAGAAAGAAACAACATAAATGTGCTCTTTTTGTTTGTTTGTTTGTTTGTTTTCTCTCTCCCATGACAGATGAGGCTGCAAATTAATCCAAAAGATCTACGGATAGAAACAAAGCGAGCTAGTGGAGCTGGAGGCCAGCATGTCAATACCACAGACAGTGCTGTACGGATAGTTCATATTCCAACAGGTGCTTCTTTTTTTCCTTAGTACAAGATCTACATTGCAAAACTGCTGTCAGAATTTCTTTTGAAACAATGGTTTTATTTTCAAACCTGGACAACAGTAGAGCAGAGCTTTCCTATGATTTTCCTGTGTGTTTATAGTACTCTAAATGCACCATCTTGTGCCCACTCCAATTTGTAATAGTGAAGACTACTGGCTTCAGTAGGTAAGCTATCCATTTTGCCATTAAGCATGACACTCTAAAAGCATCCAGATCAGTTTCTATGAAAAAGTTATATTTAAGCTTTCAAATAACGGAAAAGAAACTGAAAAACCGAGTAGGTTAAAATCTGATCATTTGCCTTTTCTTGACTAGTGTCTGAAAGAGAGATTGCTCTATTTCCATATTAAAATGTTGCTTTTAATTGCAGAGTCTACTCAGGATGCCAGCCTCCATTTGTCTCCTGGCTCCTTTCCCATAGATTACACACATAATTAGGAGGCCCGTCCCCAGGGCTCAGGTTAGGAAATATAGGAGGGATAAGATACACCCTCAAATGCTACCTGATTTTAGCTATCGTATCTTTTTTTTATTGCCATTCCTAAGCTTTTTACTTCCCTTTGAGCAATCCACAGCAGCTGCCTTGACTTTCATTGCTTTTTAACTTTTCCTCTTCTCTACCGCAAACATTAGTCAGGCTTTACAGCCTCAGCGTAATCCCAAGTGCTCTTTATCTTCACATATCCAGATTTTTGCCACCCATTTCTTCATATTTACTGAAGACATTAATCCATTCTGCACTTGTTGCATCACCTCAGTAAAGCAGAAGGTAAACAGTGGAGAGGATAGAATTCTGTTCAAGATACGGTGACAAAAAGGTACTCCAGATTCAAAAAGTTTTGGATTGCCTGCATGTTTGGAAAACACCCCACAAACTAAAACCAGCAAATGATCTTAGTTTTTGCTGAAGGCAGCTATTAGTGTTTGTTATAGAAATCTTAAAATGTATTGCAAATTTTTTTGTGGTTATGCACTAGAGATGGTTCATGTGGTTATGCCCTAGAGATGGTTCATAGGGGGTTTTATATCTCACCTTATCTCCTTACTTTTTCCTATTCCACCTCTCCCTTCTTCATTCCTCTTGATCTCTCTTCCTTTACAATTGTCCTGTTACTTCTTCTATTTCTCTCATCCTAACTCTTTTTATAAACCTTCATTGCGATCCAAAAAGTTGTTTGTAAACAAGTCTTTCATAAAGTAGTACTATGTAATCTTATAAAAGCATACTGTAATCCTACCAGAGTTACTTAAAATAAATCCAAATAACAACTTAGCTTGTGCTGTCTTCTTCCTGTATTTCTTCTCCCTACTCCTTTCTTAGGCTGTTCACTTCTCATCTTAACTTGAATTGTATGTTTTGGGGGGAGAAACCACACCTTTTTTTTTTTTTTTTTAAGAAAATAGTGCCCACTTTTGTATATTCTGATCATATTCTGTATACTCACTGTCTCGTGTATTTTACTGCTCCCTAAATCCTAAATTTCCTGGAACTATGGCCAAAAATTACAAGTATTAAAGGTGTCTTCTGTAAGTCATATCACATCACTTATCTTTTATTTCATTGTCTACCTGTTGTCCAACATATCAAATTAAATTTCTTGTCTTATGGCTTAAAGCACGTACACAACTCAGCCTGCACTTCTCTCCCAAAATGTATCATTAGACATTAATAAGCCTGGACTTTTACATTCCCAGTCCAAAATATGTATTGAAGAAAGAAACAGCTTATTGTAACATAATAAAAATCTTCTAGAAATTGCAAAACCCTTTTAGTATGTGTTACTGTTAAGTGTTAAATGTCATCATATTTTTGGCAGGGATCATGTCTGAATGTCAGCAAGAAAGGTCTCAAATTAGAAACAAAGAGAAGGCTATGCAAATGCTGTGTGCTAAACTATACAATGCCAAACTGGAAGAAGAAACCAAAAAGAGAAACAGTGTTCGAAAGATTCAAGTAAGTTTCACTTAGTAAAGATATAATTCTGTACAAGCATATGTTCTTGGGGTAACTTCTGTCTTGAACTGGAAATAGTAAATGGAAATATAGAGGAGCAGGAGCCCAGGAAGGACTTATACGAGGCAAAAAAATTACATTCTACTTCAGCAATAAAGGTCGTATATTAGCCAGACTTAAAATTTCAGTAGGACGTAAATTCTAGAGATCTAGTCAAACAAACTGGATTACAGCATGAAGAACCAGAATAGTATTAGAAAAAGATATAGTAAAATTGTTCTTTCACATGTTTGAGAACAATTACTGCAACTACTGAACTGGTCTGAGTACTATGTAACTATAACAAATTTTGGATAATCATGGGAGGAAGAGAAAGCTTTTGCTTTAGGTGCTTAATCAGTATTTCATCCTTTTTACAAAAAGACAATGGTGATAAACTGATTCTTCTTGTTTGATAGATTGGGACTAAAGGAAGATCGGAGAAGATCAGAACATACAACTTTCCACAGGACCGGGTTACTGACCACAGGATAAGCAGATCAGTGCATCATATTGAGTGTTTCATGCTAGGGGAAGAAATGCTAGATGAAATGATACAAACTCTGAGAGAATATGCTGATTATGAATCTTTAATGGAAATTATTTCAGAAAATGAAAAAAAGAATCTATCCTGAACGTTGCTCTTTGTCAGCCCATTACCACAGATGTAGACATTTGTCTGCAAAGGAGCTTCCTGGAGCACCACCCAGAAAATGCAACTGCTTTTCAGATCTTGAAAGACACCACAACTTGGTTCCTCATGACTGATAAACAGTTTTCTTACTTGCTGAGTAAAAGACTTTATTACCTTCATATGAGACATTATCGCTGCAGCAGTCCACTTAAAAAGTATATTTGACTGGGCCAGAAGTAACTGCAGTTTTTCACTTTCTCCACTGAGAGGATGCTGATACACCACTCGAAAGGTACGCATTAAAAAATGAGCTATTTCTAGTTCCAGTTTTCATTTAAACAATACTTTAAACATTAGTACAGTGTCAAATAGTTGACTTAAGAGAACAAAAAAATCCTATTTTTTTTGAGTGATTGGAAGAAAGTGATAAAAAAATGTCCCCACTACTAATCTGCATATTTGTTCATCACTTACACGTGGCATGGGAGAGGGAGTCAAAGTGTATCTCCTTCATGTTTTCATGGCCTTCTGGCCCTTATTAATAAACACAAAAAATTGTTTAGGAATATCCCTTGTTCCAAAAAAAAAAAGCTGTGGAAGCCAAGTGACAAGTTATATGAATTGTTTTTGAAAAGGATGTTTCTGTTCTTGAGTCAAAAGTTAAAAGAATTGTTACAATATTGTTTGGCTGATATTTCAGTCTCCATTTCGCTTCAGTTCAGTTTCTCCTTTATGTTTTTAATTGACTCTCCAGTTTATTGATTTTCTAAACGTTACGTGGTATGAACAGCATCTTACTGGTTTTCTCTATTTATTTAACAGCATCTTAAAACATTTGATCTGTGAAAGCAAAGTAAAACTTTTGCCTTTCTAATCTACTATGTGCACATGTTTGTAAAGACGACTTTTAACCTTTATTTTAGACTACCTTTTACAATCCCAAATACATATAGCAATACAAAACCTGCAGCTTCCATGCCACATTATCCCATCATGCATTGTACTTATGCATATGTGTATACACATACAGAATGTATTTGAAATATGAATACCAGTAAATAAGAAATTGGAACCTAAGGAAAAATGTTACCATGAATATAGGGGTGTTTACTTTCAGACTTCTAATTAAAATTAGTGTAAGAAATTAGAATAGGTACAAAGTAAGTTTGCTACAGGTAGCTTATAGAAATGCATTATTTAAACATCCTATATAAAAATCAACTGATTATTATCAGTTTATTATCTTCTTTTATTACATTTGAGACTGCAGTTTGAACCAATGCATGTCAAAAAACCACATAGAATCATTTAATACCTTTATCAGCTTTGTTTTCTAGGAAATACTGCACGGGTAACTATGATTAAGTTCCAAGTCTTTAATTAAAAGATGCATACATTAACTTCAGATGTAGGAGTGCCTGTATGCATAAGATGAGGTATACGTATTTGCTGTTGGTAAGTGTGAGACCTAGGTCTAGATTTACTAGCAGATTTACAACTCCCAACTGGCACATAAGAAAGTAAAAATAAACATGGATGCATTTTGTGTGTACAATAATTAGATATTGATTGGAGCAGAAACTAGGACTGAAGTCTTTATTCCTACCAGATCAGTACTGTAAACAGAAGACTACAGAGCACTTGCGACAGTCTTCTTGACCTCACTTAAAGCCAGGCTGTCTCATACCAAGTGATGGATGGAGTTTGCAATTCCTCCTCTCTAACTTCAGCTTCATATTCCTCCAAACAAATAAGGGCCATCAGCCAGGTCAAAGCACTGGACCGCTGCATGAAACTTAGATCAGTGTTCAGGTCTTTGTCGCCCTAGACCTTCCCTGACGTTCCGGCTGGTAGCCTGGCTGGCCAGATCCTGCCTGGCTCGCAGCCTCCCTGTTCTTGTCTAGCTCCTGAACAGACACTAGACGTGCTGTTGCCTTGCGAGTGGCCAGCCTCTGATCAGTGTGAGAAAAGCCAGGTATCGCATGGTTCTGGCAGGAGGCTGACAGAGGTATCCCAGAACTGGCACCTGACCGCGTCACACAAGGTGGACTTCACTGTCTTGAGTGGTACCTCCTTGGTCTGTCATGGCAAGCTTTACTGCACAAAGACCTGAAGTCCCTTTCTTGCTCCATATTCATTTCAGTGCAAGGTCTGTTGTCTCACTACGAATGCAACCTCCTGTTGCGCTGGTGAGAAGTGAGACGATTGTAGTTTCAGCAGCGGCGGGATCCCCGCACTGGTGTCCACTGCGCTTAGCTCCCGGTAGCGCTCCTCCTCGCTCTGCCAACTACTAATAGCGCTGATCATGCTTTAACATAAATACAGTTCTTCCATGGGGAGGAACCCCGACGTGAGATCCAGCGCCAGACTTGACGGATCCTTCCCCGGCGGCGGAGCTGCGCGCACCCTGAGCGGGCAGGGATGATGGGAAGGTCCCAGACGCGTCCATTTGTAAAGCGAACGCAGATGCGGTTGGGCGCCAGGCAGGGCTTAGGCGTGGGTCACCCCCGCGGCGCAGAAGCCGGTTGTGCGTTTGGGAGAGCGCCGTGAGGCCGTGCGGCTGCCGGAGGGCGGGCGGGAGGGGTGGGGGAGACGCTGCCGGGCGGGAGTCGCTGGCGCCCCGCCCCGCGCCGCGCCGCGCCCTGTCTCCCACGCTCCGCCCCCTGCTCCGCCCCTGCCCCGCTCGGAGCGCGCGCGCGCCACCTCCGCACCACTCGCCTCGCTCCTTGCCGGCCGAGGAGGGAAAATGTGAGCCGGGCCGGCTCCGCCCGCGGCGCCTCGGATTGGCCCCCGCCTTCTGCCCGCCTCCCATTGGCCGCGCGGCCCCGCCGGCGGCGTCCGATTGGCCGGCGCGGTTTTGGATACCAAATTCAAAGTTTTTAAAAGTACCCGGCGAGGGCGGCCGCGCACTCACTGCCCGCGGCCGCGGCGGCGCAGCCCTGCAGGTGAGCGCGGGCGGGCGGCGGGGCGCCGCGGCGAGGGCTCTGTCGCGGGGCCGGTCCGGGGCAGTGGGGCTCCGCGGTGAGGGCTCTGTGGCAGCGCCGGTTCGGGGCAGCGGGACTCCGCGGTGAGGGCTCCGTGGTCGGGACGGTGGCGGCTGCCGGCGTACGCGGTGGCGGGACTGGGGGCGCTGGCGGTGCTGCGAGGGGCGGCAGGCCGAGCGGGGACGGGGATGCCCGGCGGCCTCCCGGCCCCGCCGCCCTCCCCAGCTCGCCCCGCAGCTATCCCGCCGGCGGGACGGGATGGGACCGGGCGGGACGGCGGCGCATGGGCGGCCGCGGAGCGCCCCGGTCCCGCCGCCGAGTCGCGTGTGGGGCGCGCCCCGCCGCCCGCCGCGCACTAGTGGGGCCGGGTCCGAGCCGGGGTGGGGAGCGCAGCTCCCGCCGGCGGGCAGTGGCGGGCGGGGAGGTGCCGCGCTGCGCTGACTCCCGCCCGCCGGGCCACGCCGCCGGAGGGGGCATCCCCCGGCGCGCTCCTGCCCGCCCCGCCGCCACCATTTTAGGGGGAATCCTCCAACGCGGGGGAAAGCAGAGACCCCCGAAGGGGCAGGGTGTGGTTCCCGGGGCCGCGGGGCACGGCAGGACCGGGAGCCGGTCTACCTGCCGCCGACCCGGGCCATCTTGAGCGCTGGGCGGGAGCAGCCTGACAGCGCCGCGGGGGCCCGCGGCTGAGCCCGCTCCGCCCGGGGGTTGGGGCCTGCCCTGGCGCCCCGAAACCCGGGGGGGGACATTTCCCAATTCTGCAGGGTTTCAGCCCAGAAGCTCCTCTGCTCGCTCGCGGCGCGCAAACGAGGGGGGAAGGGGAAGCGTAGCGAGGGCTTGCATCTCTCCCCAACTCACACTGTACAAAGCCATAAGCGTATTTGCTCCTTTCTTCCACCAAACGTAGGTACGAAGAAGGGACTCTTTCTCTGAAACGTTCATGAAACACATTTTTCTAATACTTTTTTCCAAAACTGCTGGAAGTGCTTAAATGCCTTAAAATACCAGCTCAAATGGGGGAGCTTATTTTTCCTACGGATTGCAAAGCATCCTGAAAATTATTTTCCCCTGAGATTTAACACGACAGAGATGGCTTCCTTCAGCCCTCGCCCATCCCCCCGCAATTGTTAATATAGATAGCACCACACTTCGGGGGGAGGGGAAGGAAACAGGGCAAGAAAAGCTCAATTTCCCTATAATATCTATCGACCTCCCATTCTCTTAAAATTATGCTTGTAAGTAACCGTTATTTCACTTTGATCATTGTTTAAGGGTTGCTGCTTTCCATTGTAATTTACACATGCATGTGAGCACTCAAGATTTTCCTGTGCCACCCAGCCTCCTTCCTTTTTAAAAATGCCAGATACCTGGCTGCATCAGCAGCATTGCCTCTGGCCTTGGATGCAAACTTCAGGCTGCTCTGGCCTGGCTATACCCCTGCATGGGCCTGCTGTCACTCTTGGACCCTCTGCCACTGGTGTCCCTTGCAGGGGCCGCAAGTGTCCTGTGTATATCGCTGCATTTAGGGTAGGAAGTGGAGGCGTTGGTGTGTCTAAAAGTAATCTATACTGGTGGAATGGTGACAAAGCAAATCACCCCATCAGTTTTCTTGCCCCGGTTATATGCAGCATAAAGCTCTGATTTTGAGGTGATCTTACATAGATTTAATGTGTGGCTGTTCAAATCCTTAGTTCCACTAGTTGTCTGAGTTTTAGACACTAGAGGGTGAGTTAGATAAAAGCTTAAAATTCATAATGCAGAAGGAAGGCATGATCAGTTCTTTATAAGAAAAAGAATTTGTGATGCAGTTTATGCTGTGTTGTAATACTGTCCTTGTTGTTTCTTGCAGGATACAAACAAAATAATGAAATCAAACCTTAACCACTCTTTCAAAATGAAATGTGATTTTGATTGTACGTCTCTTCACGCTGGGTTTGCACCACTGAAATCTGCTGTGGAGAAAACAAGACTGGAAGAGTCCTGCCCCTTGAATTATGAGGAAGGCTTTTGTAAAAGCTGTGCTGAAGAGCATCAGAAAATACTCCTTAGTGACTCATACCATGCGGCCACCCGAAATCTAGATCCTGAAGATGAAGGAAGACCTGTACATAACAAAGAAAACAAACAAGTAACCCAGAGACTTGATGAAGGTGTCTATGAAATGGAGGCACTGGAAAATAGTAAATTTAATGAGGACAGTGGTTATTCTTCTATGTTAAGTAATCAATATGCTGATGCAATAGAACATGAGGATAGTATACCTTTGGCTGGGAATCTCTGTGGCACACCAAAGCATTGTCTCATGAAGAACCAAAACCAAGCACAGCTTTCAAAGAAGACTTTGTTGCCAGTAATCCATTATGAAGAAATGATTTGCTCAACTTTGAAAAAAAGTGGTAAAAGAAATCTCAAGTCTTGGGCTGCAGTAGACAGAATTGTTTTTAGGGGAAAGGTTGAACTTTGTAACCTAATTGGAAAGAAAATGGGATTAGATAGAATAGACATTCTTGCTGAACTCTTCCAAAAGAACCTGAAGCATATATTAGCAAACATTTTAAGGCATCTCGGTGAGATGGATTTAATAAAGTAAGTATATTGATCTCATTGTATATCATTGGGAAAGTGAACAACCTAATCAGATGGCTTAAGAATGTTTTAGATATGGGGCTTGTGACATTTACTCAATGGTTAGTATTACGTATTAATATATTAAAACATGAACTGTCGATGTAAGCCATGATATATATGGAGAATGTGTCTTTTCCCTAGAAGGCAAATTAAAGACTACAACTGTGATCATATTCCATCTTCTACATGAAAGAAAAAGATTACATAGTTATTCCCACTATTAAATAAAAAGTTTTTCCCTTTCCTAGGAGGTAACTGATATCTTTGTATTGTCGTTGCAGTTTTGCCAAAGTCAGCACAACGTGGCAGAAGATTCTACAAGAAGATAAATGGATTTTCCAAATGTATAGTAAAGCTGTGAAAAACCTTTCTGTAAGTTTCCGCACTTGTTAGATATTTCAAGCCTAAACCAGCAGTGTCTTTCTGCTATTTCAGGACTCTTCCTAGCCTTAAGAGATCGCAGAAGAGTTTCTTAGATTGAAAACGTTGTCACTGGAGCATCTGAGTTTGTCCTGTTAGGATGCCCCGTCTCAAGTGTTGCTAGTCACTTCACTGTCTTTGGAGCCCAAGGAAGGTTGACCAAGAAGGTTACCCAAGGAGAGATGCAGATGTCCTTAAGAGCTTCCACGTGTTCTGTGTTACAGAGGAAGGCAGGGAGGAGAGGGTTAGGTCCAGCATTGCCTGCTGGGCAAGCCCTCGAGGCTCTCAGCAAGGGCTTGCTTACTTCAGCGTCCCCACTGATCCAGAAGGGAGAGAGACTAAGAGAAGCCACTCGGCTGACTGTGCRACTCAGGTTCTCTGCTTATACTTTCTAGCAACAGTCTCTGAAGTGCAACATGTTGGCTACAGAAAACTGAAAAGCTTTTTGCACTGAGAGCTCTTCCTAATGCTTATTTGTCCTATGATATAAAAAATACAAGATCCAACCACACTAGCATTGCACTTTACCGAGGCAGGACTCCTTTAAAAAGAACACTAGGGGTGTTTTTCTTCCTTGAGAGAGGGAGAGACAATGAAACAAGGCTTAGGATCTCCCACAGAATATGGTAGTCAACTAGTCTGAATTTTATGTAGTATTTTACGGTGCTAGCCTGTTGGGATGAAACAGTTGGACACCACTGAACATTCGTCCCATAAAGTTTGATTTCCTCACTGCCATTGTATGCTTTTTTTAACCTGAACTGCAAACTTAGAAAATTGGTGGGCAGACTTTACTTCTCAGAAAGAAAACTTCAAGCATCCCTGTTCACCGTAATGAATTAGAAATACTGCTCTGTGCTTTAAAACATTGCGGTGACTAGGTTACATGCTCTGCCTTAATAATTATGATGTGTTAATATGAAAGTAAGTTGCATTATGTAATAGAAGATGGTTGGTTTTCATGGTCTGAACTAGGGGTCTGTTCTATGCATTTATAACAGTAGTGACTGAGAAAGCTAAGGTAAAATCAGTAGCGTACTACTTGGTATGACGCCTTATTATTGGAAACCTTCTAGCCAGGAGGAAGGATCAAAAATAAGTTGTTGACTTCTATTAAACAAAAAGTCAGTATCAGATAAGTCTCTTCTCAAATTTTATTCTTGTTTTTCTTCTCATTAGAATGGCACTAAGGCATCAGAGCATGCTGCAACAAGGGAGTATGTTCTCTATCGAGCGGCTTTAGCTTCCATTCAGAAAGCAACCCCACCAAACAACTTGAATAAAAAAGGCACCAGATCCAAAGCATCTAAGAATCACAGCAGGCTCATGGAGTTTTCTGAGGTAACTGGTGATTTCCATTCATCTTTAGTTTCTCACATGTTGTCTGCCACATGATCAGCTTGTAAAGCATATTTCTGAAAGTAGTATCTCCAATTTGAAGTGCTTGTAACTCTTACTAGTATGGCTGCCAGATTTTGCTTATTCAGCCTATTTTAAGACAATGTCAGAAACTAAGTGGAGAATATTGATACACTGGGATGTTCTACATCTTTTTTTTTCCCTGTGGGTGTCTAGGTACCCTCAAAATGGCTTAGTGATTTTTTTTTTTTTTTTTTTTTTTTTTT
>JAYKAV010002834.1:552782-667818 GCA_035582835.1 Phoebastria nigripes | reverse complement strand
AAAAAAAAAAAGACCAAAGACTGAGTAGTTCTTATTTTTCAAAAATTAAACAAATGAATATTTCTCTTGTTCATTCTATGCTTTTTTCCCCAACTAATTATCTGACATTAAAATGGCTTTTTTTAACTACGTATTTGTAGTGTGTCATGCATTTGGAGTTGTCAACAACTGCCAACAGCCTAAGTTTCCCTTCACCTTGTTATTTTTCTTAAGCTTTTTCTTTTTTCCACGTATAGATGCAGGTCTACATTGCGAGTGTCTTATAAGATTTTTAAAAATGCGTATTGAAAGTCATTGTTTGTTAATAAGCAACAGATTTTCCTAACTAGAAAAACCTTTTATACTCAAGCTCAAAAGTCTTGCTCTGCAAATTGGTGCAATAAGAGAAGAAGATACAATCGCACTGAAAAGTATGATCAAGCTGCTCTAATACTACTATATAGCACTTTGTAGCATCAGGAATCTGAAAGTTCAACTGTACACTGAAGTAGCTGTCTAAAATTGTTTTCCTTGATAAACATATATACATGTCTATACACACACATTTAGATTATAAAAACATTTTGCTTTTAACAATTGAGTGATGTAAGGTGTTATACAGGTCTGTAATTTTCTAATGCTGAATGATTTTTGAATGGTGGATCTGTTTTTGTGTCAAAAATGAATTCATTGGAGAGAAGTAGGAATTGCTTCCATTTGGTGTCTTAAGGTGAGTGTCCCACAGCTGAGATTTCTGGACACATTGCTCACTTTTCAAAAATGTTAATGATTTAAATGGAATTCAGATTTATTTATTTTTCTTTTTTTAAATTGGAGTGAACTAAATCGCCATCCTTGGATGAGGTTTGGAGGATTCAGGAGGGCTGTTTTTCTTACTGCTTTGCATTTAGTCTGTCTGTCCTTTAAATTTAAAATTTAAAGAATTTTAAATTGGCTACCTCTATTCCCGTCCAAAGTACCTGCAGTCATAGACTGATTATTCCTGCTCAAATTTGTAATTTGTCTCTCTGGAGTAGGAGAAGTTATAATATGTTTTGTGGCACTTAGATAACATCAGGGAACGTTTGGGTGTGTATTTACCCTCCACTCACGATTTTCTTTATATGCTTTTTCCAACAGGCTGCCAAGACCTTGAAAAACACTGAAAGCCTTAAAGTCTGCCATCGCTGTGGCTCACCTGCAAAGTATGACTCCTATCTACAAAGAGCGACGTGCAATCGTGAAAGTTGTGGCTTTGACTTTTGCACAAAGTGCATGTGCAGCTACCACAGCTCCAGTGACTGCATGAGTGGCAAACCAGTGAAACCCAACTCTAAGCTAGGGCCGCTTCCTGGGACTAAGAAAAGCAAACAGAATCTACGGCGATTGTGATCCATCCATCCCAATACAGATTGTCGGATGTCCCATAAAAGTGTTTTTAGGATATGAAGTTATCCACAACAAAAATCAAACAAGAAAATGCTTTCTGCTATTCTGTATTTAAAAAAAAGTTTATTTTATTATTCCTCTGTACTATTTGGTCATGTTGAAATTCCTAGGAATCATCACAAATATCCATTTTAAAAAGTCTTACTAATCTATCAATTTAAAAGAAAATTCTGGATATGGATTCTAATAGCATTTTAAATATTGTCCTGACAATTTGTCTATTGTGTTCCAGTCTTCAAAACACGCCACAATAATATTGAACAAAAAAGGTTTGGCAAGTAGCCTTCCATGTGTAACCCTAGCAATTCTTGAATGCCAGAAGGGGGAAGCGTAAACTGTTTTATTTAAATGTTGACTCTTGTTCAAAAGTCTTTTAAGAGCATTTATAGCAAGAATGTCAAGTGAGGTGAGTAAAGTCCCTTTTAACATAAAATTATGAGGGAGTCTAGATTTTATGATTCTCTTTTCAAGGCTTTGCCTTAATTTTAAAATGTGAAAGTTCATAATACCATTTTCTCTGATGGTTTACCTTATGTGAATCTTAAATTGTTGCTCTTCCTTCATTTCTTCATTCAGAAACTGCAGGTTTTCCCTGAACTGAGGTGATACCCTTTCCAACTTAAAAAAAAAAAAAAGTACTGTATCTTGGCTATACTGCTAAAAAATACTTTGTTTGTCAGTTTTTTCCAAATCATAAGATAAATTTTTAATATTTGTATATATTTGTAAATACTACTTTAAATATTATTCATGTTTGTCTTGTAAATGTGAAAATAAATTACTGTTCTCAACAACTTGGTTGGCAAATCTGGACTTCCTATTTATCATCTTAAAAGGTTACTTTTCATGCTCATTTCTCAAGTTTTCTAGTATGTGCTTCTTAAAAATGTTGGTTTAACAAAGAGCAAATCTCCTGGTTTTGTGTAAAACATACTGAATCCATTCTCATGCTGCGTTCCTGCAGCTTACCTAAAGGCTCTTAGCAGTAATTGCTGATAGTTTCTGAACCAATGCATTCAATGGAAAATTTTTTATTGGCTGAAGTTATGCTGCTGTTGCAGAACTAGCTCACTGTCAATAAAGTCTTCGTGATTCCACAGCGAAGAAAGGCAAGCTTTCAAGAAAAGGACTGATCATTTCCTGGAAACGTCTGCGGTTTGGGTGTTTTTTTCCTGTTAGTAAGTAGGTAACAGGCTGGGAAGGCAGCATTGTAGGTCCTGCTCCTTGAGCAGCAGTTATATATTGCATGGCAACTTTTCCTGCACTTGCTAATTCTCCATTTGTGACAGCAGTGGTAGAAACAGTTGAGCAGGACCTCTAGCATTCTGCTTTTATGTAGTGAACTTAATCTCCTAACCTAAACCTGAGACTTAAAATAAGGCGCTGGCTGAGTTATATCAAGAATTTCCATTCCATAATTTTTTTGCCTATTTAAGTCCACTTATGCATATGCTCAAGATCTGAGAATGAAAGGTAGAAGTCTTCCATCTTATTATACTTTATTCTGGTAATTAGATCACACCACCTTTACCAACCAGTCCTGCAGGCCAGAAGAAGAATGGTGTTTGTATAGGAAGTAACAGCCCTCAACTACTGGATATTGGCATCTCCAATATTTGTGAGACATGGAAAAGGCAATGGTCAGGGGCTTGATATGCATGCAACCACAGTGAGTCTGTTAGTAGGCTGAGCACAGATAGATAAGAAATATAAGCAAAAGTTTGTTATAAAATTTTCATCTGTGTCTACTGAAATTCCTGTATTCTGAAGAGCACAGATACCTTAACGTGATCTGGACAGAACTGCCCCTTTTGTACATTGATTTTGAGAAATGTGGCACAGGCATCCATGCTCAGACTGGTGTTGCAGAGTATGATACATCTTGAATTAAAATTTGTGTGTCTGTTTTGGAGCTGAACGTGGATGTTACAAACTTAACAGGTTTACCTTTTCAGGTTTTGAGCTTACTAAGGGGAACTATCCACTCTCTGGTAGGCCTAACAATTTGTACACAGAGAGGGTGAAGAACAGCTGCTTTTTTTGTTTGTTTCCTGTAGAAATTTATCTGCTCATGCAGAATTTTGAGGAAAATTCCTTGTTACCTCCAGATAAGGGGTAAGAATTGGACTACATGGCTTCAGTGGTCACAACTGGAGATGAACAATATGAAGAAACAGACATTTTTCACTAACTTCTGAGTGATAAGAGGCAACTACCTTCTACCTGAAACCTTGGTGGAAAGGTCAGGTGACTTGACTTCTAACGAAGCTTTGGCCAAGCTGTAACGGGTCTGCTGCAAACCATTGTGGCTGTTTCTTTCCTCTTGCCCAACCATTTTTGTCTTATCCTGATCCTCAGACCCTTGCCTACCAGCCTTAGTGTGAATAATCAGAATAGGCATTCAAGATTGCAGCCTTCAACAGGTGGGTGACAGCTCCTTAAGGACCTTGACCTGTTACCAATGCTTGCAATTTTCTCATGCAAAATTTCTAAAGAGAAGCATGGAGATCTGTGGTGGCCACACAGCTATTTCTTCCTTTATGGTAATATTGCTCAACAGTTGAAACTTTGCCCAGCAATGCTGGCTGCTGGACCTGTATAAAAACTATGCATCTTACTGAAAGCCACGTGATTGTTGGTGTCTTCATAAATAGCTTCAGTGAATGGTGTACATCAGAAAAAAACAGAGTGGACACTCAGTCCCCACCCAGGCATGCTGGCATCTGCTGCTGAGCAAGAAAGCAGCTCCTTATAGAGAGTGAGGGCGTGGATGTTAGTATCAGCAGGTGCCCCAAGCAGTGCTCAGGAGAGTGATTTATGTGCCAAAGGTGGGAACAAAGTTGTAGGTGCAGATTGTTGTTAATGTCTGTGCTGAGCCTATCTTGAACCTGCCTTTGATATGTAATCATGTGAGAGTCGTATACCTAGTGCAAGAGCATAGCACTTGCCATATGGACATGAGTTGTCCCCAACTACTACAGCTGTGTTGTCAAAACCACTTTCAGACTCAACATTTGGCAGCCCCAGTGACATTGCAGGAACGTGATAAGCTTCTTACCCACATTACATACGCCATTCAGATCTACAGAGGGTGATAAATACCTGCGGGCTGACTGAGTCCCCTGTCTGGCTGGTGCAAGAGTACGGATTTCTCCCAGTTACTTGCTTATCTCTAGGCGTGGCTCTGCATGGTGAGGAAGGGCAGGATGTTTCTCTGCTCTGTGAATTGCCATGGCTAGCAGCTCTTCCCCCTGGCCTGAACAACTATGGAGCCAAAATATTCCTTAACGTCATCCTGACCCTAGCTGGGAGGCAGGCAGAGGCAGGGGTTTAGGACTTTCTGAAATCAATATTGAATATCCACATTCTGCAGCTCTTCTCTCTTGCACTTACAATGCTGTCCTGAAAAACCCAAGGAGCTGCTCGAGATGCTTACATCTGTCTGCAAGGCATTAAAGGCAATCTCAGCTGTCCCACCTCAGCAACCAGAGAAGCTGGAGAGAAGTGGCAGATGATGATGATTAATCTGATGATATAATCACTTGTAAAAACAAGGATGAGCTTGTATGCACTTATCAGTGTAATTTATCCTCCAGCAGCAGCCTTTGTGCTTTGAGGACTGTGGGACATGGAAGAACCAAAACAGAAAAAAACCCTCTTCAGCTCTGCAACTGCTGGTGCCTTAGCACAGCACACAGCCTAGCCGTTCACCTCGGAGGCTGATTTCTAACGCGTGGCAAAACTGCAGCATATGTCAGATATGCTGTCACTAGCCAAAGGCTCCACCACAAAGAAGCAACATTTTAGCATGTTGAATGTTTTGTTTGACAAAAAAGTTTAAAACTCAAAGTTCTGGCAGTGATCACTCTCAAAAAAGCTCAGAATATTTAGTGGTAAAAAACTCACAGATTTAAAAAAAGGAATCTAGATTAAGATTGTGATAAGAATTCCCTCCCCACCTCCCAACATATCTACTCCTAAAGTCAAGGGTTGACAACCCTTTTGAGGAAATTATGCTGTAGTATAGAGATTTTAAAAAATAAAATGTGTTCTGGAAAGGGAAAACCACAAGATGGTGCTCTTGAAACACTGCATGAAGCCAGWTTCATTGAGTTCCTTCTTGCTGCGTTAATGGAGAGTATATTTCCTCCACCTCTGCTCACTGTAGCTATCCATCTGGTTGCTACAGTCATGGGTAATCGCATTAAATCTGTGATTAAAAGAACAGAACACAAACCTTGAATTCAATTACTGATTTTAACACTTGTTTCAAACATATTTGTGTCGGATATGTACATATTTGCTAAACTTAAAAAAATACAGGTGCCTTCCATAAAAGTTTTATCCTGCTGCTAAATGCACATGCTTTCTTCAAGGAGTGATTGGCTGCCCTAAAAACATAACATTTATTTTGCCCGCCTTGTGCCCCTGTCGTGGCAAGTGGAGAGCAAAGCCACCACTCCAAAGCAGTGGGTGCAAGACGTCCCATTGAGCCCTCAGCGCGGGTCTGGAGCAAGCAGCCAACAGAGCTTTGCCTGGGATTGGACGTCGTGTTCCTGATCGACTGAGGTTCGGTGAACACCTCAGCTGCACGACTGCTGTGGCGTGACCTGGATGTGTCTTCTGGCAGAAGCTAATGGTGCTGACTTGCAAAATATCTAAAAGGCAGAGCATGAATATGTAAGGCAACTTCTCATACAGTGCCTCTGCTATGGTTAGGAAGAGTTGGTGTCTTGAGCCTTAATGCCATTACCTGAATGCAAGGATGGACTGGGCAATTACTGTGATAGATGCTTGATTTTGGAATAGACTTGCCATGATAGAAAAGATTCCCCCTCTAACACATTTTAACTTTGGAGTAGAGGATGAGGAGTCACAGAGATGGACAGCTGCTGGAATGTGAGTCTTTACCTGAGGATGAACAAATTGTCTTGTCAGGTCCACTCAATTTTAATGTTACCTTGTCGAAGTGGTTTCTCCTCTGAAGGAGTCCAGGGGAACATAAGGAGAGAGGGAAAAACATAGTGCCGATACTCCTAGCACAAAATAAAAGCAGCAAGGGTCTACTTGAGCCTGCTGGCACATGCAGAAATAGTTGCAAGGTTCAAATGAAGGAATAGACATTCTTGTAACGGCCACTGAGATGGTTCAGCAGCTGAGGGTTTGTCCCTTAAGGTTTAGCATTGCTCTGCGCTCTGCATTCAGAACTGCCCTCATGGTACCTCAGTACAGCACTCAAACAAGCCAAGGGCTTGGGAGGTATTTGGAGAAATTAAGATACAAAAAAATGCAATTCCCTCTGTTTGCTGGCTGCTCTGTAGGTTTCTGTTTGGTGCTGCGGGGATACAACGAGCCCTCCACAGCCCTCAGCCAGCTGCAGCGTCAGCTGCAGCCCACGGCCCCAGGGACGGCCCTGAGGATGTCCCCTGGCTGAGCAGGGGCATGGCTGGGGAGAGGGAAGGAATCCTGCCCCTCCTCTGCCCTATTTTCCACCTCCTAAGTGCTGGGCTAGCTTTTGGGAGGTGCCAGAAGGGCTGCTGCCCTTGGCTGGTGCAACTGTGCCTGGCAGGGGGGAGCAGGAAGGCTGATGCTGGAGCAGGGGCTGCGCTGGGGCACAGTGGGGAACGGAGGAAGGGTTGGGGGAGTCAGCTGGGGTGGCTGTAAGGCCCGGGGTGGGGGGCAGTCTTTGTGTAGGACTATGGCCTTTCAGTAGCTAACACAGCATGTTGCATGTGTGTGTGTGTGTGCTGAAAAACAAAGGCCTCTGGACATTTGATGCTGCCTTGTAGCCAAACCAGGATAGTAATAGTTAATGCTGGTGTTGCATTAAATGGCCTAGTTACTCTGGCTTCCTCAGCCCATGTTGGACCCCCACCGAGAGCATCGTGAAGGTCGGAGTTGGCAGTAACCAAAAGTATTTGCTGTGGGCACATAAAGTTCAGGCGGTCCTCAGCTGCTGAGCAGAAGGACCAGGCTTGGAAAACACTCCTGCATGTTTCAGGAGGAGGTATAGCTCTTCCAGGGCTAATGCATGGCGGCTACAGCTTCATATGAGAGCCTTAGGACGGGCACAGCTGTGGTTTCACTGGTTCCTCTTTTCCGCCCGTACCTCCTGTACGCCCACCAGAGAGTGGCGCGGTGCCCCTTCTCTGCGGTGATGACGGCTCCTGCCAGGGGCTGCACTGGTGGCTGGCTCATGCATGAATCACAGTGCAAACACGATGACACAAGACCTCTGAGACTTACCTCTTATGTTTAGTGTCATTGTATGAGGGTCGACCTYGGCTCAGTTAATTACATTGTGCAACAGATTTTCCTTAGTCATATGTAGATCTAATTTTCAAGATTGTCCCTGGATACCAAATTAGTAGAGAAGACATCAATTGCAATTTGCTTACAAACATACTTTAAACACCAGCTGCTTGTAAAAATACACATAATGTTTTTAAATTAAAAAGCTCTGTGTTGCCTTAAAAATACTCGCAACAGGCAGCGCAATAATATATTTAATCTCTGCAACGCATTTACTTATGTACSCCTAGATAAAAAATCTGAGTGCCAGTGTGAAATCCAGAAAGTTTGTGAGTTGCTCCATTTCCCTGTCATTCTTTATGGCACATCGTGGTTGTGTAATAAGTCATGATGTTGAACTGTAGTAGGAAAAGCCCACTGAAGCAGGGTAAAAATATCATGTAAAGCGTCATATGTTAAAGGTAAGTAAATCAGTAAGAATACCGCAGGACTCCCAGTCTCACAGTATACATTTTAGGAAGAGTTYTGGAAAAGTAAGCAGTTTATATTTGTTCTGGTCTCCTCACCTCTGTTAAGTAGCAGTTATATTCTCAGTATTTGYACATGATATACAAATGTAAAATGTATAAAACAAGATGTCTTAGTGCCCTACACCMCTACCACAGTCCTACCACTCTGCTATGAATTAACCATGAAGTAGATAAGGAGTACACTTTTTAATATTTCTATTTATACTCTCAGCGTGTTAATACGCACAGTACTTATTCKCTTGTCAGTACTCATAATATTCTTCAGTGTTCTCAGCACTCTTGTAAATAGATTATACCCCGAAGGGTGACTTTCTTAGCAAGATGAAGACAACTCTCTCGCTGTGTTTTGCAYATCACAACAGAAGAAAGGTTCACTTCCCTTGGAGTTTCAATCAAGAGCAAGGTTTTCATTGCTCATACAGAACAGCTTTATCCTYACTATAGCAAGGTTTTCACAAAGTTTCTGGAGTAGACAGTAATTCAGTATGTTGTTTTATGTTTACATGCCAGTCTTGAATATGATTAAAATGCTTTCAGATTTCCTATGCATACATATTGACACTGAAGCAAATTAAATGCCTGTAATTATTCTTTTCCATATCAATTTCTTAAATTCTGGTGACAAAAATCAAAGGTACTGATTGTGCATGTTTTAAGAAGTTAGAGCATATGTGCTYCTTCCTCTGGAAAAACTCAAAGAAACTGTTACAATGTACTAAGTAATAATAATATTATTGAAAAACACTGGCTTGTGGGGCAGCTAATGGTAACTCCTGCACTAAGAACAACTTCATTTCCGGGAGATGTGGCTCTTTGACCTGCAGGCTCATTATTTTGCCAATGCATGATGTGGGAAAAACAGTATTCAGGGACTCCATGATCTTTTCTTGAAGGTGATAGCTGGATCTTCAAGAAACATTTTCCTCCTGAGCGTTCACACTAAAGAAACAAATCCATGACCACCACAACATTTTTCAGAAATAGTTTTTAGAATTATCTTGGCTTATTGGAACATAACCAGGCATAGAATAGGACATAACAATACCTAAATCACATGTCATTTTCTTATCTGTAAGTTGCAAAGAACGTCACAAGTGAGATGAATGTTGTTATTCAGTTTTAAACGTAAAGCAACGGAGATAAGAAATGCTTGGTCTGTGGTCATGCAGTGCTTCAGTTACAAATACAGCCTCAACTTTCTGACTCCCAATTATGGGACTATGTCTTCTCCTATCCATACTGCTTTTCACAGTAATTAAAGTGGTAAATTAAGAAACACTTTGTATTTTATGATACTTGGTGCTCAAACAAGCAATGAAACTTTTAGGAATGTGAGGGCTTGTCTACTTAAGAAAGATTACTGGTTTAATTTGGTAGTATTTGAAACTGGGTTACTTATATTGATGAAAAAAAAAAAAATACAAAAGAGGCTGTCTGAAATGATAAAACCAGGCTCAGCTCATGCCTCAAGCACTTTTAAGACCAAGTGAAGATCAGAGGTAACAAATATCCTTATTTTTCTTTCTGAGGCAGAATTCACCCTTTGAAGCATTTTCTCACTGCAGGTAAGTGATGTATACTTGTACAGCCCTCCTAAGTCTAAATCACATATTCRTTGCCTATGCAGCTGATGAAAACAGAAGTTTATGCTCTTGCATAAAACCAGGATAAACTTTTAGCACTGCTAACTAGGCTGAAATGGTTGTCACTTAAAGTGAAAAAAATTAGATCAATGGAAGAAATACCTGTGACTTGACCTGTGGATTAGGCTTCCAAAGGATAAAAAATGTTAATTATGGAGAGGATGGTAGAGGGTAACTATAGCTTTTCCTCTTCTATCTGTTCTGAATAAATTAAGTATATAYTTTAATGTGGGTTTACAAGGATTATAAACTGAAAAGAAAAAGCCATCAGCTATATTACTATTTATTTCTGTTACTTTGATTTTAAATTAGTAGGGTTTTTTTCAGAGAAATCACTAAATAAAATTGTAAAGTTCAAAAATATTTCTGAATATTTTCATTGCTATATGCACAGAAATTATTATAAACCAGCTAAATTTTTATTCAGGGAATAAGGTTAAAGAATTCTCCTATTCCAGTGTTATCTGTGTACGTAACTATAGTGCTTATCCAYGATAATTTAGTCAATTTTAAACCAAAATATGTTAGACATAAAATATTATTTTTTATTCTCTGTAAACTGTTGTGATAGGAGCTAGTCAAAAGTAGGGAGATTATATTTTTTTTTTTAAGTTGTGAGTTTATTTTTAATTTGCAGAGTTTTAAACTGATATTTTTGCTCCCTTTTCCATAATTTAAAGTGTATTTTACTAAAACATATTTTTAATCTATAACCTTATTAAAATAWAATTTTCAAATATTTGTCTTGCTAACTTTTAAAATATATAAAAAACATGAATGATAACTACAGGTATACATTTTTATTTGATAAGTTTCATTTTTGAAAGCAATTTTAGCCTCTTTTTTTGCTTTTCCTCTTACCTCAGACCCCTTCAGAGAAAGGGAGAGGAGAAACATTATGCCAGCTCTGTGTTCAATCYGTCTTCCGTTTTTATTACAATTTAACAGAAATTTCTGTGGGAAGTATGCTGAAAGCACATCTGTTGTATAAACTTGTGGCCATAAAATGGTGAAAGAATGAAAAATAAAATATGTATGCCCTGTCTTTGTTTCTAGTAAAGAACATACAAACTAAAAATGATGTGATTTGGCTTTCAGGTCGTAATCTGAGCTCCCAGTGTGACGGGGAAATACGTAGTTATTATTTATTATGCAGTTTACAATAGTTGGGAAAATGTTTAATCCAGTATGATAAAAGGTAGCTGTTTAAAAAATTCATATTTTAAACTGGTGTGTAAGTGAAAGCAGAGTGTTCCCTTTTAGGCCACCACAAATACTACAGTTTGCTGGTAGCAAGCTGTATACCTGGTAGTAAGAGTTTGAAAGATTAGAAATTAAAAGAAGCCAGCATTGATTACCATTCTTAAGACTTGTTCAAAGCCAGCAAGAGAGCCCGTCATTTTAAAAATTACCATGGCAGGAAACACGATCCAAAAGGCTTCTCCTTAAGCTTGCCCTTAAGGGCATGAAAGAAGCTCARTACAGGACTGCGACACACAGCCTGTGGGCAAGAAATTGATCCATAAATCTTTGTAAATTAAGCCAGTATTTGCCTTACTGAAAAATGGATTTCATCTGCTGGTGAACTCAGAACACTCAATGGCACTATACATCCTCTATATGAATTTGGTTTAGAGATGCTGCTGTATTGCCATAGCAGCTGCTGCAAAATTGCTATAAAGAAATACACTTCTCTGATTATATTTTCAATGTCCTTCTAGTCTGGATGTGTTTTGTAGGTTATAAATGTTAACTCTGAGGAGGATGAAAAAGCATCATCATCATTTTTGTATTAAACCTCAGTTAGCATCAGTTTATTTTGAATTCAGAGTAGTAGTAGCACGTAGCTTTTTTATTTATGCTAAAGTTGAAACAACATGAAAGGAACATAGAACATATCATTTGGTAGCTCTGAAAAATCATAGAATTTAGTTCAGGGAGTGGATAACATGCTTTTAATGAGACTTCCTTGTCTTCCTTATGTGCTCCGTGTAATTTTAAATGTATTGATTTAAAACATTGTGCAATTTTAATATAGTCTTCTGCTTAGTAATTCTTGATTTCCACCACCTTATTCCTGCAATGTTGATGACAGATTTAAATACTTTCAAGAATATTTCACTATCTTTCAAGCTAAGACTTTCTGAGTCAGCAGACTCGACCTCTCACGTGGTCCTCTAACTCAATGACCACTGGGGAACAACTACAAAGGAAAAAAGCTAATTTGCAACAGCACAGAAAAGTTTTAGTAAACCTTTCTGCACCCCAGAGAGTGCAGAAGTGATGATGAATGGAACAAAAGTTGCAACTGAGAAGTTTGGGATTTGCTACTCTGCATCTGTCAGTGTAATTTCCACATCACACACRCTTGTGATGTTAAACATGGTATGACTCGAAAGAGGCCCGAGTCAAGGTCTGATCCCTCCTTAACTAGTAACTGACTGTCCAAGAGATTCTTTTTGTTTATAAAACTAGTCCTCAGGTAGCTCTTTTGCCTTCAGTATGAGTATGTGATGAGGGCACRTCTGTAGAGCCTTTCTCTTTTTATTTTTCCAGACAGACTTGTGATTTCTCTGCCCGTGCTCTGAACTGGCAGGAAGCATGACAGGTCCTATCCAAAACCAGGCATGTAACTGAGTTAGCATGGTCCTGAATGCATGCTGGTGAGTTCGGGATTGCCCCTTGGTTTTACTCTTTACACTAGTGGGACTGCAGTGAATATGCCTATCATGTGCAGCCCCTGTTTTGCTCCTGTCCCATGATCCACAAATACAGGCACTGAATGTGCAAGTCTCCTGCTCTCATCTTACAGCGTCCTACCACACAAAGTTTACAGGAGGAACACTGAACATCCCTTATTGTTAGTCTCATCAAAGACCAAGGGTGATAAAAGACTTGGTTCCCCGCTAGGACTGAATTGTGTTCGGAGGCAAACAGGAGCCAAACTTGAAAAGAAAATTTTAAGTGCCTTTGTACTCCCCCATTTCTGGCCACCCTGAGGCAGAAGGSAGCAGGCTGGCAGGGATCGGTGCCGCTCTCCACCACCGTCAGAGACGGTGCGGTAGAAACCGACCCACAGCAGCACTTCCCCACTCCAGCCGCTTTCTCCCAGGCAGCAAGGGAAGTGCAACCACCCACCTTCACACCAGTGGAACCATGGTGTCAACCCCATGTTCTGAAGCAGCTGAAGACTACTCTTTTGAAAGGCTTGTTATTTTAAAATACTTTGTGCACATACAGTCTTTCCCCCTTTTTAAAAAAAGCCTAGTCAGCTCTTTACCATCAGAGCAGAGAAGACAGAGCCACCTTCGTACCTGCTGTCTGAAGGGATTTAAAACAAGCAGGTGAAAGCTCATGCACGTACAGTTCTTGACCTTTGGCCAGCGCAGAGTTTGAACTCGGTGATTTCAGCTGATGCCTGTATAGACCTTCCTTGTGGAAATTCTCACCGATACAACCTTCCAGAAAACGTTACACTAACTCAATGACACTGGAGCTTTCTCTTTCCTGCTGCAAGGTTTGCTGTAAAAAGCGTTAGAGTTCATGTCATCAGTGCCATCCCACACCCTTGGTACTAAACTTGGCCCTGATTTCAAGTTTGCTGTCATATTAATTTAGCCATCCAACTTTTGGCTATCTTTATGTCTATGCTCTTTTCTTTGCACTGCTGTAAGTGCATATAAAATCAGATCTAATCTCAGTAACTCTGACAGTTTCCGTGATGCCAACAACAATACCAGTACCCACGCATGCATCTAAAGTAAGTGTCCTCTGCTAAAGAGGAGGAAGGCAAAGAAAAGGTCTTGAAATAAAGTAAGTACCAAAGATTTTTACCTTTCATTAGATATTTGTCATGCATAAAGATTTCGACTCCTATCTTGCACTAAATTCCAGCACAGTGTTCCTATATTGTTGATTATCATTAATTTCTAAGTCATTTGAGAAAGATATCAGATTTCAACATGAGAAAATAAATTGAATTTATCTGTTTCTTGATGTATTCATGAGTGCTTTTTAAAACATACATATTTCTTGAATTACTACCTTGTTTTATAGCCAATACTGTTTAGTTTTAAATATTACTTCACTGAAGTTATTTTTGACAGTCTTTCAGTTTCTAGTGCTTCCTGTCTTAGTAAGAATGTAAAGCCATTGCCCAGCGTATAGTCTTGCAGGCATGATGAGCTGGATTCAAAGTTAATGAATCTTCCTCTTAATTTTAACCCCTGAATATAGCCATGACCTTCTCCTCCTACAGTGTTGAATTACAACGAGGTCGGGGGTGGTTTAATCTATTGATGCATTTGTCCATGATGGCATTGCTATATTATTAATTGCAGACACAGACTACATGTGCATACTTAAAAAAGAGATACTTTTCAAGCTTTATGTAACAGAGCCATGCTCTCAGCTTCTAACTGGCCCAGCTTAGGCTTTCTAACTAGAGTATGTGCTTAATTTGTTATGAAATAATAGTCACCATCACAGCATTATATATTACACTACAAGGCATTCATAACACAGGCTATATTTTAGGCATCAAATGTATAAGCATGTTACAGAGGTTTAAGAAAATATTGGATATCTGCTGAGCATGGTAACAGTACCGGGACTCAATCTTAGTCCTGGTTTTCGTGATGCACCTTAGCTTAAAGGCCATCCAGTGCTGTTTAGAGTAAATTTTTCTGCTTTGCAATATGAGTGGGCTAAGAGCACACAGACAGTTATAAGCCATGTTCAAGCTGGTAAAATAAAAGTGTCCAGAAACATTTATAGTAACTGAGGCTGACCAGTACAGAACTAGGCTAGTACAGAACAGCCCATGTCTGTGCTGATAAATCCCCTGAGCCTCCAAAAGAGGTTGGCTCTGTGCATATGACCTCTTTGTGATAATCTCCATCCAGTGTTAACTTTTGAACAGCAGCCAGGAATTATTTGGGAAAAAGTTAGTTGGTACAGGCTAATGACACAGCTCTAACACTACAAGACAGAGTGTTCCAGTGCCCAGGTAACTTCTCAGGTAACTTGTAATTTGCTTGTATAGAGGCAGCCACAGTGGACCAGCTAAGCTGCTGTAACACCATCAGTTGAGCTTGTAGAGTAGAGAATGACCTTTACTGAAGATACAACATTTTAAAAGTGGTTGGAGTTTGGCCCACACTCTTAACTACATTTATGGCAGAGATAGAATTTATTGGATAGCAATCAGTTCACATTCAGATCTTTAACCAAAGGGGTAAAGTTTAGGGAAATCACTGGAACCCAGGAAAGACAAAGGAGAGAATTCCAGATTGGGCTGTCAAGACATTTCCTGGCAGTCTGTGGCAAACTGCCTCATCTTATTCCTGTTTCCAGTGACTGAATCCTGTTTAAGAGAGAAGTAAAAATGCATTATGCACATTCCTAATGTTATAAGCAATGTATGCAATTTCTGTAGTTTCCCAAGAGATAGTATACCTACTTGCTAGATAGGTGGATTGTAGGAACTTAAAAAGCCATTATAGTGAATAAATTACCACATATGTATAGATCTGAGCCACCTCTCAGGAAAGATGCAGATCCCTAACAATGCTGTGGAAGAAAAGTACTGCAATGATACACATCCTCAGATAACTGAGCTGAGTGGAAGGGACTTTGTTCTGCTTTGCCCCAGGCACATGGAAAGTAAGGGTTTTGTCCTGTCTTGGAAGGAGGAAACAGAGAGGTAAAAAGGGTTGTGTACCATCGTGGGAAGACAGGGGGAAAAGGCTTCCAGTCCTGAGCAATGTCAAGGCAGTGGAAAGAAAGCCTCTTTTCTGAAATCCCTGCTGCAGGTTGGGAAGAAAAGGAGACGGCTGAGAGCTGAAAGTATGGCCCTACTTACTGAACTTCTTGCATTAGCTATGCCTGAGTATAACCTGCAATATTCAGCAACTAAAGATTTTGACTGATAATACACTCTGCATGTGAAAACAGCACATAGATTCCATGTCAGCTGGAGCTTCCCAGGAGCTTCCAGCTTACCTCTCAGATGAAGCCTGTAATTTATGTTTGGTGGGACAGATTTTTCAGCTGTTGTAAATCAAAACATCTACATGATTCACAGCATACAAGGATCCAGTCCAAATTATGTATAGATAATTTCTGTTATATGAGAAGGATTCTGGGGCCTGTTTTTCTTGTGATTTCTACCAGCATAATTTTGGAATAACTGCAGTGAACATAAAAGTATGTCATCATTGAGTGAGAGGTGAATTAGCTCCAACATGTGCATTGCAAAGATGTAAATGCCAGGTCATGTTGTGTTTCTTGCTATCGTCAAGTTGAAAACCCAGCAAGCATATATTTATGTCCATGATAGTCATGTTAAATTGAGCCCATCATAGTGTTAATCATACAATAAATTTGTGGCTAAATCACAATAAATTATGTTGATTCTGTCTTTTTAGTGCTCTTCCAGAGAAGAACACTGATTATTCGATTTAATTGATGATGCTGAAATACTGAGAATATTATTGAAAGCAACAGGCCTTTTTCAAGCAGAAAAGAAAAGCAAGTGAACACATGTAATATTCTTTAAAATATGCTGAGATATCATTGCTTTGAATAATTCAGCAAGGAGCTGTCATCAGATCTGTGGAAGATTTTTGTGAGATGGTTCCTTAATAACAGTGTGTTCAGAACTGGTGTTCCCCTGCAGAGTATTTTTTGCAACTATTGTACTACCAACAGCTAGCGTTTCTGCCTGTACAAGGAGAAAAGATTTTCTAGAGCAGCACAGTCCAGCTGGTGACTTGTAAAATGGATTCAGACTCCAGGATACTCCAGCCTCTCCTCAAAGGAGTGGTTTTTCAAGTAATGCAGGTAGTCTTAGCAATCCACCCATCCCCAGCACAGCAAGGCAAGAGGGCAAGCCTCTGTCACTGTGTCACTGTGGGAGGACAGGTAGGAAGAGGGACAGGTGTTGTCCTGCACCTCCATGTGCTCCACCATGTAGACTTGCTTCTGGAGCAAGCCAGCCCAGAGAGACATCCCTCAGCTAGGATATGGCCCTGGTGCTGATGAATTTCAGGCTACAGTCTGAAATTTAATTCCCTTTAATACGTATAACTGACAGCCTGGGAGAAGACACTTTGAATGTTGCTTTTCAAGATGCTTGTGAAGTGCTGGCATGAGAAATCGGACCCAATAAAAAGAAGAGGGAAAGGCTAAAATAGAAATAATAGCCATTTATTAGCCATTTGTGGAAGGCGTTGGTCATCGTGCCTGCTAAGGGGTGATAACGATGCGGTGTGATGGTGTGGTGACTCAGAGCTGACTCTTCTCAGAAGGCTGCAGCTGGCTGCTGTGCTTCCAGCCATCCTCTTCCCCGCTGCTCCGGGGAGCTGCGCAGCTGGGAAAGCGGCAGATTTGCCCATTCTGCCCAAAATAGAAGCCTGGAGGCTGGGGAAGAAAAGCAGGCTGTCAGGACTGCCGCCTTATTTCATTCCTCTTTTCCCCTCACAGCAGTAACTCCCTATGGTGACTGGAGGAGCAAAGACAGCGGGGACATTTCTACAGGTGGCCACCTTTGGTATCAGGGTCTCGCCTGGAGCACCTGTAGGAAATGGTCGCCCTTCCCTTACCCACGACCCAGCAGCTGGTAACTTGGCCGAGTCGCCCACCCTTCTGCCACAGGCAAACCGTAGAGGTCTCAGTAGCCTCAGGGGTTTATGGCCAGCAGTAAGATTTGGTGCCATGGTGCCAGGATTTTATTAGATGCTGTTATTCACCGTAAGGTGGGGTCTGCTTTAAAATATGACAGGCAGCTCTTTCAAAACACCCGGAGGTGGAGAGGAAGGTGGGGGAGTACAGGATGAGCTTCTTTCTTCAACAGGTAGAGAGAGGGAGTGGGGAGGTGCGTGACATTGAATCATATCTACACTTCTTTACGGTGAAAAACAGGCTGAGGAGAGGCTCTGGTCCTGACAGAGGTCTTCTGCCAGTGGGTGCCTGCGGCTGCTCAGACCCCATGAAACCACCTCACAGGGCTTGCTGCCATTAGGGCCCTCACATGAAGCGCTTCTTGCTAGGTATGTCTGTGTTTTGTTTTTTTATTTGTTTATTTCGGTTTTAGAAATGGAGGCCAGTGAATAGCAGCTGCACTTTAATAGGCCCGGGGTACACAGGGCAGCTGCACGGCTTTGGCGTGCGGCACCTCCGAATGGCAGTGGCTCTAGAGCAGCGCTCTTCCCCGCTCTTCTTCCCAACCCTTTTTGATTTGGTCACATTTTCTATCCCTCCTACTCCTTTTCTGTAGAAATAGTTATATGCCAACTCAACGTTATACCTAACGTTGCTAACTCACTGTTGTAGGTAACCATCATCTCGTTTCTGTCCTCATCCTCCCTCCCCAGCCTGACCCCGAGCTTTGCTGCTGCTGCAGGTGTTGTTCACTTTCTGTTTATGAAGTACTCAGCACATTTTGGAGTGCTGGCGGAAAATCGTTACCATCCTCTTGTGAGTTGTTTTTGGTGGTGAAACAGATGTATTGCTGAAAGGAGTGATGGTTCGGTTTCAATCACCCAGCCACGTCTGACTGAGGATGGTGTGTGTTCATACTTTTTACAACTTGTTAATAAATGGTGTTGGCCTTTGTGAGGACACAAGTCTTTCTGTTGACGGTATTTAGCACTAGGCTGATGTTTTCATTATCATAATTTCAACTCAGGGAGATCTTTACATTTACTGAGCTAATTATTTGGCATAGAAATCTTCAATGAAAAAAAACCAAAACCACCCCAAACCAAACGCTTTGTTTTGGTGGTAGTATTGTGGACTAACGTAAACTCGTATACTGAAAAGGATCTTTCAGAGTAAAGTGCTGCAGTCACTAGTTTGGGGATGATGGCAATTGAGCTCAAACTACATGTGAAATTATAGTGTATAAAGACAAACTGAGAAAACGGCTCTCACTGCAGCCCTTGGATGCTGCCTGTTAAAACTCCATAATTGTCTGGGGAAAGCTTACGGTGCTTGATTCCCTTGCAAGACCTAACCCAGGGGATAGAGCAAGGGGCCAAAAGTCATTCTGGATGGTGCTCTGGTTGATGTGGACATGGATAGCCTAAAAGGGGCTGCAGAGTCAGGAGGGGACAGTTACATTACTGAAATCACAACAGATGTTTTTCCTCAGGAGCTCTGCACTGGAAGGAATGAAATCATTGATGCCATCTAAAACCTGTACTTCCTAGACCTTGCCTGCACAATTATCTTTCTTGTTATATTCTTTGATGGATACATCCTGAGTTTATATTAACTTTAGGAGTTTTAAAGCACTGTATAATCATACTAACTCTCACAAACTTATAACCGATTTACATTTCACAAATGAAGAATCAGAAGCAAGAACTTATAACTAGCTGACAGCTCACTTCAAACTGTTTTCAGAGCCAGGATTATAATGCAGGAATGCTTGACTCCTACCCTCATCTCGGTCATTATACAGCTCCATTCCCTTTATTTTCATCTCTCCTTTCTAGAGATTAAAACACTATTTCATAAAGGCTCCGAAGATTTACATACAAAGCTTGAATCAAGACACAATGAACAAAATAACTTCTAATTGTGGAAAAGAGTTCTTCTCCATGCCCACTAATGCTAGCAAGTGTTTCGGTCATTTTAATGACTTACAGGCTTAAAAATTACTCAGCCAATCTATTTTAGATTTTTAGTAAGAACATACAAACTAGGACAATCTGCAAGAAATGAGATCATTTCCTACTTTGAAACCTCCTGTTTCTGAGTTGCTTTACTGACTGCTTCAAATTTCCCGAGGAAAGTTTCATTCATTACGTAAGCTGAAATTTCAGGTAGATAGGTTTTGTGTGGAGGGAGATGAAGTTTAGGGAAAGCTTATTTCTATCTGTATTACAAGGGAACTAGAATGATGCATTTGTGAATAATAAAGAATACTCATCCAAATATTTAAAATCAACCGACTTTTGTTCGAAGTGAGAAAATGTAATTTCTCTATTTATTTTTTTCCCAGCACTATTCTGCTGACTTCAGTGGAATTATTCTAGCTTACAGTTACCTAAAAGTGGAAAGAACAGGACGTCCCTTTCCAATTCTTGATTCTTTCTTTTCTGATACTTGATTCTCACACTATTTTTCAGTGTATACTGAGGATGAGGGAGTTCTGTTGCAGTGTTTGAAAAATTCTGTCCGACCTCTGCTATTTGTCTGAAAGCTTGTTGAATACAGCTCTGCAATGTCAAACTTCTTTGATTTGATTTGGACTGGACCAGATGTCAACAAATTGGAATTTAATGTTGTTGAGACAGATGACAACGTAGGAAGCATAAAGGGATTCATTACAAATTAGAATTAAAGAAAACATTCAGACGCAGTTGTGCAATTTTTATTCACCACAACTTAGATCAATTAGAAAAAAATCAGAAATTCTATTTTTCTCTCATTCCTTATGAAGAAGTAAATGGAAATTTAGGACTTGTATCATAAGGCACCAGTATGTTTTTTATTTTTCATCAGAACTGACATTTTTTAAATAACAGTTCATGGTATATATGGTGACATTCTTCCTTGGCCCTTTTAAAATATACACACTCTGACTTGCCTGGCAGAAGATTAGACAGAAACTCAACAAAAGCCCAGTGTTAAGGAGCAAAACCCAACTTTTTTTAGAGTTTCATATTTATCTACAGTAGCATAGGTACATAAACCTGGTAAGGATCTTTGCTTTCTTCATGTTGACAGCAGTAAATATGCAAACAACGGCATTTTACATGCACAAGTGATTGCAAAGCAAGTTCTAAAGTCAGAAATGCACAGAAATTAACTGTTAAAGCTGCCTGTGTGAGCATTTGTCAGATGATGATTAACTGTTGCTTAACTATCTAGCAGAAAATACAGACAAACAATGAAGAGACTCTCCCCACGGCAGGAGAGCTTCCTCTGCAGCATGGCATCTGCCTTCCTGTGGGAGAAAGCTCCTTTTCTCCAGGATCTCAGCAGTGGCAAAGAGGTTTCTTTCTCCAGCCTTGGCTTATCGGTTGTACACCTAGCTGGGACCTCAGAGACGCCTTTCCTCTGCCTGCCAGCTCTGGCCTCAGATTTTCTTTAGGAGAGCAGGCGGTCTGGCTTCCAGGGGAATGGTTGTAATGGCTTGTGGTATTAACTGGTAAAGCTCGGGAAATTCAAAGGAGTCAGAAAGGGACTGGGAGCAGTTTTCCTCAGTCCTGAGCAGAGTCACAACCCCTTCCTGATGCAGGCAGCGTGGTGGGAATTGGCAGACTTGGATGGAGGAAGAAAAAAACCCCAAAGAGCACAGGTGTATAATTTCCCTTTAGGTAGCACTCAGGTAGGGGCTGTCTGAAAGAAATGGATCTGGTTCCACCTAATCCTGATTTCCATTCTGGGCAGACCTGATGCAGAAAAGGATAGGCTCAGTTGGGGTGTACAAAAATCTGGGGGTTTGCCCTGGTTTTAGACATGCAGGTGTGGCAGCTTTGTCTAAAAAAAGACTGAATGAAACCTGACTAGCAGCTGAGGGTTTAACTTGAGGCTTGCCTGAAAGACTTCCATTCTTCCACACGTCAGAGAATTGCATTTATAATTATCTTTCTTTTTTCTTTTTTTTTTTTTTTTCCATCATGAAGGACAAGGAATTTGTCTCTTGTGGCCAAGTCTCTATAAGGACTGAAATATGGGTGCCTTGAAAAGGTCCATCAATTTTTCTCTCTTGGTACAGTATGTCCTTCAATGAAAAATTGTGATTCTTTTTCTGAAGAATGTTATTGGAATTATATAGTGTACCTATATACAATGTGTATAAAAATATGAATTGCTCTTTGCAGAATAGAGACTCCATTAGAAGCGTAGAAATCAGTTTTAAAAAGATGTTACAGTGATAGGTTAAAAGGAGTAATTGTTGAAAATTATTTTTCTTTTTTTATCCTTCCCACCTTATGAAATGCACACATAATTTTTCTTGGTCCCGGTTTCATAGGCAACTGTATAAATATTTGCAGAGTTTTTTGGTTGTGTTTTTTTGGTTTTTGTTTTTTTTTTTTTCTTCTGTAAGGCTGTACACAACTCAGATTGCATTAGCTCTGCACACTGTATTAGATGTCCAAGATTTAATGCATATTTTTGCTGAATTCAGACCTGAACCTTTCTGGAGTCTAACCTTAGAAAAATCAGAAATTCATAGGATTATCCACACCGTCCCCCATTGTTACTGATCAGGGTTATAAGAAATATAGCTTCCTGATTTTGTAGAGGTCTCTGGTTCCTCGTATGCCTTCAAGAAAATTATGTTACTGAAAAAGCACTTAACTCTCTGCCTTTTTTCTTTCAGATGACTGAAAAAAGACATTGGTCAGTTATACTTTTGAACTTCACTCACCTTCTAGTTTTAACTAAAGGTTGCAAAGCAGTTGATGAACTCTTTAAGGATTTTGTCAAGAACACAAAAGTATGGTTAAGACTGGTGTCCACCAAGTTTTTACATGAAGTAAAGGATGAGTAAAATTAAATAATAAGTACAAATCTCCCTCATTTCCATAGAGTGCCCATTTAGCAAGAGTAGGTTTTTCTCTACAGGCATTCTGGCTAGCTCTTCTGTTATCTAGAAATACAAATCTGGCCTGAGAATGATCTTGAAAGTTAATTAGACTAGTAAAAGCACCTATTAAATGTCTCTGCTCTTGTAGAATCCAGTAAAGATTGACTTCATATCAGACATAAGTGATAAAATCAACATTTCTGAGATTAAACCTGTTGAAGTGCATGACTTTATTCAGTGACTGTAATCCTAAGCCTAGGAGCTGCAATGCTTACACTTGATCTTGCAAGAAAGAACAGTTCTTCTGATGATCCGCAGCTAATTTTCTTCCTCCTCATTTTTTGATATTATGTTAAATATAACAGAAGTGTCTATCTTGACATAAATAATTTTATAGGCATTTTTGAAATTATTTAAAGCATATTCTGTCAGTACGAAGGTACAACAGCACCACAATTTTCCTTGCCAACAAAAATCAAAGCTTGAATTCTCTGCTTCAGACTCCCTTTTCTCTTCACCCACCCTTTAACACACCTCCAATGTTTTATAGTAAAATAAAAGGTTTTATTATTACTGTTATTAGCTCAAATGTCTGGAGGAACAAACAGGACAGAAAATACCTGAAAGATAACACAAATAAAGAGACAGAAAGCTATAAATGAGGCTTTATATGTACTCCAGAATAGGGAATGGCTAAGCAATATCATTTGAATGGAGGAACACATGGCAGTTGAATCTATTGCTACAATTTAAGACTATTCCTATTCACGACTGAAGCGAAGGGCAGACTATTCCCTTCTTCTCTGCAAAAGGCTTGTAAACCTGCTCCTCTTTATTCATCCCAGCATGATTTTGCTGCTTTGGCAATAGCAAAACATTGTTAACTCATGTTAGCTGTGATCCTTTCTACTCTTCAGCTTCTTGTCTGGGAACATATAGGATCACAAGATAAATCAGGCTGGAAAGGACATTGAGAGGTGGGTGTCTAGTCCAACCTACTCAAGGCAGGGTCAGCTGTGTGTTCAAACCAGGTTGCTCAGGCTTATCTCTGCCCATTATATCTCATCCTCCTGGTGTGTCCTGCTGTGTAGAGACTGGCTCCACCTTCTCACTGATCTTCCCAGAGGTGCTGGGGAGCTGCTGACAGGCACCCCAAAAGCCATCTCTGTTGCAGGCTGAACCAGCCCTGGTTTCTCAGTTTCTCCTCACAGGATGAGTGCTCCAGTCCCTGACCATCTTGGTGGCCCTCCACTAAACCCACTCTAGTTTATTGATGTCTTTCCTGTACTGGGGAGCCCAAAATGGAACGCAATACTGTAGAAGCAGTCTAAGGAGTGCTGAGTAAAGGGAGATGATTACTTTGCTCCATCTCTGGCTATTCTTCTAGTCACACAGCCATGTTGCTGGCCCTCTTTGCTGCCAGGGCACACTGCTGGCTCATGCTCACTCCTTGTCTGCCAACACCCCCAGCGCCTTTTCAGCAAAGCTGTTCCCCTCAGTCAAGCCCAGCCAGCACTACTGCAGGGAGTTCTTCCTTCCACGTGCAGGACCTTGCAYTTGCCCTGTTGCATCAATAGGTCTTCAGTCCATGCTAAATTCCAGGGTGTTTATAAAACACACCTGCGTGACTCAGGAAGCACAACCTCCTCCAGACTACAGAGCCTTGGTAGAAATGATTTGTTCAAGTGAGGGCCATGCCTTTTTTTTTTATTCTCTCTAAGGAGCAAAAGCCTATTGTGGTGTTTGGAGAAACAGAAATACAGCTTCAGGGAGCTGGGCATGTATCCTGCAATTAGTAGAGCAAATTTCTCTTTTTTTGTTATCTTCCTCAGAACAAAATCTATGGGACAGTCAAAATATTCAAAAGAAAAAATGTTTAATCTTAGAAGTACAGTTCTCAACTGAGAGAATTTTTTCTTTCTGTGATTGATCTAAAAACATTATGCTAACACTTCTTGAGTAACAGACTACTACATTGGAATATGCATACCCCAAATCTGAGCATTGCCTACAATGACAGCTAAAAAATGGGATCTTGCAAAAAAGGCAGGACAAACCCACATGAGCATCTTTCCTTCTATTGTAAAAGTCATCATTGACTTCAAAATGTAATGCAAGCCTATAATCCTCTACTGAGGTGTAAATTCAGTTCTCTGATGGATGCTTGGCTTCCTTAACAACACCTTGAAGTTATTCACAAACTAGCAGGTATGTTATCATAATGTGAACTTCCCTTAGAAAATTCCTCTTTGCCCCTTTGTTCCTACAGTTTTGCTGAGGTTTGGGAGCTGAAATTTACCGAATTGTCTAGCTTATTAATCTCTTTGTACCATGCTCATCACCATGGTTTCTGAACATTTGTCTGATTATTGAAGCTTTATTGTGTTTCACTAGTGTATGATAGGAAGAAAACAAGAGTAATTTCTTATTATCCAAGCTTTAATCTTCAAACAGGATGCTAAAACAGGCTAACTGCCCATTACCCATCATCTCAAACAATGAGTACTATATAATGGTACTTCAGGTCTCACACCTTTATGCAGTGTAATTATAATTATATTACTGGAACCTGCACAAGTGAGTTCTAACCCGCCCAAGGTAACAAAAGCTTTAATCTTCAATTATTACTTCCTGTGCTTGTTGCCTTCATGTTTCTTCTACAGAGTACATTGGATCATTCCAGCATGAAATTAATCTCCTGAAGAAGGTAAATCACTTTTTACTTTCTAGTTAAAATATGTTCTTGCTTTGCTATTCATAAACATTATTTTAGAGAGGTATATTTTTGTAGAATGACTGCAAGGCTTAAACATTTTCAAATAGCTGCCCTTTATAGAGACATGTTGGATTAAACTTGCTTTCTCTGGGAGTAAGAAATTGGAGGTCCCTTCTAACCTACAAGATTCTGTGGCTAACCCACTCGTCCTTGTTTCCAGTAATCTCAACTTTCTCCTACATTTGTAGGAGATTTCATTGTATATTCAACTTCCAGAGATCTCATAAATCTCTGGAATAGTAGAGGAATCATTTTGATTATGTAATCTCAGGATCAGCTCCTTGATAAATTTTAAATTCCTGAAGTTTTCAGGAGAGTTTCKGAAAATACTGGAAAACATTTGAAAAAGGAGATAAGAAAAATTAAATCTGGGAGCTGCAATTTCTTTTTTGACTTAATATTTTCAAACTGTCGCTTAAGATGTAAAAGTTGCTTCTTCTGACTGATAAAAAAGTAAAAATATGTACGGATACAGACCTTCAGATTTGTTCTCTTATGGAAATTTAACTAATTATTTGTTTCATGTTTTTTTGTCAACCAGGATCAGGTAATTATGAAAAAAACCACTGACATAGTTTTGTTTGACCTGTTGTTAATCAGTAGTATAATAATAAACAGTTCCGAAAGAAGCCAGTGGGAGCTCCGAGAATTATCTCTGCTCTTATTCTGGAAGTTACAGGAATCCAAAAGCTATTACGTTGAAGATTTTCCTGTTAATTAATAAAAATGGTCTTATTTAAAAAAAAAAAAAAATGGTTTCCATTTTGTGGCTAGCTTCTGGGAACAAATAGATTTTTAAATTTTGATTTAAAATGCAAGAGAAAGATAAAATGTTAATATTTAATGTTAGTGGGTTAAATTCGTGTTAACCTTAGTAGGTAGCGACCTTTAAGTTCAAATGTTATTATAACAAAAAGTAAAGAAAGTTTTCATATATTTGTCTCAGAGTATGCCCCTCTCATCTTTCCTCATCTCTCCCCTGACTAGCAGACAGAATAGGATTCCGAATACTGATAGGTATAGCAGCTCATAAAATATATGGTTTCCTACAGAAATTACAGCTGAATTTTTTTTTCTTATTTTCTTCGCATGTTATATGTTTGCTTCAGCATATCCCTATTAAGCTTTAATAATTTACCACTGGTCTTATAGTTTTAAAACCTGTTTTTCAACCAAGTATTTCCTTATGATCTATTGTGCAAACAGAATTCTATCAGAAAGGAAATTAAAGCCACTAAAAAGCTATGATGGTAGTGGCACAGATGTTGGGAAAATCATATCCAAATTGTTTTAAAACAGAGCTGGTCATTGTTTGAAGTATAATTTATTGCATGGTTTCAGAGAAGGTTGCAATAGCATGATTTCAGAATATGTTATATGTATAGTAAGAGGTTATCAGGCAGCATTTTATAGCTCCAGTCTTGCATTAAACACTAGGAGCTCAATTAATTTGCCTGGACATAAGTGTTAGTACCACCTGTGAGGCTCCAGGATATCTCACCCAGGGCCTTGAGGAGACCTGTGTCCTTCTCATACAGCAGTTGGAGGGATGGGAGGATGTTCCAGGCCATGCCAAAGGGTACTAGCTGCCTCTCTGGGGGTAACTGCATGGGGTTGTGCTGGCTCTCAGCTTATCCCCYGCGGGGGGTTCCCTCTGAGACACCGTCAGTGTCCCAGATGTGCGTGGGGCTGGCAGATCCATGGGAGAATTGTGCAGTTCCATAGCAGCAACTAGGCAGCAAGTGGGGTATCATGGAGTAGCTGAAAAGGCACTAAATCACTATGTCTGAACAGCTGGATCCTGCCCCAAGTGCACATGCAGACAGATAAAACCTACTCATTAATTCAATCTGCTCTTTAATTAGAAAAACCTGTGTAACTCACTGATTATACCTCTGTGTTAACTTCCGATTCCCATGAACTAATTTTGGTTCTGAGAATTCAAAGGTTTTTTGACAATGGCTTTTTGCAGTATGGAATTAAAAAATAACAGCAACAGAAATTCAGCTGGTTTATTTCCATGACCCCAAAGCAGACTCACCTGCACTTAAACTGCTCCTGATAGCCATTTGTTCTTGTAATCCTTTAAATGATGGAGATGCTGCAGTTCCCATAGACTATCTATTCTATTAGAAAGCTAAATCTCTCCTGCTACATTTTAAACCCATTACTTATGCTATTCAGAGCAAATAACCCCCCCCAACAATTTATTCCTTTCTTCTTTGAACCAATGGTCTAAATACTTGAAAATCTTTCTTCATAAATGGCATCTTCCAGATGTTTTATTGTCTTCAGCTGGTCACATCTTTCAATACAGCAAAAACATTCACTGCACAAAAGCTTTTCTCCCCTGGTCCCCTATCCCACTAAAGAAAGATCTTCATGAYGGTGATGGTGAGCTTTTAATCAGAGATCATCTACATTTGAGATACGTGCTCTTTGTCTGCCTTTGCTTTTGAGGAATATTCACCGAGATTCATTTCTGAGACCCCTTCAAACTTCCCGTAGCAATAATTTCTAGTGTGCTGGGCCTGGGTTGTCTGAGAGGCCATCTTTTTCCTCAGGTAGTAATGGTGCAGTCGGAGTTCTCAAGTTTATGCCTTGCCTATGATTTAACTAGGACTAGATGATATTTTGTTTGAAACTGTTAGTTCCGGAGGTGCTCTAAGTTGTAGTGCAGCGAGGGAGCAGCAGGTTGAAACACAAGACCTTTGTAAATGTTAAGTAGGTCACCAACAATTTACTAGGTTTAACCCTGCTCTCCTCAGTGTACGTAAAGGATAACTTGACTTGCCTATACTGTTGACTTGCCTATACTGCTGTCAGACAGTRAGTGAGTTAGGAATTTAATAAAAATACTCTTCCAATTAAATAAATAACTACCAGTGCACCATCCACAGAAATGTGAGGCGGTGGGGCAGCTCGGAAGTCAAATACTGCCGCATTTTATCAGGTCCTGCAGAAAATTATTCTGCTTGTGCTTCCCTGGAGGCGGGAGGCACAAGAACTTTGGCATGGGTGAGTCTCAGTAACATACTGTAGCTTCATCTGGATAGAGACTGGGTCACACTCTCAGTAATGGGATGAGCTTCCCTGACTAAGGGGGTCATATACTGATTTATACCAGCCAACTGCCTGTCTCTCAGAGCCCAGAAAACCATTTTGAAGAATTCTGCACAAACCTTTCACAGTTAGTTTCTTTAATGTCTCTTCCTCTTTCGGTCACTGGAGCTTAATGCAGAGAGTAGAAGAAAACAATGGTAGAATGTGAGTTTAGGAGCACACAAATTGGAGGGATCCAGGCTGCAGGGAGATGTTTGTCACTACTTTTAAAGTGATCAGAATTTGTCACTACTTCTAAACGGGCCAGGTTTCAGATTATGGTGTCACTTTAACAGTTAAACAAGAGATAAGTGTAGTCGGTGATCAGGTGAAGTATTGAATTAATTTGGTGAGCCTGGAATATATAAATCACAAGGAAAATAGACACTTAAAAATAGTTTGTCAAATTATGGATGAAGATCAGATGAAAGAAATAAAAAATAGAAACAGAACAGCCTTTGGGACGTCAGTGGGATCCATCAAAGTCTAATCATTATACAGCTCTGGCATTTTGCTTCAGTGTAGGGGGTCCCCCAAGCACTTCTGGTTGGTGGCTTGCTGAGTAAATGTCAATTTAATGCTGTTTTCCTGTTTTTGTGAAAAACTCCTGTAGGGTCTCTCATCAGCTAACCAGTTTTATTACGTCCTCACTGCCTCTAGTCAAGCATAAATGTTAGTTCTATATGTAGCTTCTTTCTTACCTTGTTTCTTTCCACTCAGTGACGTCAGGTTTTTTAGCCATTGAAAATCTAAGACCAGCTATTTTTGAACCATGAACTATTGGTGTCTTTGATGCTTCTTGCAAATCACATCCCTGGGTGCGTGTCACTGAATTCGACATGCACACAGTTATGACAGTTACTTTAAAATTATTAGTTCCACTTTAAATGTGATCCATGGATAATGCAGCCCAGTGAGTGCACAGGAAATAAGTTCAGTTCTGCTTCTTTGTCATGAGCACCAACAAATAAAAAAGCTTGTGTCTCTTGTTGTGTTACATATAGCGTGTGTGGGGGGGACACTTGTCACTTTTCTTTTCAATTTGCAGGGTATATGTCTGACCACGATTGCATGCTATATTTTAAGCTTATCTCTTCATTTAAACATGCTCCACACAAAACAGGGAGGAAATATTTTGCGTATTAGTTAATTTAGAAAAAACATCACCTAATAATAAACCAGTGAAAGTAATGCAGTTCATCATTCTGTTCTAAACCTTGTAAGTGTCCATAGTAACTTACAATGTGCCATACAAAGAACATAATCCCTGCATTACCAGGACATCGCAGTCTAAATGCATGAGCAGGCACAATGTAGTGAACTTTTCTTGTATGTGTTACACTGATGCTTAATTATCAACGTATTTATTACATTAAAAAAAAAAAAAGAATAAATAATTGCATTAGAGATGGGCAAAACCAGAGAAGGGAACTCATTTACTGACCTTCTGTTATAATTATTATTTAATTTGGGGTCAGAACAGGAAATTTTTCATGGGGTAGAGCAGCTTTCTCTGGGATGTGGCATTATGAGTGGAAAGAGTTTCAGTAATGCTGTCAGATCTGGTTGGAGAAGTTACAGGTTAACCTTCTTCATACCTTTTTTTTTTTTTTTTTAAAAGGCCCTTGCTAAGGCAAAGTGCAGACATGGCCATGCTTCGGCTCCCCTGACTGTTCTCTGCATAGCTCCCTGTAGGGCGCTGTGAAAGGTTGAACTGTAAAGCTCCGGGGCTGTGTCCGTCTGTGACTCACAGTAGGAGCAGAAGCTCTGTGTTTAGACAAATACCAGGTTAGAAGTTTGGTTTTTCACAGGAGGTCAACTCACACGGTTCTGCTAATAGTCAACAGAAGCTAAGGTGAAGTTGCGATAAAATCTCTCCCTATGCCGAAGACTGAATCTGTGATAAAGTGACAGAGCAGCCATGTGTTCTAATTTGCAGTCTCGTGCTCTCACCTGTAGATAATACTTTCTTAGCATAAGAAAGTATGTTTTTGAAAAATGAGAAAGCAGCATTTCTTTGAATAAATTTGACTTAGTTAAAGTCAGGTTCTTATAATCTTTTTATGCTGGGATTTTTGCACATAAAATATAAATGAAAGCAGCTATTAAGATTCCGCCTTTTTTCTGCATCATAAAGTGCTGCTATTTTTAAATAATCATCCCTTAATGCATCACATGGTTCATTTTCATTAAATAAACATTTTAAATGTGTAAAAGCCATATTCCTTAATATTTAAAAAAAAAAAAATCTAAGCCAATGGATGTGGCTCCCTATGAATAATTGATATTTGTTTTATCTCCTGTTTCATATAAAGAATTAGTTAAATTAAAATTATGGTTTTTCTCATTTGTTTAATTCTTCTTCTCTTTTAATCTTCCGTTTATGTTAAAGTAATTCAAGTACACTCAGTCTTTGTCCAATTCCCTCTGTTTCTTCTTGGCTCTAAGGTGCCAGCTCCAGAGCTGCAACCATCTACACAAACTTTCAGTCACCACTCACTGTATATTCCACTTACAGCTTTGCCTAGTATCCATCCTCTGCACTTTTCTCTCTTTATGGTACTAGAACTCACCAAAACCCAGGCTCCTTGTCAGCCTCTGAGGTTCTGCAAAGCGCGCCCATCAATAGTGTGCTGCCCTTGGGTCTGAGCCAGATGCCACCGTAGTTGGCGGAAAGGCAACGGGAGTTGTACGAAACCCCTCCAAGTCAAGCTTTACATATTTGTTCTCAGCTGTGTTGCTAGACACCCATTTGTCCTCTGTGCACAGCCCCTTTCACTGGCTTTATGCCCATTTCTGTCCTAGGAATCCTACCCCAAGACCTTCACCCCTCGGCATTTGTTTCTGATCTCTGTATAGCTGAAACTCTAGGAAATTTTGAATTTCTTCAGTTATTTTCTTTTTCTCAGTTGGCCTCTATTGTGTGTAACTGGTGGTTTGCAAATCACTCCCTGTCTTTCCTCAAATCCCACCTTATTATCCAGACAAGAGTGCTCTTTTCTGTTTGGCCTGTGACCCCAGTCCTCTCTGTAATATAACAATCAAATCCTATTCTCTGAATTTCATCATTTTTCTACATTCAGTCATTCTGCATGAAATCAATCCATTATAATAGCATTCGGCTTTACAATGATTTACAGTGCACTGCTTATGTTGTACGCGCATAGGCTTTAATCAGCTCTCTTCTCTCGATAAGTTCTATTCCAGATATAGAAAGACAGATCATTTTGTTAAGAATACATATGATTTTTTAATCAGGAAAGGTACATATTCATTGTGGAGAGACTAAAACATACTTTTTATCAAGCTGAAGGTGAGCCTAGTAAGGAATAGCTCTGTTACTTATCCCGCTGGAGTTGTATAGTTATATTTGTACCTCTAAACTTAAAAAAAAGTTTATTTTTGGAGACAGCAGGAGTCCGGGATGCTTAATACCTGGATTCTTATCCCTCCCCTGCCACCAGCCTTGCACTATCCTTAAGCAAGCCGTTGTCTTTCTACATGTTTCAGTTAAGTCTCTGTAAAAGGAAATCAGTCATTTCAAACTGCTTGAGATCTGCTGGGAAGAACAGCTGCATAAGAACTAAATGCTGTTATACCAGTTTTTTCAATCATCATCTTGGTAACATAGTTATGTCATACCCACCATCCTCAGCGAATGAAATCACTTCAACTGCTTTTCACACCCGTTTGTTCTTCAGAGGCAGTGCGCCAAACCAAGGATGCACGAAAGTCAGCTCCAGCCTGTGTTTTGTTTGAATTCCAACGTAATTAAATGGCAATTTATCAAACCAAGTGAAGAAAATGGAGTAAGTAACAGGTATATTTGTGGTACAACACAACCAATGGAAATGCTACTCCTGGACTGCAGAGCTGTTAGCGCATGGCCAGTGGTAATGACTGTATTAGTAGTGACAGTAGGTAGGAGAAAGGAGGATGGAAGATTTCAAGGTCTCAGGCAAAGATTAAAGTATTAAAGCAAGTGTATTTCTTTAAAAAAAAAAAAAATCATATGTAAAAGACCAAGTTGGTAAATATAGAATCCTATTTTTGAAATTCCTGTGTTGAGAATTATGAATAGCTGAAGCTTGTTTTTACTTTTGTCTTCCACCCACTATTAACTTCTTGGCAGGAAAAAGTTTCCTCAGCCCACACAGGCACATCAGTTACTGCCATCAGCAAATGGTAGTTCTTCATACAAGGAACAGCTTAGAAGATCTGGGTTTCTAAAATGGAGAATATGGTGGGTTTGGTGACTGTGGAGCTGAATTTCTGCTGAGTTTTGATTGCTATCAGAAAATCGCTGGTGTTCAACACCTCAATGCATTAGATGCCTCAATACAGGGTCTTTGCAGAATCACCATACGTGAGGAAGGAGGGATAATGGTGCCAGGTGTTGCTGCAGAGAATGCCTCTTAATGGATCTTTTTTTGAACTCTGGGTCCTGCTGTTTGGTGGTGTTGCCTTTGCTGGAAGAACATGCCAAAAAGTCACCGTCATGTGCCAGAGGGAAAAGCATGAGATAAAGTCTTAGTAACGTGCACATATGAAGAAGCAGCCCACTGTTTGAACGTGATTTTTGAGCACAAGATGTCAGACATAATGGTTTATTATCTTCTATAAAACAGATTTTAAAATAATAGCTAATGAAAAAAGCTTAGCCTGTCATATTCAGGCTGATCATATATAAATGTCTTTTTAAGCTACTTTGTAGCAGAGATCAGGCAATTCTCCTTTTTCCTTTCTCCCAATCTCTGAACAGCCTGACAGGCTTGGATTCTGCCCCACCAAAGTGTTAAACACTGGGTAGGGTTTGCAGTTATATGCTTTTTATATACATGTCTGAATTTGCCCTCTAGGGTATTACAGCCTGGCTGCAACCAGGGATTTTAGCTATTAATTGAGCCTTGTGTCTTCTACGCACTAACCTTTCATCTTTCCTCTGACAATTTGACACAAATTGTCAAACATTGTTGTCTCATTAAAGTAAATGTTTAAATCGCCAGAGATCATAGTAGTTTCCATAATAATATTCTTGCGAATGGGCTATGCTTATTAAGTGTCGTCTTTTACAAAGAATCACAGAATGGCTGAGGTGGGAAGGGGCCTTTGGAGATCGTCCAGTCCAACCCCCTGGTCAAGCAGGGTCACCTACACCAGGTTGCTCAGGGTTGTGTCCAATCAGGGTTTGAATATCTCCAAGGATGGAGACTCCACAACCTCTCTGGGCAATCTGTGCCACTGTTTGACCACCATCACAGTACAAAAAATTTTTTTCACATGTTTATACAGAATTTCCTGTATTTCAGTTTGGGCCCATCGCCTCTGGTTCTGTCACTGGGCACCACTGAAAAGAGCCTGGCTCCACCCTTTTTGGACCTTTCCTTCAGGTATTTATACACATTGATAAGATCCCCCCCTGAGCCTTCTCTTCTCCAGGCTGAACAGTCCCAGCTCTCTGAGCCTTTCCTCATAGAAGAGATGCTCCAGTCCCTTCATCATCTTTGTGGCCCTTCAATGGACTCTCTCCATTATGGCCATATCTCTCTTGTACTGGGGAGCTCAGCACTGGACCCAGCATTCCAGGTGTGGCTTCACCAGGGCTGAGTAGAGAGTTACGATCACCTCCCTCGACCTGCCGGCAGCACTCCTCCTAATGCAGCCCAGCGGGCTGTTGACCTCCTTTGTTGCAAGGGTGCATTGCTGGCTCATGGCCAGCTTGTTGTTCACCAGCACCTCCTTGGCCCTCTCAGCAGAGCTGCTTTCCACTCAGTCAGCCCCCAGCATATACTGGTGCACAGGGTTATTCCTCCCCATACGCAGGGCTTTGCATTTCCCCTTGCTGAACTTCATGAGGTTCCTGTCAGGTCATTTCTCCAGCCTGTTGCGGTCCCTCTGAATGGCAGCACAACCCTCTGGTGTATCAGACACTGCCCCCTTTTTGTATAATCTGCAAACTTGCTGAAGGTGCACTCTGTCCCATCATCCAGGTCATTAATAAAGATTTTAAACAGCATGGGATGTAGTATAGACTCCTGGAAGTCCCTTCTCTCAGGATTCTGAAGTCCTCCATTTCATGGTTGCGGCAGCTAAGGCTACCCTGACCTTCATATCTCCGAGCTGTTCTTCCTGGTCTATTAAGTATCAGATTCAGCAAAGCAACTCCCCTCATCGGCTCCTCAGTGACCTGGTCACCTGATCACCTCTCATGCTGATTCATGTGAAAATTAGTGGATAAGTGAAAAGTAGATGAGTGGGTGAATTTTCAGTACCAGGAGACGTAAGTTCTTATCATAGGCTCACAATACATTCTTAAGCATGTTTCTCGTCTATTCTACACTGCAAGAGGTCCAGCTACACAACGGAAAGTATGGACGTGATTAGAGTTTGTTGGAGTTTTCATTCAAAATCCTTTTTATAAAAATAAGTATTTCACTTTCACTTTCTTAATTTTTTAGATTGCTTTAACATTTCTCAGTTTTGGAAACCAAAACTAATAGAGATTCTTCCTGTTGTTCTGTCCTGTTGTTCTGTCCTGTATTAATAGCAAAATAGAAGAAGGAAAAGGAGAGAGAGGAAGAAGGAAAGTCCCAAGAATGGCCTTCACATCAATATATTGGGCTTGATTCTTTTTTTAAAGCTAAATTTCAAAGAAACATATTTTTCAATATTCCCCTCCTTACTTCAGTTCTGATATTTGTCTTCCTTTGTAATGTACAGATGGAAATTACCAAGTCACAAGAAAGTAGCCTGCAGATTGGAGAAACAGGAAGAAATGCAACATTGTGCTTTCCTATATCCTTGCAATAAACAAGTAGGACTGTTTTGAAAGGCTGAATAAACACCACTTGGATTTGAATGACTGAGAATGTAAATGGATCTTGTAGAGATCAGTGACAGACAGTGTACCACGACAGAATTCTGTGTCTAAATGTACACATCAAATGATTCCAAATTATTAGTACTGCTACGTTGAAGTCTCATGTTTTCCACACTAACACTACTTTCATGGCTTCTTCATCATCACAGAGGGGTGGAAGTGGTCTCATTTTGCCTCCATTCTTTTTAAAAGTGAGGTCTATCCCTTCTGCTTTGGGAAGTGCTAGAACAGACCAGAGGTGCAGTGTCTAAATTCAGGGGAATCCTAGGAAAACAGTGGTTGTGTTGGGATGCGACTCAGCAGGGAGGAGCAGGTCTGCACCCAGTGCAGCCCTCCATTTACTCCTCCAGCACGGGATGAAGAGCTCCTGGGACGCATGCCAGCTCTCTAGTGGTGTTGATGTGGTTGGAGAGCAGAGATTTGTAAAGGGAGAGAAAGAGAAAACCCCAGCAGCAGCCTCTGCTAAGTCCTGGTTCAAAAATATTTAATAGATGCTTTTAGTATCTTCATGGAGAAAGACTGAAATGGTAACACTTATCTCTGGCACTAGGACAGGTTTTCCTAGAAAAATTTAAACAAATATGGCAATGTGACTGTGGTCTATCAGAGATGCAGTTAGACAAAAAATATGCAAGTATTCCATTTACTTGCAAAAAATACAGTTTTTCCAACTGTTGTAACTGGTCAAATGGTGAAGAAATACAGCTTAAAACATAAGCAAGTTAAAGGCGAGTCCTCTAATGAAAAAAAGGATCAGAACTTACAAATGTTCTGATTTAATTTGTTCTTGCCATAGTACCACTATTCTTCAGGCTTTTGGGAAGCCTAATTACTGAGTAAAAAGAAATGTAATGAATATGCTTAACAGTGGATTAAATCAGAGACTGAATTTTGGCTACTTCTGAATAATTATGAGATGTGATACATATGTGTATTATCATATACTCTTTTCTCAGTACACCTATTCAAAATACCATGGTGTCCTAAAATAATAAAAACATAATTCTGTGATCACACCTGCCAGGGAGTTAAAAACCCAGTTGTAGCCCAGGCTTCACAGATTGCTTGCAAGGAATTTGCTAGTGTAGTAGGTTACAAAGCAACTGGCAGTCATGAGGACTAGGGTAGCTTCAGTTCACAAGTTGTCCATTGAAGCAATGGAGGATGCATTCTGCAGAGTTTGGGGGTGATCTGGAGTAACAAAACTTTGCTGATTAGAAGCTAAATGTGATGGGGATCTTTCCTGTAGCCATAGCTATGGGACTGGGTTGGTAGATTTTTGTATAAGCCAATAGCAACCTGAGTTAAAAACAGGAATTGCGGTAGACAGCGGTTATAGCTTGTGCATGAAAGGAAAACAATTTTATTCACCCAGTATGTAAACATGACCAATCAATCGCTTCCTTTGAATTCCTTCTAACTTCCCTGCATAATGTTTTCAAGGATGGCAGACATTATTGTGAGATAGAACATTAGTACTCTTTTTTTTTTGTTCTGGAGTTAACCCTAGCATTATACATTCTTCTTTTTCTTCTTCAAATTTACTTCCACTGTGTATATGAGGTTCTTGAAACTATATTTTTTAATCCTGGGGACAGACAGGCACTTACCCAAATCTCTCTGAAATGAGAACAGTGACTCTTGATGGAAGAGTGACTGGGAATTAGACTAGGAAATTAGAAGCCCTGGGCTCTAAGATCACTTGCTTTCTACTTTCTGCTTTGCTTTGAGCAACTCACTTTGCTTCTCTATATTCTAATTTTTCCATCAAGTGTATACGTATACTTAACCATTAAAGACACTTCCTCCTATTAGGGCGGTGGTTATAATAAATTAACCGTGACTTGTTGTTATGCTTATTTTCCTTTGCATAATTATAGTTATTTTTATTTGTGTGAGTGTATGCGTAGTAATAAAAAAACCCCTCATATACTCTCCTATTGAATTCTGAGGAAAATAACAAATGAACAAACAGTTGTTTCTGATCCCACTTCAAAATACTTAAAGGCAGGGAATTGTTTATAAAAATGTTTCAAACTCTGAAAAAAAGATTTTTCCAGTTCATAGGAACATTTTAAAAATTACTTTGTTTTGAAACCTCTTATATTTACACATAAATTGGTACAATTCTGTATGGAACGCCTATGAGGTAGAAAGCATTTCTGCTCTCCTCTATAAGGAATATCTTTGCAAAGATCCGTGTAGCTTTTCTGCTGTTATCCCTCTTGAGTTCTTCTTTTGCATTTTGATTACTGACCCTGATTAGCTCACTGCTTCTCCTGCTCCTGACAAAGTCTAATTATTAATTTTTATTTCTTCAGCTAGGTGCTTCTCAGAAATGTTTCTGTATGCCTTATTATGGTTTTTTTTTAAGTTAATTGACTAGATTTGATGCTTGTAACTTCTCCCTTTTGACAGATGCAGTATTAACATTGAGAGAAAATTCAGATCACAAGCCACAGAAGTTCTCATGGAATTGTGTTTAGAACTGACATGTCCTGAACATTCACCGTAATTCTCTCCGGTGTAAGGTTAATTGTGATGCCCAGTTACCCTGACCTATTTCTTATGTAGGGAATGTATGTTTTAGCATTGTCTCTGCAGTTTTTTAACAGTCTTTCAGGCTTTTCAGTGTTACAGAAATCAAACATGCAGACAGACAGTAAACATGAAATGTTAAAGAATTTAAGATTCATGTTCAGCACGAGGCTCTGAAATTGAGCTTTGTAGAGACAGACTAGCAGATTATTGACTATTTAAGACTTTAAAGTACAATTGGATTTAATATTACTGCATTTGCCCTGGTCTTTTTTTCGTGTGGGAAAGTGTGTGGCAGGTTGTCTTTGCCAACTGATTCCATAGTCCCCACTTTCCAATAATGCCTGTGAAGAACTTCACATTCTCAGGCATTTATTCCATGCATAGCTGTGATTAAGTCAATACTAGTAAACCAGAGATCCTGGACATTAACACAAGACTGCAAGTACATATGCATATATATTCCTGTACCAAGCAGGTATAGACATTACTACGAAAGACTTTGCAGATATTATATGCTCTGGGCAAGTGTAGAACTCTTTCACTGGTGTCAAAAATGATAGGTTAAGAATCAGAAATTGTAACAATTAATACTTAGGGATACTCCTCTTTCATAACTTATATCCAAAAACTCAGAGAAAGATTTCACCAAACGTGATACCAATTATGGAGCATATCAACTTTACTGCTGACTGTTAAAATAAAAAGTAAAGCCCTCATCCGATCCATCTTTCTGAATAGTGCCTTACACAGTAGTCTTATATCTCCAAATAGTTCAATTTCTGTAACCACTAGAGGCTGATCTTGTTTTGCTGACAGCTTCTACTCCATGCTGGCCATTGCTGTGCTGATATAGAGTTATTTGCAGGTTCATTTTCTGCTTTCTAAAGGGAAATGGTGGCAGCAGCATCTTATGTTGTTTGAAAGCACAGGTAAAGTCTATGCTGCCAAAATTTGGTTTCCTGAGTCTGCTGGAGAAAATTTCACAGACTGGATCCAATCTGCAGGCCACCAGCTGGACCACACTTTAAATTAATCAGTGGGAAGTTATACATTTAAATCAGGCTATATTAACTAATTTATTATGAATTACAATAATTTGGTTAGGGCAATGTTTGTTTGGCTCTGTCATTGTAGTTGTTTCCTTTTTACCTTGTTTTGGTGCACCACAGGAAATAAACACCTGCTTTAGTCGTTGTTTACCCTGTCCTGAAACAGGAAACAGAGGAGGAAACCTCTCAGCTGTCATTTCTGCTCTGTTTTCCAGTTCTTTTATTAGTACTACCAAGCTTTCCCATATGGATGACAGAGAAATTGAGGTAGATAATTAATATGATCTGATGAAATTCCACATGAAAAAGAATCAATTATTAATACCACCTGAATGCTGCAAAAATGAATTAAGAAGTGTGTGAGACATTCATGTAGTGTTAAATGTGATAAAAGGTCCTATTTAGAACAGACCCTGGATAAGTCCAGACTGTAAATCTACATAAAATGTCCATTGCTCAGCATCACAGGACTCTAAAATGGCTTCTATTGCAAAAGGGAATAAAACAGAGTTGTATCCTTGTGCAAATTTGTTGAATTGATTTTTATTTCCATGCACAGATCCCAAGTGGCCCTGTCATGAATCTGCAACATTTAATTTGAATGGAGAAGTCGGTCAGCTATATCAGTTGTCTGTACTGGGTCAATCTTAAACAGAAACTGAATATTCACCAAGCAGTGATATCCAATGTACTATGATAGAAATAATTTCTCTGTGTATATCCACAGTGTGTCTGGAGTAACTAAATACTAAATGCCTATTACATTTTTACAGATCTCATTCTCTGAGCCAAATCTGCAAATTTAATTTAGTTGTATTAATTTCATTATATTTTTAATCTTTTTACTACAAATGGATCTCTATAAAAAAACTAAATATGTTAGTGAGCTTGATTATTCAGTTAATACTTCCGTTAATGACCAATTTTGAAAGATAATATTAAATTTTCAAAGACCAGCTATTTGCATTCCTTTTTTTATATTTTAAAAGGAATATTTGCTTGTTAACACAGATGTTACTGATCAGGACAAAGTGATCGTAACAACTCAGTGTTTGATTTTTGATTATTTGCTTATTTTGATTATTTTTTTATTATTTGTTTAGGAAAATCATCTCACTTCATTTTGTTCTGTTGTTTCAGCTATGAGTGAGACATCTTTCATCTGACTTTATCTAAAAGTTAGACATCTTATTTGAGCTGTTTATTTAGTTAAAGTTTAAGCTATTCATCTAGCCAAACCCCTTTAACAAAGAAGAAAGTCGGATTGTTTAGAGAGCAAATTCATCCCATAATGGAATCAAAGTCAAGTAGAATAAATCTTCTTTTCAATACACCTATGTTTCTTCATTGACAATAGAGGTAGTCTGAATGACTTGCCTTAGTACTTAACTTTTATGTAGCTAAAATTAGGGGGAAGAAGCCCACTCTATGATTCTGCCCATCATCTGGGATGTTCAGATGATATCCCTGGCTATTTTACAATTTAAGTTCTTCCCCCTCTCTCTCATTTTTGTGACACTTTTCCTCTTCCCTGCTTTCTAGGACCCCATCTTCTTAATCTCTGCTGTTTTTCAGACAGCTGAAGGACAAGACTGCAGATTTTTAGTATTAGCTTTTTTTAAAAAATCCACTAACTAACTCAAAAAATAGTTTATTTCTCAAAATCTAAGTTTGGCTTCTTTTTGAAATTGAAAGATCTGAAACGTTTCTCCAGAAAATGTTCAGTAGCATAACCTAGTTCTCCGGGAGTTAAAGAACCAACCTTCGGACTGGTTACAGAGGTCTACTATTTTACATAAACTTGTCTCAGAGGGTATGTTTGCTCACACTGATAGTTGTGAAGTAAGTATCTGTTGATTTCTTTAAGTGCTAAAGGTGAACATTCAGTTATAAAGAGGTAAACGAATTCTGTATATTAAAATCTATCATACATTGTATCATATGAGTAATGCTTCATTTGAAAATGACTGATTTCATTATGCTGTGATTAATAACACTGATCTATTTTAATTAAGTATTTATTCTCTTAACTATATGTGGTTGAGACATACACCTTATATATTTTTGTTCTGTATTTGTTTTTTTTTAAAACAAATCTTTACTTTGATGAATTTCTGTTCATAAACATGCAGAGTATCTTTAGAGTGAGATTTGATGAAAAATAGGAATGGTGGTGAAGGTCCTTTTTCCTTTCTAACTTCTACTAAGGTAAAGAAGTTATGAAAAATTACAGAAGGAGAAAGAGGAAAAATTGAAAAGCAATAGATATTTTCCCCATTGCAGAGACCCATCTTGGTTAGAAGCGCTTTGGGAAAAGCTGATAAAAGTTATGTAAATCTTTGCTTGCAAATGTGCATTTGGGAACTATCTCTGGCAAGACAGACAGATAAATTGTCCTCTGTTACACCCAGCTGTCTTTTTCCTTGTGTTTATTCGGCCATAACCAAGGCAACACTGGTCACACTGAAACGAGCCAGTACAATTCTGCCTATGTTTTCTTTGAAACTCCCATGTTCATGGTCTTTTCATGCTGCCTACAGGGACTGCTGAACTGGTGAGAGCATTTATCTTCAAGAGAGGGCAGCCAGCTTTCTGGTAAGGCTGCTAATAGAAGGAATTGATTTCATAGTCAGAGCTAAATGGCACCTCTCTGGCAACAGACACGTTGAGTCACATCTGCTACGCATGTACCTCTATGCTGTTCTCTTGGAAACTCTCCTGTATGGGGTCTGTCTGCCTCTCAGAGCCCAGGCAGAAAAATGGCCTTTTTGACCACTTCATTTCAGTCAGGTTTTCCAGCTACTGAATGTCTGCAGCGCCTATTCTGACACTTATTTTTAATGGTTTCCAGGCACCCTGCCTTCAGGTTAGTATCTTCACTATATCCCGTAGGCTGAGCGGGATGTCATAAACCACTATAAACGCCGCAGTGTAAATAAATTAACACAAGAAGAACACACTTACTTCCTATGCAACTTTGTGACTCACTGCAGGTACCAACTGATTTCCCCAAACTTTTTGGAACAACTTTCTGTGATCAAGATACTGCTTGTGCAAGGCGAGGCAATAGCTGCTTTCAAAATTTAACGGGCATAGGCACATAAAAAAGAAGGAAATTAGTCAGCCAACAAGATTGAAACAGCAATTAGTTAAGGAGAACCCTATCAGCTGACCTGAACAGGCAAATCATCCCTCACATGTGCCTCCTACATGAAAGGTAAAAAATCACAGAATTTTTTCACTTACCATGATTTCTCCTCTAGACAGTAGATAATTAATCATCCTCTTGCCCTTTATTAGGTAGATGTAGCTGTGAATGAAATTACACACTCATTAAAGCAATCAGATCTTGAAAAACTCCACTTGACTTAACAAATTATGTGGATGAGTACATAGCTTTACTTTTCAGATACAAAATGAAGTGTAGTCTAAGAAATTGCAGAGTAATTAACACCTGTCTTTTCTTTCCCTCCACTCAGTAACTCTGGTCTTTGTCTTAGTTCTGTTTTTTTTGTGTAATGAAGCTTCTCTGATCTTCCCAGAGATATCTGTCAAATTGTTCCATATTCATTTTTTGACATGAATGTCAAATTATTTTTCCCAGGAGTACAAATAATGATACCAAAGAAAAAAAAAAAAAGAAAAGAAGCAAAATTACCCCCTAGAATTTTTAGTGATGAATAATAAAAAGTGAGTTCATTTATTATGAGGTAGATTACAAGTGATACGGGAAATTATTTGAAGGTTTAAAAAGGGCAGTGCAGAATTTCCTGTTATTCCTGTATTATTTCCTCTCTTCTTCAAATGTAATATTACTTAACTGATAGCTTATTTTTTCATTATGTTCAGGAAATATGATCCAACATTTCTGCAATCTTTCTTGTAAATGGAAGTAACTGTATACTTCTAGAAATGATAATGTTCAATATTAATCTCTGTAAGTAACAATTCACATGGAAAAGTAAACACAAACGTAAATGGAAAATACTTTCAATTGATTAGACAAAATAAGAAATCAAAAGTATAAGGCAATTCTTTCAGAATACAGTGCTATGTTTGCTTCAACAGAAAATTGAGATTAACGAAAAAATAATTTTCTGCAAAAGAAACCAAGAGCTCATCTTGATTTTAAGCACAACACAAACCCTAGAATATTATTGAATTTTGTTTGTTGAGGTCAGTCATTTGTTGACAAAATCATACCTTTGCAATAGTATTCAGACATCAAGAGACGGCTAGTCAATCTCACTGCTTAAAGTATGTTCTTTATTTCTCATTTGACTTTGATTAGCTCAAAGCAGGTCCAGTGAAAGCAGGTTGCTCAGGCCTCTGTCCCTTCAGCTGAGTCCAGTCTGAACATCTCCAAGTCCAGTCTGAACTTCTCCAAGGACAGAGAATCCACAGCCTCCCTGGGCAACCTGTTCCAGTGCTTGACCACTCCCATACCCTCACGGTGTCTGATACTTCTTGAAAACTTTTTGAAAATGTTCTATAAACAGTTATTTCAGATTACTTTAGAAGTATTTATCATGTACAGAATCATTGCGAACAACACCTGGTGCTATAGAGAATTTTTCAGAGATGAGAGTAGAAATTTTTTCATTGCAGTTGTTAAAGATACCACCATTCTATGAATAGTAAAGAGATAACTGTATTATAAATACCCTAAATGACAAAACTTGTTTCATTTATAAAAAGAATAGACTGAGTTAAATTTATTTTAGTTGAGAAATAGTCATTATGGACCTTATATATCTTACTATAGAGTGACTTTGGTGTGAATTTTCACTGAGCTTCCTCTGCCTTCCCAGGATGAATTAAAATCAATCCCACAGTATATATAAACATATTTCTTTAAAATGACCAATGACCAGGACGATATAAAATGGAAAACCTTCCTTTGCATATCCCATATGTGGCTTTGTGTAGTAAAACAGAGACATTTGGTAAAGGGCAAGAATTCAGAGAGCAAAAGAGAAAAACTGGGTAGAGACTACTGAATTAAATTAAACTTTTTTAAATTTTCTGGAGCTAATAAATATTCTCTTCCAATCATTAGGTGATGGGGCTCACCTAGTAATCTTTAGACAAGACTGACATTATTGCTTTTTATTTTCATGCTGTATATCTCCACATCAGGGCAAGATCTGGAGATAGACAAAAAGTTTATTTTCTGTTTTTCTCCTCAGTGTCTGTTTCCATAAGAAAGAGGCCTAGAAAGGCTACTCAGACAGATAGTGCTGTTTAATCTAGAGCAAGCCCCTGAGGGAAAGAGGGCAAATATAAAGTTTATCTTTAAGAGGGGTAGGGGAGAGATTGGAAATTATGGACCAGTTATCTTAAATTCACTTTCTGCAATAATAAAAATATGAAAAGATATATTTCTGTAAACACCCCCAAAATAGCAAGAGGATGAGTAACAACTAATATAAATTTGTCAAGAACATATCATACTCTTTGAATTTCCTTTGTTGATAAGAAGTACTGAGTATGCAGAATAGTATATATTGTATATTTTGACCTCACCACTGTTTTTTATATGTTTTGTGTGACATTTTCATAAACAAAATGGGGAAGCGAGGTCTCAGTGAAATTACTATCAGGCAGATACACAAATGGTTAGGAAACCATGTTTAGTAGTTACTAATGGTTCTTTGTTGGCTAGCATTACATATTGAGTAGTGTTCTGCAGAGATCAGTCTTGTGCCCGGTTCTCATCAATGTTCTCATTAGTGACTTGAATCATTGAGTAGGTAGTCAATGATTAAATAGTGTAGTGTGTTTATTAAATTTCCAATGACATCAAGCTGTGAGGGTCTGTAAACGTATATGAGGACAGACTTAAAAAGATCTTGACAAATTAGGGAAATCATTTAAATAAATTGGATGCAATTCAGTAAAGAGAAATGCAGAACACTAAGCTTAAAAGATCAAACATTTCAAGATAAGTCATAAAATGTGAAGCAGCAATTTTGCAGATAAGAATCTGAGGCAGACTGAGTGGACTTTTTCCTTAACATTAGATATCCAAAATGCAGACATCTGTGTCTGATCTATTCACTTTATTATGCCTTTACAGTCATTTAGAAGAAATACCTCTTCAGGGAACCTGATTTGTTTAAAAAATCTGCTTAAGATACCTTAGAAATGCATATATTTCTCCAATTATTATCAAAGAAGCCCAGGACAGAAGCTCAGTTGTAGATGTCCATACTGTAGATAGACAAAAATATATCAAGTGTCAGAGCTGGATAGATTTCTCTTAAACGAAATGAGAAGAATCCTCTTTATTTGAAATGTGTTATCATTATAAAGGATTCAAAGCCAGTTACGGAATGGGAAGTCCTAGATGTAGATTTACCAGGAACAAGGAGGGAACATCACCGGTTACTCCCATTCATTAGCTAGCTCCTCTTTAACTACTCCCCACCACTGTTTGAATGCAGAATTCACAGAAGGTTCATATCCCCAAAATCTTACAATCCAGGAAAAAATATTTGAACAGCAGATGTTCAAAACATTATGGGTCAACACAACAAGTCAAACATTACAGTGTTGCTGCTACACCTCTGAAATCTGGCCCAATTTACCAAAGCACTTCAGAGCTCTCCTATCTGGAGCTTATGGTTGGCTGCCTAGAAATCAGTGTGATTGTTCAGACCCTTAAAGTCATGCAAGTGTCTTCCTGGCTGCTGGCTTTGACAAAATGCCTTGAAAAGCCTGTCCAAACACTGTCATAAGCAGCAAGATGTCAGGCTGCTTGAACATGCGCAGCCCGAATTTTATTCAAAATGTGTTCAGTTTTGGTTCTGATTTGTCGAATTATTTCAGTTGCCCTCCCCCAAAACCTAATGGGGCCTTCACATACTGTGGGTTATGAAGAACAAGAGCTAGTGACAGCTGCATGCTAAAGACAGACTTTTTGCATGTTCATCTATAAATACTAATCAGGTGTTTGGCAGTCTAGTGAAAGATACGAATAATCTTCCTGGCTAGTGTTGGGATTTTGGGGTAGCTTACATTGGCTTATAGAGGGCCATGGACGTGTAAACTGACAAACCCAAGAGTACAAAACCCAGGAATAACTGATAAAGCACTGAAAGTCTTTAGCTGCACATTACATGTAACCAGGCTGATTTGGGTTGATTGAAAGTATTTCAGCCCTTCTCTGCTGAAGGGCTTTGTAGGAAGAATGTGACAGCCACTGCTGGCTCCCAACAGACAGATATTTTTTTAACACAATGTCAAAGGAATTTTCTGCAGCTTAGAGAAGTGTTTATATAGAGTCCAAGGACTCATCGTATTGTGTAGTACCCAGAAGCCCCAGTGACAGTTTGTTGCTCACAAAAGTTTAAGTCTCCATTGTTATATCCAAAATAAAATTGGTAATGTGTTACAGCTACAACTGAAATGCCCACATCTTCCATGTTTCTTTCCACAATATCAGGGGAGCTAGACAGATAGAATCTGTCAGCAGGAGATTGCATATATTATTTAGTCCCAGCAATAAATTGTTTTAAAAAAGAAAATACAGACTTAACCGAGATGAACAGTAAAAACAGTCAAAAGCACAGGATTTCTTTCTTTAATCTGATAGTATTTAGCTTTTGAGGATTTGAGCTTGCACTAAGCAGTCATATGGACCATAAGTCTGATACCTGCTGTCACTGTCTGCATCAATCAAGTGGCAGTGTTATTTCCATCAAATTTATTAGTTGTGTGTCCCTGGACACTGGCTCTGAGAGTGGAACTGCCAGCAGCCTAAACCAGGAGAAGTTCAGTGACATTTGGATGAGAATGATTCAGCGCCTGTTTCTTGTTGAGGAAGGGAATAGGAACGAATACGTTTATGCATGCAAGGAGCTCTGCGCTCCAGGTCTGTAAACAATGAGAGTCCCTATTTCATAAGTGTTCTGTGACACTTTTATTATGAAGTAGAAAGCACAAGGTTGTCCATAAACTGATAGACATGGATGTGGGCAAATATGCCTCCCAGGGGTGTAATGAGACCAGCAATAAGCAGAGAAGCTAGCTTCCTTGTGCCCTGTCACAGCCAAAGCTGGGTCCTCCCTGTCCCTGGCCTCATGCCCTAACGCCTCCTGGGTCCTGGTCCCTGTCACCTCAGGTGTCTTTTCCGTATCCTCCGGTTGCAGCTCTGGTGCCTGCTGTGCCCCCTCAGCCCATGGCCAAGTGCTGCTATTGCCCTTCCGCTCAGGCATGTTCTTGATGGACTTGCTTTCCTCCCCAGAGTGAGTTTTCACCTGCTAACTCTCACTCTCTCATAGTTTCTTGGAAATAGCCTGTTAAAGCTTCAGATCATGGTAAAGTGGTGGAAGCATGGATTTTGCTAACCTTAGTAAGGAGAGCTGCCACAGTCTTGGCAAATGATTTTCTTTGCAAATGATAAAAAGCTCTTTTTAAAAAAAAATAAATAAACCACCAATGGAATATTCTTGAAAGATGTCTTTTCAGCTCAAAGAAAGTTTTTCATTTTGATAACATCAAGCTGTTCTATTCTAAGTTTGACTTTCTATGCACATAAGTCCAAAAAAAATCAGAATTGTTTTCCAGAAGGAAAAAGGAAAACATTTTATACAATGAATTCATTGCTGAAAACTGGGGATTGGCATAAACGCCTGGGCAGTTACCTTAGTACTCAAATTTGAGGTAACAAAAACTAAAGCAAACGCATCACTAGTAAAAGAAGAGAATGTGAAATACTTGAACTACCTGTAGAGGTGAATAAATCTGCACTGGCCCTGCCTCAAAATGATAATTTACTGCATTGTTAGCTGAGGAAAGCTGTCTAAACCATGCAAATTATCATGCTTGTGGCAGAATCTCAGAACGGGACATGAGCAAGCTCTTAATCTGCCCATGTTACATCCTGACACACTAAAAGGAAATAAAATCAGCACCAGTCTGTTTTGCTATATACGTTCCTCTTTGGAAGTATTTGCATTTGTGTATGAAGGACAGTGACTGCAGAGGTTTTTTGTAGCTGTTCTTTGCACTGAAAAACACTTTATAACACCTCCTGTAGGTTTTTTGTTATCTAATGTGATCCGTCCTGAGAAGTCTAACTGCCCAGTTTGTACGTGCAGCTCCTATTTTCTCATGCATCGCCAGCCTTATTCTTCCATCTCTCTGTGGAACATTATTTCCTGCAACTGTAGGTCTCTGTGTGATAGGTAAAATGTCCTCAGTGAGGATCCTCTCCTGCATCACAGCCATTTATTCCAGCATAACATTCTCTACTGCTTTGCACAGATGCAGCATAAATATGCCCTCAGAAGAGAACCATTACAGCTCAGGCCCTTGATCTCAGATCCTCATTATGCAGTCCACCCTCTAATTCACTTGAGGACTTCCTTGATGTTAATTTGCACAATACTTCATTTTGTTAGCTGAATACACAGCATATCTCCTATCATTAAACAGAGGCAGATACATGAAACAAGCTTTTCTGTGGAAAGAATCTTATTTAAATAAGAATATTAACTTGGGCAAAGCAAGGGCTCAGTTAAAATTAGGTCTGTTTCTCTATGGGAGAAAGTATCTTGCTGATAAGGGTATACAAAGCCTCACTTTTGTTTGAATTTGGATAAGTCATAAGGTGAGACAATTTTAAGTTTTCCAACAATCTTTTATGCCCCAGACTTTGGAAGACCATCCTCAGCATCAAAACTATGGTTTTCCAGGGGTCCTAAAATATTGCCTTTTGATAAAAGAACAGAAGTTTATTTCAAAATTAGGAGTCTTAATGGATGGTGTTTAATTGATGGAGCAAAATGGCCCTGCTGCTTGTATACATTGGGTGGGATCTTCCATGACGTAGCCCGTCATAAAATATGACAAAACCTTCACAGTCTACTTCCAAAGCCAAAAGGTGTATGTAAGATATGGAGGGTTTTTTGTTAATCACTACTCAATTCAGAAACAGCCTAATTTTTTATCACCAGAGCTTTCAGAATGACCTTAAATATATAACCCCTGTTAGACTGCATGATCATACTGCATTTACAGTGTTCATGTCGCCAGCATGGTAGTTGATAGGTTTTTGATACTTTTGGTCTAAATATGGAAACATATATTGTTCTTACATGGAAAAAAGAAATATTGAGATATATTTGCATCTTTTGTAAGGGACATAACAAAAGCAAATCTTTTATTATAGCTAGCTACATCCTAACATAGTTTAGTTTGTAGAAAACTTTTTATGATTCTTCCTAAAATGGCTCCCCTTCCTTGAGACTTGTGGCTGTTGAAAACTAATTGGCAATAATTATACACTGTGTTTACATAAAATCAGCTGCCACCGTAAGTGATAGTTCAACATACGAAGTGCTTATTTGGACTTCTAGTTTTGATTTCTCAGTGCATTACTTTTACATAACAACGCATAGTGCACGCTGGTGTGCACTGAAAAACTTCTCCACCTTTATGAATTGGGACTAAGGAGCTGTGACAACGGCCTGGCTAATCCACTCCCCGTCCCTGTGCTGTTCACTCCTTTCTGAGGTACTTTTTAAGAAGTAGGTCTGTCTGAGTCCAGTTGTAACGTGAACACATTTTCTAAATATAAAGATGTAGTCAGTTAGAGATGGGCTAGCTATTTCACTGAAAAATCCAGCTTATTCACTTCAAAGAGCCACATTTCCATGTCATGCTTTCTTTGCTCACAGTGGATTACTAAACTAAGAGGTCTGAGATCTATCAACACTGTGCATTGGATTAAACAGGAAATAATAAACTTGTCATTTTTCTCTTTTGTCTTTGTTCTATTTTTTGTCTACCTCATTCACTTAGCAACCCTTGTATACTTGTCTCTTTCCACTACAACTTACGTAAGATACCACATTGGGTGCTCAATAAGATGCTGGACAGAGCTCTGTGAGTGAACGGTGCTCCTGCCTCCAACCGAGAAGAGCAAAAGGAGATCTGCATCACAACATTGCTGTACCCCAAGACAGTGACAAAACAACGTACCATGTCTAATAACCATGAACAGATCATATGAATGATTTTGCAGGCATCTGTCATATTAGCCTGTGGGTCAGAAGTGAAAGGTTTTTGTTTGTTTGTTTTATTCTGCACAAAACGTAGTGGCTCTGTAGACAGCAAGCATGTTCTTTGGCAAGATTTTAAACAGTGCAGCCAGAAGCTTGTCATCTATCTTTAATACTACAAGGATATGACATTAATCAATTTTTAGCAAATCTCTGTTTCATGTCTGAGCATGAAAGTTTTACTCTTCCTGGTAGCTGTTCTAATTGCCTTGCTGAATGCAGCAAATCTATAGCTCTGGGATCAGTAACCCTTCAACTTTCTTTCCACAGCTTTGAATTACTCAGTGGTTGAACACACTAAATTCAGATGGCCAGATACTGTTCTCATTTACTCACCGTTTTTAGCCTGGCTTCCCAAGGAAATCAGGTTTATGTGAACATATTGTTTCAGTGGCATTCAGCCCCCCGCCTTTCCCTAGTAACTTTTAAACACATTTTCGGTCATTTTCAGCTATACTTGACAATGTCTAGATATCTCAAAGCCATTCAATTCCTTTGACTTTTGTGAAGGTAGATGGCTGTAACTCAACTTCATCCCTTCTGTCTGACTGCCTAGCTGCAGAGAAAAAGAGGATCTGAAGCCAGACAGTAACTCACGTGAGACAACCAGTCAACCCCCACCACAGCAAGCTTTGCTGGTGCCCTTCTGGCAGACCAAGTATGGACAGAAAACTCAGGAGGGAGTGGGTGGCTGGAGAAGGCCATGGCTGAAAGGGGAGAAGTTTTGGGGAGGGCTGCAGCTGAAAAATGTTAGGACACAGAGAAAGTTGAGTGAGCTTGTAAAAAGCCAAGGGTAGAGCTTGAACAGGTAGAGAAAATCCAAGAACACTGTAGAGACTTAAGGGTAATACCCTTACTCCAGTGGAAGACATGGGACACATCAGGATATTGGAGTGGAGGAAGAAAACAAGGAATAGGGGAGGAACCTATGTCCCTAGCTTAATGGCTTTATTGGTCCTGCAGCTTACTAAAGAACACCCACTTCTGTTTACTGCAATGTGGAAGTTTTGAAACAGCTCCAAGAAGGTACTTTGCAAAATCCAGTAAAAGTGATTTGTATCTTCAGTTATGGAAATTTGTGTCACTTTCTATAGATCAGAATGTTTCCTAAGTTGGAAAATCACATGCATTTTCTTTTACTCTTACATCAGCCTGGAAGTGAAAGTTGGATTTTTTTTGTCTTCTCTCAGAAAAAGTAACAAATTTAACTTCTGCAGCTATCTGAGCATATCACTCCTAATTAATCTGTACTCATGTTGCTTTCCTCTTCTTCAGTTCTGTTGGCACATTTCCCTTTTGCACTGACATTAAATCACTCATTGAGTTCTGGCCAGGGAACAACTCATTCAAATTTACCAATTTTAAAAATTCTCTGGTCATTTGGAACCACAAGTGGCATAATAAATCAAAGTACCAAACTATCCTTTTCCTCTTACTACTTGTTATGTTCCTTTTAATTTCCCTAGTTTCTGCAGTTCTCTTTGGGACAGAAAGGGGTCTTCTTAATTTTGCATATGTGTCATAAACTTGACTGAAGACTGTGGAGAGTTAATCAAACACTCAAGAAGGTAACGTAAGAGCCTTCACAGATGGCTGTATTTAATCATTGAGATGCCTCTTCTGAATTGTGTACATAGTTAGTAAATTTTGCTTTTGATTTACTATTGAAACAAAAATCAACAACTATTATTTTGTGTTTTTTCAGCACTGCCCCCCCAGAAAAACCCAGCACACAGTAGGGAGCTCATTCTTCCTAAAATGAAATATTGCCTGTTCTTTGGAGTTTTTTGATCCTGCTTTATTTATTAAACTTGTTCATCTTTGAAAAGAAAATATACTAAAGGAATATTTAGTGTATTTATTTACTGTATTTCTCAATATCTGTTCATGCAAAAATGTGGGTTTTTTTCTCCAAACTCTTCCCTAATTTCAACCCAGGATTTTCAAATAATTTCTGTTCTCCCAGAGGTACCTTTTGATAGGCTACATTAAGAAAAATTACCATAGTTTTAAATTCATTTCTATTTCCATTTTCTCACTCAAACATCATTAGCTTTAGAGGTAATGTTACTCTATCCTTTCTCCTCTTTTATGACTGGAACAATATAAATGTAACAGTTTAGGATATTGCCACACATGCTACAAAGTTCATGATTTGTGAAAAGAGAGAAAAAGCATTTCACATGTTTATTTTCCATGTTATTCTGAGTTGTCTCCTGTTCACCTGCTTGCTACTGACGGCTGCAGTTTTGTGACATGCTGCTAAGCAGGTTACCTGTATGAGAAAGTTGTCTGTATTAAGAGCAATTCATTTGATTCCAGCAGTAGGAGATACAACAGTGGGATATCCAAAATGTACCCTGCTTGTCTTCCAGAACTGTGCAAGCAGCCAGTGTATCAATGAGGAGCCGTCATTTGTGGAGTTCATAAAGAAAAAAGCATATAATTTATTCTGAGGCACAGTCTAAAGGAAGGTCGGTCTTGTTGCCCTTTGATTTCTCTGCTAAATGCCAGTATTTTCAGTTTTGTATAAGTTGTTGCTACCTTCTTCTTGAATTTGCTTTCTACTGGTTTCCTTTTTCTGTGCCAGGGTGCAATGAGGGCCAGCTGCTCTCAGAGGGCAGGTGAGCCAAAAGCTGGGGTGACCGCAGTGCAAGCTGTGCCCTCACCCATGGGCACTATCCCACAGATCCCAAACACAAGGGGAAAAGCTGGGAAACAGGGTCCTTCGACAGTCCCAGACATGCAAGGAGGTCCAGACGGGGGCTCCAGCCCCTGGAATGGTGCCAGAGAAAGGACTGGAGACAAGGCCACAGCATGTGTCCAAGGGGTTCATCCAGGAGACCAGTTACATGTGGTGCGAGGCCAAGGCCCATCCAGGAGGCAGGGTCAGAGACAGGGTTGGAGACCTGACAGCCCTCAGCTGGGCTGAAAACTTGAAATTTGCTGAGAGTGCTGTCCCTCCCATCATCTAGGTCATTAATAAAAATATTGATGGGTATTTGCTCCCTGAGGGATGCCCTTGGTAACCAGCTGTCAGTTGGCTTTGTACTGCTGATCACTGCCCTTGAGTGCAGCCAAATTTCCACGCACTTTTTTGTCCACGTCTTCAGCCCGTATCTCACCAATCTGGATATAGGAACACTATGGGTAAGTGTCAAAGGCCTTACTAAGGTCACAGTGAACAATATCCAATGCCACCTCCACCGACTCAGTCCTCTCAGCACAGAAGGCAATCACTTCATGATAGAAACTGCCACATGAATACGAAACAGCATAATTATTTATTTGGTCTGACCAGCATTTCACTGGATGTTGGATCAGGGCTTTGGGTAAACAAATATTTGTCTTGTGCTATCTCAACTTAAAACTGCTTTGTCTTGTCACATATTGGTGTTTTTCCTTCACACCAGTCACCTCCCTTACAGAATGTGGTTGTATTATACACTTAATATGCTGCACAAAGAATATCAAGGTCTCCTTCCCCAGGTTTTTCAGGTCATCAGTTTTCAGTTATTGTCAGTAATTTGCTGAGGGTATTAACTTGAAAATTCTTTTTCACCAACAAGTTATGACATTCACTGACTTCTCTTTGTTGTCTGAAATTCAGAAAAACACTTTTATGACCATATTTTCATACATAGTTCATGATCTCTACAAATATTCATTTTAATTTATTTGTTCCTTCTTCTTCCCTGGTTGATTAACCTAGGGATATGATACGATTTCTACTTACTCTTTTGATGACTGAAAATAATATCAAGGAAAAAAGCTGAAGATGGAGCACTTTACCTGCATGTGTTCCCACAAGAAATTGTCAGAGCACAGTCTTGTGCAGGGAACCTTCTGTCTGAGCTTCTGCAAATCAAGTGATAACACTGATACTCATGATACAGTCACAATACAAATGATGTACTCATGACAGAGTTCTCAGTTTGCACATTTCTAATTCCAATTATCACATTAGAATACTGCAATTTTATTAATTTGGTTCAAACAATTTGATATTCTATCCTTATTCTGCAAACTTTTTAAAATTTTTATGCTTGTGTCTCAAATGAATCATTTTCAGCTGACTGATTTCCTTTGCCTTCCCTTGCCTTTCCATCCCTGCTTTTCTCCAGGTAGTTGATTTTGTCTGTCTGTTAGAAGCTCCTCGTGATGTGTGCATAGTGTGCGGTTTCATGGCATGTTGTAATGTAGGCTGTAAAGGGTGGACCAGGCATCTGACCAGCCATGGTAGCTGGCTATTGGAAACCCCCAAACAGCTAGCTTCAAGTTTTGAACCAGAAAGGACCTCTTTTGTTGATTATATTTTGATGTCCCTGCAGTCATATGAAACACAGCGAATCTCAAAAGGCTCAAAACTGCAGAAATGGAGTGAAGAAAGTAATTTTGAGAATTTAATTGCACAGATGATGATAGAAGAGTTTGCATTTTGAAAGGAAGAAATGCTTTAAATATTTTTATTGTGCTACTTTATTTTTCTTCTCAGGTTGGGAAAGATTAACTTTTTATTTTAAATAAATGGATAAACTAAAGCCAGACGTGTTGGCCTGAGGCCACAGAGGCCATCTAGTCAGATGCCTTCTCAGCCCACCTCCAGTTTCAAGTATTTTGGCCTGGAGGGTCAGTATGAGTCTAATTAAGAAATTCTGTTTGGCAATTCTTCCTTTTATAGTCAGATTGGAAAATAAATTGTATTTATTACCTTTGTTAATTTCTCATGCACTTCAGAAGTGCGTCAATCACTATTCTAAGGTTCTTTCCAATCACTTTTCAAGCACTAGCTGTGCAATTAATGTTGATTTTTTTGGTGATCAGTTAGGTATTCCACTGACTACTACAACCCAAATCTGATTTCAATAGGACTTCCATGAGGCTGAAAAATAGTTAACATGAAATAAGATTAAATTAATATTATTTGCTCTTTAATAGTCAGTAAAATGTGAATCTGAATCTAAGATTGTTTCAGCTTTCTTTCTATAATATGTATTTGTATTCATATAATAAAGCTTGTTTAAATATCAGATTCTAGCCACAGTTTTGAAGACTACTGAGCTACAAACTTATGAGAAAGTAAATTATAAGCTTAGGGAGCTGGGGATTTTGGTGCCATTTTAGCAGTCCTGAAGACTGAGAGCAGGTGGGTTGACTATGATTCCAACTTTCTCTGATTATGCAGGAATGATTTGCTGGTACTGCAGATAATTTTTCTTTCTCTTGAGTAACTGTATGTTCTTTAAGGAGTTTCTAAATTCACCCCCAGCTAATGAAAATGCATTCATCACATTACATCTTATTAAAACTTACACTGGACTCCCTGCTATATCTAGTTCTTTGAGTTATTCACAGAGTAAGAGAAAATGGTTACATTTTTAGGTTAATTTTTAAATGAAAAAGCAAAACAACAACAAAAAAAGTACTTTCAAATGTCCAGAACAAACCATTTTATTTCAGAAGTATTTGCACAAAACCGCTAGACCCCTCACACCCAGAAGGAAATTTACCAACTTAAATAGCTCCAAATCAGGACCCATCAAGCAGATTGCATTCATTGCAAACAACAGCCTGAGACCAGTTTTTTAAAATCAGCTTATGCTATTTGCTTGTATAGGGTAAGACATTTGCATTAAAGTATTATTTGTATGCTTATGCTATTTTCATGAATATATTTTATCATGTTTCTATTGCTTTTGTATAAAATTAATATAGTTAACTAATTAGTAGTCCTTGCCAGTGTAATTGTGACTCATAAAACAATGTGAGTCAGAGCCTCTCAAGCTATTTCTATAAAGGGCATTCACCCAGTCCCAAGACCCACACCCCCAGATGTGTGAGTAAAGCTAGGGTTGGATTAAGCTTGGACTATCTCCCATAGGTTGTTATATTTCCCTCTCTTCTCGTCTCCTCTCCTTGTAGCTAGGAGAAATCTATATCAAAATGTCACCTATGGAAAACTGTCACTGTGAAACAATGAGCCGGTTTCCAAACAGTTCTTACATTTGGTTATTTGACAACTGACATGCTTAGTAAAACTTAAAGTCCTTTTAATCTATAGTTTTTAACAGAGGGCTATTCTAGATATTTCAGAAGAATAATCAGCCCCCATACATTAAGTTTCATCATGTTACCTATTAGTGAGATATTGGTTTGAGCCCTGAAGCATGTTTTAATATCTCTTCCAGAATATATTTCTAGCAATAACTTTTATAACTCTGGAATTTTTGCTCTCTGTGTAAATGTACAATTTCTTTTTACCTCTCACTATTGTTTTTTTTTCCTTTAGTGCTTCCTTTGGTGTTAAATCATGCAGTCCAATTATTGGTATCATGAGAAAATATTCACTTTTATTGGTTTTGAATATGCTACCTCTTAATTTCATAGTGTAATTCTCTGTTTTTGTGTTATGATTCAGGATGAACAGTAATTCCCAAAAGACATTCTTTATAACWTACAGTGTCTTATACTCTTACACAAATATTTTAGGCTAATTAATATAGTCCTAGAGTGCTGATTACTACTTAAATTAAATTTCTTTGAACGTTTCCCTCTCCTTTTCCATTTTCTGAACCAATTTGGAGACAAAAGTTGCAAAATAACTTGTAGTTTCTTCTGTACTGACATGCTGTTACTGCAAGATTTTCAAGTGCTGAAAAGCCAGATAAAAATCAGAGACTCTTTTAATAAAAAAMCAAAATCAGTGGATCTCTAGTCAAACACTAGGCTTGATCCAGACCATTGTAAGAGTAAGCAAAGGATTTTTCTTTCACTGAGTTTTACAGAAACTGGAATGGGCCCCTTGTCAAAGTTGCCCATTACTAGTTTGCAGCACCATGACCACAGGCAACCCCTGTTACTGATCACTTTTCCTTGACTTTATAAAGGACTTCACATGTTTTCACAACCAAAGATAGAGTCCTACGTGCCCTTGCCAAATAGGACACTTAAAGGTTAGATCATTCCATGAACTAAAGACCCTTTTGTTCACTGTTCTGGCTGACTGATGAGCTGTTTATCCTATTTTTTATGACGACATTTAAAAATACACCTGTAGTACAATCCATGTCCCTAAGGAGCATTTTAAGAAGTTTGTGGGTATAAAGTACCATATGTGCAAACCACTGCAGTGAGTTAAGAAGATTCTTATTGAAGATTCAGTTGGGTCTTTTGAACTGAGAAAATATTTGTGGGTTTTGTTCTGAAACTTACTAAATTGCCTTCATTATATTTCTGCAGCTAACACAGATGTCTTTTGATATTGTGCTATTCATCTTTTATTAATTATCTACTTAGACATATGAACAGACCATTTGAAAACTATAAGCATTAGCAAGCTGAACTCTTCTGTATTGGATATACTCATAATCTTCCTCTTAACAAAAATGTCCCTCATTAAACGAAAATATTCAGGTATTGAGACAATATCCGCTGTATTCATAAAGAGCCTAGAGTTGAACTTAATAACTAACTTATTTTTCTAATGGAAATCTATGTGTGTGTTGTTTGCATATATTGATGTTCTGAATTTATTGATCTTTCATGGAGAAATTAATTGACTGCTCTAACTAGCAACAAAATTTATATCTTATATATAACATTTTATATATATAGCAAAGCAGATCTTAGCCTGGTGTTTTCACCTTAGGTGGGTTCTTAGACATTGGGTTAGATATGCTACATAAATAAGTAATTTCTATATCATCCAGATTTGATACATTTTGGGAGATTTACAGTGCAATTTAACAGGCACACTAAGCATTTGAATCCATGGTGCTTTCACTCCATTGGAACTGCTGAAGCTGGTTAATAAAACTTATGAAACGTCCATGTACTTACTGGGGGGGGGAAAGAGAGAAAACAGTCTCTACTTCAGCTTCAGCCCATGAAAAAGAAAATCATACTGCTGAAAATAGAATAAAAAAGAGAAAAAACCCACCACTCTTAAGAATGACAGTGATGTCCCTCTGTACTGGGTTTGGCTGGGATAGAGTTAAATTTCTTCACAGTAGCTCATATGGTGCTATGTTTTGGATTTGTGACCAAAACAGCGTTGATAAGATAGGGATGTTTTAGCTGTTGCTGAACAGTGCTTGCAAAGTGCTAAGGTCTTTTCTGTTTCTCACTCTGTCCCACCAGTGAGTAGGCTGGGGGTGCACAAGAGGTTGTGAAGGGATACAGCTGGGACAGCTGACCCCAACTGACCAAAGGGATATCCCATACCATATGACACTGTGCTCAGCAATAGAAGCTGGGGGAAGAAGGAGGAAGGGAAGGTGGAAGTTTGGAGTTATGCTGTCTGTGTTCCCAAGTCACCGTTACACGTGATGGAGCCCTGCTTTCCTGGAGATGGCTGAACACCTGCCTGCCGATGGGAAGTAGTGAAAGAATTCCTTATTTTGCTTTGCTTGCGTGTGCAGCTTTTGCTTTCCCTATTAAACTGTCTTTATCTCAACCCATGAGTTTCCTCACTGTCGCTCTTCCAGTTCTCTCCCCTATCCCACCGGGGAAGAGTGAGCGGGTAGCTGCATGGGACTGAGCTGCCTCAACCCACAGCACCCTCACATTAGTACCTTAGGAAATGCTGTCAGATATATTCTGTACAGAAAGAATTCTGTCAACAAAACATTGCTTTTTAGATTGTCATATCTGATTCTTTAACCCCTTGCCCCTGCTCCCCAAACATACACTACTTTCTTTGTCTGAAATCGTTTCTCCAAAGATAATCCTTAAAATACATTTTAATAGGGAGGAAGAGGTTCAAAGCTGGTGGGACCTTTAAATCATGTGAGCCTGCACAAGAAAGCAAGTTGTGTATGAGAGAAAACTGGGGCTGCCTATTTATGCCCTTTACCATTACGTTTTCAAATAAGAGAGATTTAAGTTGGTGTGTTGATTCACATTGTTTTAAACATAAAAAGTATTTTCAGTTAACAAATTATAGACTGTTTTTAATTCTTTCTTCCTGCTTGCTCACTTAAGCCACTGTCTTATACCAGTGATTCTCATTACAAAACATCAGTGCCAATTATGAGCTTTACCAAAAAATCAGGAACAAAACCCACTAAATTCACATTTTTTTGTGGCCTCTAGGTTTCTGAGTCATTTTAAAGATTTTTTTTTTCAATCACCACGACTTACAGTAAAAAAAGCAAACATAGAAGTTTCAGAAGTTGGGTTTCCAAGGAAAAAAAATCCCAAGTATTTTATATGACTATAAGAAAATAAGAATGCCCATACAGAGTTAGACCAAAGGTCCACATAGTCTGATATCCTTTCTCTGACACTGGCTAATAAGCACTTCATAAATTATAAGACCAGGGTAACTATACAGTGATTATTCTCCAGACTGTCTCCTTCTCTCCAGCGACCTGCAGCTCAGGTGATGCCTTTGCATTTCATAGTCTTGATAGTTTTTTATTCCACAAATGTGGCTAGTAGTGTATTTAACCCATGTAAGCTTTTAGCCTCCAAAGCATCCCATGGGAAAGAGTTTGACACCTTGCTTGCACATTGTGTCACAAATTCTCTCTTTCTGATTGTTTGGAACTGCCATGTCCCAAGGCTTTCTTGCGAATTCATGATAATTGGCAATGTAGCACTTGTGCAGCACCTGAGGGCAACTGCAAGCAAGACTGGTGAATAACACGAAGTGGTGCTGTGATTTACAGCGGCATGTGATACCAAATAAGATTATTAGATGACAGAGTTGCTCAGATCTTGGAGATATGAAGGGGAAGAAAAGAGAGCCCCAGTGCCACCTTGTGTGGCAGCCTCTACCAATGGCTGAAGTTACCAGGGAAAAGCTCCTGGCCTCCCAGGAAGATCAGATGAGCTAGAGGTGAGGGGGGTGCAGAGGGCACAGGGTGAGAAGACTGGCAAGGAGAGAGGGAGAAAGCACTTCAGATACCCCATGTCTCACTGAATCTATCCCAATCCAGCAAAGCAGTTTGGTAACGTCCAAATGTCTGCTGGTAGATTGATACTTCTTCTTATGAGGATAACGTGTATGAATGATACAACTGAGGTTCCTTACTACTAGAAGGATAGGCCTGCAGAAGTGAAAGACTGGAGCAATTAAATATGTTGACTAGGGGTCCAGAAGAAACAAGATAGTGGGAGCTGGACAAGGAATAAAGTTAAGGCTACTGAGCATAGACAGAAAGAAGAAGAAAAAGAAAAGGTAGAATAACAAACAATAATAGAATAAGATGTATTCATTTATGATAGCATTTGAGATATTTCTTCCCACATGTCCATCCAGAAGAGACCAGAAATCTGAGGGTCTCTTCTGTCCCTTAATTGAAAAATCCATCTTTTTCAGTGTCATTTTTTTAGCAGTCTTTGTGTATGCACTAGTAACCCATGTAATCTTAGTTAAGCACAGCACATAATGTGAATTTGTTATTTGATGGACAAATAACAAAATAGTAAGGATTTGGGAACATTGAGGTGTAGCTCTGAGGTCTTTCACAATTGGACAGCATTTGGTTCATTAGCCTACTCCTTTACAACCAGATGTGTACCAAGGTGTTTAGGAGATGCTATTTCTTGCTTGCAAACACTCCGCTTTTCACATCTATTGGTCTTTGATGAACTACAACTACATCTTCAATGAACTACTACATCAAACAATGCAGTTTCTTAACTTCACKGTTACAGTTTTCCTCTTGGTGCTGCTCCTGTTTCAAACTAGGCAAGAAGAGAACACTCCCTATAAACAACGGTTGAAAGTAATATCCTGCCTTTCCCTCAAATTCTCCTATTTGGTCATGAAAAGGGGCACCAGGCCCTTCCTCATGTCATGTATTCTGCTGCCATCATGTGGCTATTTCTTTTCATTCACATCAAGATTTATAATAAAATAACTTGTAGATTTGCACCTCATGTAAATTGTAGGTACCACACTCTGTCCTCAAATATCTATAAAACTTTGCTCTAAGAAATATACTCCTCAGTTTTTAACATTTTTCATATTTATTGATAAATGAGGCATCTGGCCCACACTCGCGTAACAAATACTTTGGAAGTTTTCTGTTGGATGGCAAAAGTTATTGGGCCAAAATACACATAGTTTTGCACAGTGAATAGTATCAGTGAGTGCACATATCATGTTACAATTCAGTAAGCAACTTTGCTCACATGATACTTTCCAGTCAGCTGACACAAAGGGAACTGCTCATAATGTTTGCTCCATGGCTTGGCACCTTGAGTTACCTCACGCAAATTCTATTTTTTTTCMATATATTCAGTTTGACTTTCATGTCCAACCATTGAAGAAGCCCTCTGGATATTTTTTTGTCCTGAATTACACATTTGGAGACAGGAAAGAATTTTTTTTCTCTGAGCCTTTTTCCTCTGGTTTTAGTCTTGAAGGTCTTATATGAAAGTGAAGAAGGTAGAAAACACTTCCTGGCCTCTAGGGTAGGTCATGTAACTTGTAATATCATCAGTCTTCCTGTGTTTGACAGAACTACATTAGTATTTTTTGGTTCAGTTTGGAATCCCCTTTCTAGTGAATAGTCTCCTCATCTGACCAGGCTAAACTGGAAGTATAAGAGCTTCAGCAATCGAAGTGGACAACCACTTCAGCTGTTGCTGAAGCCTGCCTCATAATGCCTCTCAACATACACGTATGCATGTGCAGCACAGACAGCCTTGTATTATTTAGAATGCACAGTCACCCTCTCATTGCCTTGTCTATAAAGCCTTTTAAACACATTGCTGTGTCTCTGTTGCTCTCTGACCACTGTACCCTCATCAGGTCAGCCATGTAGTCTGAAAAACTGTATGGAGGATGAGTATGTGGCTGACTTCTTTGAGGATAAAGGACTTCAATGTATTAGTTTTATTTAAAGGGGTGGAGGGTGTGGGGGGAATTGTCTACCCTTCTGTAGTTGTCAGACTTTTGGCTTAAGCACCAAATGCAATTTTGTATTAACAAACTCTTCCTGAAACATGTTGCTTGTATTGACTAACATGCCAGTTTTGAAGAGATAAATGGTAGTGGTTTAAGCAAATATTAAGATACATAGGGCTGTTAAGAACAATAGTCCATGGTAACAGAATTAATAGAACTTCAAGCTTCTGCCTAGCACACTTGAGTATGCTGTAGTGCCTAAGTTTTAACTCATAAATATGCGTAAATGCTGAAAAGTCTGCTGTTCTTTCTGCCTAGAAGCATTGCTATCTTGCTGAAGTTGAGCACTGCAGCACCTACCTCATGCCTAACATCATCTGGGATTTACAAATTGCCTGATGCTCCCCAAGAGCATTGAATGCAGTACAGATCTAGAGGGGGGAGGATGCTTTTCATAATATGGTAAGCAGAACTTTATAATCCTTGCACATTTGTATTTCTTATATTAAGATATACTTGCCTGTTGCTTTACTCATTTGAGATCTCTGCAGTGACAAGCATAGTCAGCGTTATAGCTTAAAGTTGAGATGCCTTTTTCTGCTGTTGCAATGCAACTCTTTTCCTCCCATTTGCTTATAAATGTAATAACGTATCAAATTCCTTAGGGGCAGAAATTTTCCACATTTTATGTTAGTTTAGGTGGGAACTGATTTTAAAAGTTTAATCTCACACACTTGTCTGTATATGTCCATGTGCATGAGCCACATGGATGAAGAGGATTTGTCCATTTATCGTCAGTCAGAAACTGTAATTCAGCAACATCTGAACTAAATTTTGATAAACTGGTATCTTCATAGTGTCAGCTTGGAATCTAAAGCTGAGCACGAGGAACAAAAGTTAAACTGACAGAGTGAATTTTAAAACTGTTTGTATGCATGTACAGCAGGATTTTTCTCATTACACTTGGGAATGAGAATGCTGGTGCTCACTGACACAGGAAAATTTTAGGTTTTTTCTGCTCAATTTAAAGTGACTGCAAGTATTGGGTGCTCTGGGAAAGATTTTAACTTCTAAGAGCTTCAGAGCAGAGAGTAAACAGGAGCAAGAAAGGGGAATATATATGCTCCCAAAATTTGAATTGTAGGCCTCCAACAACCTTTAGACACCCCTAGTAATACTTGTACAAAGTAGAGGTTATCCCACGTTTTTAACGTCATGATGTTGAATTCTCTCTGGCACAATGGCCTGGCCTTAACAAGAGGAGAGTGGTCCGTGTGGCCAGCATAAGCTTTTAGAGTCTGCTGAAGCATTGTGTTCGGTTACCTGTGTATTTTGCCCCAGCAGAGTCAAACTCCTGTGCTTTGGCCAGAACAAGTACATGCTAAACAAGCATGTTACAGCAAGCCAATATGTCAGAGTCTTGCTATGACACTATAAAAACTGTGGACAGCATTGTGAAGGGGTGGGGAATAAAGCTGTTAGTTTTTCAAACATCTGTTTAGGAACAGGTATCTTAAATCGTTTTTAGTTTTCATCCTCTTTTGTTTTGTTTGCAAGTGCATAATTTGCAGTGATTAAGCTCTTGATAGTTGGAATCCACCAGTCAAAGAAAATGAAATCTTAGCATCCTGGAGATCTCTGCAATTTGATTAATCTGGAAGGATGAGTACCAATCCTCTCGCTTGACATGGTGCTTCACTGAAAAGAAAGCTAAAAAAAAGTAATTTTCAATTGTATAAATTATTTAGCTTTCTACTAGGAATTCTGTAGCCTGCTGAGTACTAAGCTTAAATTGCTGAGTCCTCAGCACAAAACTCTCCTTCCCTCCTATATTTATTTTGGGTTTAAAGTGTTCTTTTTCCTCAAAAAATGAAATTTTTTTTTCTTCTCCATGTGTACCAGAAAAAGAGGTATCATTAAAACATCATGACCAAATATACATAGGTCTTGGAACTATAAATGTGAACTTAAGAGAGCTCCATAAGATTATTAGACCTATTCCTGTCTGCACAGGCAAGAAAGCCAGCCTTGCATGGCTGAGGCAGCACATCGTCTCTGCAAACGCTTGTGAAACACAGTTCTTTGTGGAGTGCACTGGAAGCCCACAAGAAAAACCTGTCCTCATTGCACTCTTTGCAGAGTTCTCAAAGTTCACATTGCTGATGATGAGCCACCACTTATGAATTAGCATATTATATAAATCATGCTCAATTATAAGGGTATATTCCCACTCCTTAACCAGCACAATGAAAATAGAACGGGAAAAAAGAACTGCATGACTGTTTTATTTACGTAAAGAAATGTCATTAAAATTCTTTTGATTTTCCTGAAGGCAATTTTTTTACATTAGTAGGAATACAGATCTGGCCTAATTTCCTAACTGCAAATTAATGAGGATTGGAGATATTTAAATTACTGTCAGTGAACTCAGATATTTAGAAAAGGGAATATCTTTGGTGAAAGAGATGCATGAGGAAAAATACTGCAGTGAAGTTGGAAAAGAGAAGAACTTTTTGTGGATCGGTTGCACACCAATTTTCTATATATAGTCTTAAGATATTTATTTGGAGCAGCAAGTTAACAGAGGTATTACAATAGAAACATAAATGGATGTTTGTCAAAGCTGGGCAGAGTTGGATTTTTCTGAAGAGTAAGAAGCTATTTTATTTTTTCTCCTCTTTTGCCTTTATTTCTGTATGTGGTTTTCAGTCAAGGTTACATACCCACCCTAATCTGAACTGTCACAGGCATTAAGTCATATACTTTACTTCTCCAGTAGCGTACTGGACCTAATTATGGCAGACCTGCACCGAGGGAAGTGAACTGGTTCCTGCAGGCAGTGTGCTGTTCAGGGCAGGAGGTGGTGGGCAGTCAAAAAGCCTGTTTAACAGCTGTAGCAAGTGCAGCCTCACGCAAACACAGGCCCCCTATCTATTAGCATCAATGTCTACAATTTCTCTGTGCTCTGTAGGGAGGCACTGCGGGGACGCGCTGCAAAAGCACACTGCTGTATATAGTGCTGCCTCTACACTCTTTCCTTAGGACACGTTCTTGAACCTACTGGAATCCCAGGCATTTTTTTCTCATTTTTAAAAATTGAAATTATTCAATTTTTTTCCTTCTTCTTTACTGCTTTCTTTCAAATATTTGGGGAGGCAGGTTTGTTGAAACACTGATAATTTAAAGCATACAAATATTTGAAGTTAGAAAGCTGTGACTTTTCAAGAAAACTCCCCTTTTTTATGATACAAGTTTGCAATTTGATGAGAAAGATTAAACCCCTGACTAAAAAAAATTAAATTGGCTGTAATATTGATTTTGGTTATCCCTTTCAGTTGCTAATTCTATTAATTTAATTTCTAAATCATACCTGCTGTGTGAGTATGTATGTTTCCTTGATGTTTTTGTCTCTAGTATTTCAGAGCAGTACCTTGCTGACAGCCCATTTCACACAGTCCAATGTTCTAACATTACATCCATCTTGCAAAATAATTACTACATTCTTGGAAACAGACTGTAAAGAAATGAACGATCAAGTGAAACTTGAGGACCGGGTTGGAAAGCAGTGGGGCGATGACAGGAGAAGAAAGTGGGTAAGCTAACATTTATTGTGCATACAAGAAATAATTGAAATTTTTCAAACTCCGTTTACCTGCATTTAGCTTTGATTTCTCCACTACGCTTCTGTGCGCAGAAGTCTCTTCATGCTCTGAAAGCTCTTGAATAGGCCTAGAGATTTCTTATTTTTGAGCAAAAAGAATAAATAACCACTTTTCTGAATATCCTGTACGTCACCAGCGTCAAGCCCAAATGTTCAGGCTGTATACAGAGATGTGGCAAAGTGGCTTCACCCTCCCTGTATTTGTGTGTCCTCTTCCTGGCAGTCTGGGGAGGAGCTTTCTCTGCTCCCACTTCTGGGTGACTAAGGGAAGGAACCACAGAACAAACTTGGGTACAAGAGCTATTTACCCAGAGATATTCTGCTCATGCTTGAGAAATCACCAAAATGAAACCCCAATTCAAGACTGTGTAGATTGATTATTTCCCTGAGAGCTAGAAGTCAGCCCCTGGTATGGGAGTTTCTACCCAAGGATCTTGCAGACAGCTAACCCTGTTTCCTGCAGGACCCCGTGCTGTCAGGCGTTTCCTCAAACAGCCATTTACTGCAAACAGGGAGCATGGTGGCAAAGCTGAATTAATTAAGTTGTAAACCTAAGACCCCTGTGGGTTAAATGAGGTGAGTCTCTAGCAAGACACAAAAGGTCCTTCCACACAGACTTCCAGCACATATCTTCTAAGGATTTAATGGAAGTCCTGCCACGGACAGCAAGGCGCGTGGCGACACTTACAGGTCACACACTCTGAATTAGTGACTTCTGCCAAAGTTGCCACAAAGCACTGTGTTAGTTATAATCTCTGTGGAGATATTATGCTGCTTCAGTGCACAGGGCTGGAGCAGATGTTCTCCTGAGGTCTAAATTTCTCTTATTCCAATATATGGTTGTGATGTTTGTCTCTATACAAGTTTTGTCCACCTGGCCCCTAAAAAAGTGTACTACAGCATCTCAGTATTAGCAGGTGAGAAGGTGTTTTTATTGAAAATATGCAAGGAAGCTGGGAATGTTCCTCCGTCTTTAGGAGTGAACTCTCACTAATTAACTGTGGCCTTTGCTGCTGATGACATGTGGCAGAAAGATTATGTGTACATATTAAGATTGGCTGGCAAGGATTTTTTGACCAACACATGCTCAACCTACCAATGTCAGCGTACCAGCATCAAAAGAAAAATGAAGCCCTGGCAAAGATCATCCCTTTCCAAACTTGGTCTTCAATCCAGGCTGGTTCCCATAACACTTTCCATATGTCAAGCTGGTGTGACACACTTACCTGTCATCCTCTATAAGAGAATGAATTTGAAAACTACCCCAGTAATAATACTGTATAGTTACTGCATACTACAAATGTTAATGTAAGACAAAAAATATTTAAATCAATTTAAGTTGTATGATAGAGCTTGATATCTTTGTCACTTTTAGCCGTGGAAACTTATTTTTTTTACTAAGACTAAATAGTGTTGAGCCAGTAAGACAGCAGGGAGAATGGGTAAGGGGAGATTAATGCAAAAATGCTCTGTCGTATTCATGAAGAATTCACCATGAAGATCTTAAATTTTCTCTAGAGATAAGTTGAACTAGGAAGTATGCTTTTACAGCTGAGATACATTTTTATATCTTTCAAGAAAAAAATCTTCCTCAAAGCCCATAAATAATTATCAAATGAAAACTGAATGCTGAGAAGTTCACTAAGATTTTGGGGACAACCTGTTAATTGTCTATTTAGATAACCTCAAAATGGCAACAAAATATTAAGCACTGCTGTAGTCATAGTTCCCAGACATTGAATTAGTTATCTATATTTGTTTATTTAATTTTAAAAATAAACTTATTCATAGGCATGTTATCTCTGATTCCCAAAAGCGTTCAAAGTCATGTCTACATCCATCTTCACCTGGGGAAATTCCCTACATATATACTTAAGATCCACTGTTTCAAGAAAACACATGCTTAGGTCCTGAAATGACGACCTAGACATTTTTATCCCAGGGCTTTGTAGAACAATTATTGATAAGCTGTATAAATAAAAACTAATTAGCTGAAGGGATTTACCTAAAAGTCTGCAATAAATGTTAGAGCATTTTCTATGACAAAAAAGAAGTGTCGCAGCCCAGCACAGCCAAGCCCACCCTCCTGCCCTACTCGTCCCTTGCCCAGGCCAAATCTCTGACTGCTGTCCCAGCAATTGCTCCTTCATCTTTGAAATGGAGGATTTAAAATCTTTTCTTTTCTCTCTTGCTTCCTCCGTAGGGCAGAAGGGCTATCCTGGTCGAGGAACAAACAGAGGAAACATGCCCAGGTCCAGGGTGGGCAGAGTCAGTCCCACCCATAGACCCACTAAGGTTTGGGCTGGATAAGCTGATTTCTGCTGCTCTGGGATTCACAGGTCCGAGTATAGAACAGGGTGAATACAAAAGAGTCACAGCTCCCCTCTCCCCCTGGTACATTTAGCTTCCCCGAGTTGGAGAAACTGTGTTAAGGAACAGTTTCAATTTGGCTGAAAAAAGCATGTGGTACAAGTAGGAAAAGAAAATAATGAAATCATTCATTTTTGTCGTATTTGAGATAACAACAAGGATCTGGAGACTAGCAAATCTAATTCATTCTTTCATTTGCAAAGTCATCTATAAAACAGCACACACACATATATATCTATATATATAAACAAACATTGTCCCATTGGGTGCATTTTGATGTGCATGCCTACGGTCTCACAAACTTGAGCTGAGTTCCAGGTTCAGAGACAGAGTGTAACGACAACCAACCCATTCAGGTACAGTCACTTATAATCAGTTTATTCTGGTGATAAAGCATCATTAACTGTTTGAAAAAGCAAAAAGTGACTTTCAAGTGTCCTGGGAAATTACAATATATTGAACTGCAAATACAGTAAGTGGAGACAGTAACATGTCTAAAGGGTTCCAGAGGAATCAAGATATTGGGAAGAAAGAATAAGCTTGGTCCTGCAAACTGCTTCATTGTGCACCAACTCTGAGCCCAGTGCAAGAAAAGCTACCCCAGAGATCTATGCAGAATAAAATCTGTGAGGAGAGCCACCAGGAGACATCTCCTCCTGCCCATGCAGGCAGCTAGGCACAGAGCTCGGAGGGGCTGCTACTGTCCCCATTCTCTCTAAGTGAGGCATCTGAGCAAAGTGTGTTCAGGAAGTGCTGATCTAGAGCTTCATGAGAAATAAAATTGCAACTTCTATGAACCTATGGAACTTGCTGGCCTTGGGCCTCAGTCTTCCAGCTTTTTTGTCTCATAACAGACCCTTTTCATCTAAGTGTAGGCAGTAGAAAATTGGGACAGTGCCTATCAGTGGCTGTTACCAACTGGATGCTAACAGAGTTTCAGCACATGTATTTGAAGATACTGGTCTTAATTCAAACAACTTAATTCTTCCTGTGTAAAATTGGATGGATAGTAAAACATACTTCAGGAAAGCTAAGAAGAGATGCTTTATTTTTAGATATAAATCCTACTGTTAAAGGGATTTACTGTAAGAGGTCAACTTGTACTCAGTATTCGTACCTGTTGAGTCACTTAGTGAGGTAGAAGGAAGAGTTAGAGCTTGGGTGATCATTCTTCACCAGCAGCCGGTCTCCCTTACCAGCTGATATTTCATATTAAATTGTAGTCCCCGTGTTTCACCAAAATGAGTTGCAGTTTATATCCTACATTTACCTCATGTCCTTTAGTCAGCTCATTGTGAAACTGCACAAAAGGAGAGTGAGGGAAGCAGCTGTGATATCTGTGCTCTTCAATACAGACAACATATTTGCAAGCAATTACTTTTCAGCATCTTTTCTGAGTTCATATCCTCTATGCCCATCAGAGATGGCAAATTAATTAATATAATGGGTAGTTTAACGTAATAAGAAACCAAGTGCCTTCAAATCTAGAGGTCAGTTTTGGGGATTTTCTGTTTTACCAAAGAAAAAATAGCAGAGCTTTAAAAGTTATTTCTTTCTTTTTAAGAAGCCCTTCCCAAATAAGCTGCCTTTTCTTTTTGCTTGTTTTCATTTCTATGAGATGGAGAGGCCAGATGTGTACCCTGGGACAGAAGATGCCACTCGCCCAATCACCAAAGCATTACAAGAGCATGCATTAGTTTATCTATCCAAAATTTAGTACTTCCTTCCACAACTAGTTCTGAATTTCATAAGCTCTTCCTGAAAACTTTTATGGCAGGTTTTCCCTTTCTTACTACCTTCCTTGTCATCTTACCAGCTAGGGCTTGCCATGCTGGGAAAGAGAGGTGATATGGGGAAGGGAGGCTCTATGGGTACGCAGAAGTATATGGGAAGCTTCCCATACCATGCAGTTCACAGATTATATGTCTCACCACCTAAGTCTCATGGAGAAACCTATGTCAAGGCTGCCAGTTTGGAGTTTGCCTGGAGAAGGGTATGTTAACACCGCATGAAGCAGAAAGTCCCGAACTATTTCATCAAGCTACATTTCTCTACATTTTAATATAGCCAAGTCTTGAATGTCTCGATTTTGATTCCTCTGTATTCACAGAGAGTTTGCATCTTTGTAAGCAGAGAGCAAAACTTCAGCTGTGCCCCAAAATGAAGTTGTTTCTAGGAAGCTTTACTATATACAGAACTTAACTTTGCTTGTCTGTTTATTTTAATCCGTCAATAGAAGATTCAGTTTCTATCTCTCTATCTTTTCTAATAACCAGATAAGTTTGAACTTCAAAAATATTTGGTTTTATTAGAAAACTTTCAGGAAACATTTTGAAGTAGGAAGTTACAAACACTATTTGTTTTCTGTAGACAAAAAGTAAGTCAGATATTCACCTGGCATAAATTCATATAACTTCACTGACTTCAGATACACTGAATTATATTGCAGAAGGARTTTGATTAGTTTGAATCCATATTTGCTCTCATAAAAATTAGAAGGAACCCCCCTGAAATCTCTCAAGTTACACCAATGTACAGCTAGGGTTATCAAGATTGGTCTTTAGAGTTTTGTTTCTGTTCCTGTGGCAATTGATCTCTTTATTATCTGCTAGGAGTTCAGGTATAATACTGTTAACCTGAAGAAAGATTACACTAGAGATCATGTGCTAAGACAAAGTTTAACRTAGAAGAATAGGTCTGAGATCTAGGGAAGAAATGCAACTATGGAAATGTCCTGATCAGCACTTTTCTGGGGTAGATGTCCAGTCCATCTTCGGGTGATTGAACATCACAAGGTGCCTTGTTACTGCAGCTTAGGCAACTTCAAAAATCTTGGCTTGTGTGTATAATCCTTACCACGTCCAGGATGCATGTCTTGTTTGGCTCTCTACTTGCTGATTTTTTAACTGTTATGATTTGTTACATATATTTCTATGTAATCTAATTAGAAACCCTACAACCCAAGAAAACTCATCCTTCAATATCTTATTTCATAGAATCATAGAATCATAGAATAGTTTGGGTTGGAAGGGACCTTTAAAGGTCATCTAGTCAAACCCCTGTGCCATGGGCAGGGACATCTTCAACTACATCAGGTTGCTCAGAGCCCCATCCAACCTCAYCTTGAATGTTGCCAGGGATGGGGCACCTACCACMCCTCTGGGCAACCTAGTCCAGTGTTTCACCACCCTCAGCGTAAAAAATTTCTTCCTTATATCTAGTCTAAATCTACTCTCTTTTAGTTTAAAGCCATTCCCCCTTGTCCTGTCGCAACAGGTCCTGCTAAAAAGTTTGCTGCCATCTTTTTTATAAGCCCCCTTTAAATACTGATAGGCTGCAATGAGGTCTCCCCRAAGCCTTCTCTTCTCTAGRCTGAACAACCCCAACTCTCTCAGCCTTTCTTCATAGGAGAGGTGTTCCATCCCCCTCATCATTTTTGTGGCCCTCCTCTGGACCCGCTCCAACAGGTCCATGTCTTTGTTGTGCTGAGGGCTCCCGAGCTGGACGCAGTACTCCAGGTGGGGTCTCACCAGAGCAGAGCAGAGGGGCAGAATCACCTCCCTCGACCTGCTGGCCACCCTTCTTTTGACGCAGCCCAGGATACGGTTGGCCTTCTGGGCTGCGAGCACACATTGCTGGCTCAATTCTATGATTCTATGATTCTAACTCTATTATTTGTTTACCCAGAAGAATAGTTGCAGTAATCAGAGCAATGATCCCCTCCTTGCTAGAGAATAAAAATCACTAAATGTTTTTATTTCTTATTTTAGCTATTTTATTTTATTTCCTAGTTCCTCCTTAGTAGGATTGTTAAGAAAATGTGAGATTTAATCACTGAAAAAAATACCAGCAAAACTTTAAAAGAAAACAAGGTACACAATTCCGTGGATGCTGGGTGGGCTTTTAATGAAAGAGTTTCTTTCATTTATGTGTAACATCAGTAGAAGGGAACAGAGTATGTAGGTCCTTTTCTCCCTAAGCTCTGCCCTCAGGGGAAGAATTTGAATTACAAAAAACTGAGGAGGTGTGATTTCATTTCCTTTTCACATCTGAAGAACAGTGTGGGGTCAAGAGTCTTTATTTTATTTGCTTAGTGAGTGATATAGAAAATGTGCTTTCTGAAGAACATGAACACTTCAGAAAAACAGAGATCCATACAAACTGAATGAACTCTCTTTTCAAAATGAATCTCCATTCAGTGTTTTCCTCCTACTTGGATAAARATCTGAGTAAGCCATGCCAAATGTTGGAAACTCAAGAAGCCATTAGGCATTTATTAGTTATTTGCTTTATTATATATTCTGCAGAATGAGGAAGATATCTGCTTTATTTCCTATAAATATGCAGACTTCAAACTGTCTCGCTATTATCCTACCTGAATGCACAGAGCTAAATCAGAGGGAGCTGTTGGTGTAAAAACAACAGGAAACAAAACTGCTGCAAACACCAGGTACTTCAAAGAACAAAGGTGAGCTCTATTTATCCTCTGGTGGCACTGGAGAACAGTGGGGACCAGAAGCAGAATAACCTGCGTCCAAACAAGCTAGTGGCCTGCAGCATCATCATCCCTGAATTTAGGATCAAAACAAATTTTAAAAACTTACAGACGCTGAGGTAGGCAGAAGGGAGAGCGAGTGGGTTGACAGATACTGGGAGCAAGTGAAAGGCTGTAGCAGCTTCCAGCCAGATTCACAAAGGCAAGGAAGCAAGTAACTGGGTGGACAAAGCTTAGAGAAACTGGCCAGGAAAGATTGGGGTGCAGGTTGAGTAGGAAGCTTGTTGCTGTTTTAATCCTTTTGCTTTATGCACTGCATACATAGAGTGACATAATAAACAACAYTTTTGCTTTACAGAAACTGGTTTTGAGCCTCTGAATTCAAATGTTGTTGGGTTTATTGGATGCATCTGTCATTGCCACATGTTTTTGTTGCGTTACAGTGCTGGAAGGAGAGGTAGGAAGCAGAGCTGGCTGCACACAGCTCCTCTTCTGCTGTGATTGGGCAGTCACCTGCAACAAGGATACTGAGGTTGCACCTCTCTGTTAATGCGTGCTCTTGAGATAAACAAAAGATGTAAAAAAACCCACATAACTGCAGCTGTGACACTTCCCCATATGATCCTTCACAGAAGGAGTGGCTGAGTTCCAGTCCTGGATTTTCTCAGGTAGCAATACCCTCCTTCAGACACGATTATGGATGTTTAACACTTCATCAGGCCTTTGATGAAAGAAAACACTACAGTTCAACACCTGGAAAAGCCCAGATGAACCTTGGTTCCTGAAGGGTGCTTTTTTAAATTTGCCMATGTCTTGGTAGTAATGTGTTATTATCATACATATGTTCTAGACTCAATCCTTTCATAYCAAAGGTAAACTCTCAGTGTTGTTAATGGGACTGTTCAAATGAATTTTGAACCCTTTGAAGGCCTTTAATTGTTAAATGCTGCRTCTGTTTCTTAATCTTTCACTTGCAAGCCAAAAAAGTATGCTATCTATATCCAAAATCAGAAAAACTGAGCTGGTTCACAAATTGCACTTAGTATTATAGCATCATGGTAAATATATGCTATGCTACTTTCACCTAGGAAAACGTACAGTAGAACACTCCACATGTCATTCCTTTACCTGTTTATACACAGGGTCCTCTGGAGGAATTTGATGTATTTGTTTCACTTAACCCAGTCATGATTCAATTTCTCGCATCCTGAACAGCAGGCACAGATCTATATTTCTTTTCTTTATTTCATTACTAGCTGATAATTGTATTGTATTTCATTTTGAGATTAATCTCGTGAACACAGTATGTGTTTTGCATTCAGCTAGGTCTTTCTTATTTTTAGATCTTGCCTGATTCACRGTAAGCTTTAAAAAAAAAAAAAAATCCAGCCAGTCACCTAGTACCTTTTGTTGTTGGAACCATTTAAAATCAATTTGTGATCCTCTCCACTCAATCTTTTTCTTCAAAACTGGTAATATTTTCTGCATGAAAAGTTGCTGACTTGAGAACAATAATATATGCTAAAACCATACATGCTTTTTTCTTTTTAATTGGTTTTATTATATCTGTACATTTTCTTATCACCTTCTTTGAAGATGGGATTCTATCATGAAAAGAACAAATAAAGGGCCCACTCATTCCTTCTGTGACTGCACATATTRGAAAAGAGATCTCAGCTCGGGTAGGCAAGTGGAAAAGCTCTCCATATTCCCTTGCTCAGGCTAAGGTAAAAGTCTTGGATTTTGCTCTCTAAGGTTCTGGGAGGAACAGGGGCGAGCAGTGTTTTCTTCTTGTGATCTRTAATCTCTCAAGAAAGCTGCTCTGTCTTCCAACTCATGAAGACTTCTCGTTCTTGTCTACAGCAAAGCACTCTAAAAGATGGGGCTGGCAAGCGCCCTTTGGCAATTCCTAAACTGAAGCATAAACACTGAGTATCCCATCTGTAACATGCTAATGATATCCTGGTTTGGGGATATCCGAAGACCCACGTCTGCAGCAGCCAGAGCAGCCAAGTATGTGCTCCGGGATGAGATTTACTTCCACAAGGACTACCGCCAGACTGCCTCTGAACTTTGTCTCAATTTGATGCTCATTCAAGTCCCCAGAGCTCAAAATCTTTTACTGTTACAATGGAGGAAAGACAAGATACAAGTTTAGGAGATGCTGTGATGTTTTTTGCTTTTTCTCCAATCTGTGAAGTATTCAGACAGTGTTTGGGACTCGAATAGAAAGTGAACTAGAAATGGAACCACAAAATTCTCCTACATTCTCATTCTCATGCATGGAACTCACATTGCAGATATATGCCACAGAAAAGTAATACTGATATGAAATGTTTGAAATATCAAAAAACAAAGTACTTTAAACATAATTATTTTTGTTTCAGTCCAGCTGTTCTTTTTGTAACACAGCATGTCATTAAAATTTATTCATATATGGAAGTGTTTTAATATTTAATATTCTTTTAATGCCTGGCAATGATAAAATTTCTTTTAGGTTAATATATCAATGCAATCACTGGGGCAAGTACACCTTGGCTTTCAGGGTTCTTAACAGTAGCTAAGATTATTATTCAGAATTTATATATTTGTTCGTACTTATACKGAGGTCAAGTTGATATAACAATGAAAAAGTAAATAAATACACAGAAATAAATTTTCTGAAATGCATTATCTTTACTTATAAATTGATTTGATTTATCAGTTGTTCCTTGCAATCCCCAAAATGTTAACCACATTAACCACTATCTTTAAACAGCTGGCATACAGTACTGCATATACCTCTATGAGGTCACATGCGCATAGAGGCCCATGACGTTGTAACACTCTGTTTTGACACCGCACAGAGCACACCAGTGAGCTCATGAGGTTTTTCTTGGGTCTAGCATTTGAGAGGTTGCACTGGCAAATTTTAAAAGTTTACACAAGGTTTTCAGATGAAGAGTACAGGCTTTAGAGTTTGTCCAGTCCTTCCTTACCATGCAGACAGACTGACAGTGTTTGAATTCTTTGGCACATAAGTACGTCCTGAAGAGAAACATTCTGCAGAATAATTTAAGTAAGCTATATGGACAATCAGAGACCTGATGCTTAAATGCTTTCCCCGGCTCTACTTTATTTAGCAATATGKACACAACCTATACCTACTGGAGTATCTGACAGGTGACTTGTGACAGCTCACTTGTGGCAAGAGACACTAAGTACATTCTCTAGAATTTACGATTCTTTTCATTTTTTTTCTCAAAAGTACAATCTTTCATCTTTCATTTATGTAAAAGGACCAAAATGAGAATTGTTTGCAGAGATACTGGTTAACCAACTGACAATCATATGAGTTTCGTTGTCCAAATGTTGCCAATTAATTCTTTTATTGTAGAAWATAAAGCTTTTGATGGAAAAAAGAGAATACAGTGAACTACATAATGCAAGTTGTCACTTGCTTTTCAGGCCTTTGTCTCTATCAACTGACGCCAGTGGCACTGCTCAGTAAGAACATCTGTAAGCATTTGAAGATGTAAATAATGTAGTCAGTTGTATCCAAAAAAGAAAGATGGTTTTCTTTATCTTTCACGTGGCTGTTGCTGGGGTCTATCAAGCTCAGGCTGTGTATCTTGGCTAATTATACCTAATATGCTATACCCGTTTGCTGTAAGCTCATAATCATTCTTCCTCCTGCACGGAGAAGCAGACGTTTAAAAGAATGTTTGAACAGCAAGCTGAGCGTAACTACATTACTATGTAGCATTCAACCATGTAAGGTTACATAGTTATTGATATGCTGAAAACTAAGAGTATAGATTGTGTTTCATATAGAATGTGATTGACTTGATCTGTAACAAASCAAGAAGAAATCACATGCTCTGAACTGCAACTGTGGCAATTTTAGCATTTTTATAAAATTCTTGTTGCTGCAGTATCAGGGCACCTCTTGGAGTTTCCTATCAGGTGCAAAGGGAATTTTAAATGAAAGAAAACCTTCAGTGAAAGAAAGCTCTGGGACAGATTTGTGTTATAGGACTTCTTTACATTAATTGCACTTTATTGGTCTTCCTAATGTTATTGCAAGACCTCAGTAGGAAGAATTTAAAACTAAAGACCATGGTAAGGGGAAAAATATTAGAAATATATGAGTAAAGATGATAACTGACAAGGAGAGGAAGTTCTCCCTGGGATGGAGAGTCAGGAGCTCTCAGGTCCTCAGTGCAATCTCCTAGTGAAGGAGGTCTGCCCAAAGCTTCTCTGGAGTCCCTGCGGTATGAAGGTACTAGGATTTGTTTCTCTGCAAGCACTGTTGGTGTGCTTTGCTAGATATGCAGTGTTGGGAGAGGGACCTGTCATTTTGTGAGAACATGAGCAGTGACCAGGAGGGATGGTGCATTTTCTGAGAATAACCAGAGGAAAATCCTGATCTGATGCAGCTTCAGCAAAACGTAGTGAACATTCAGCATTTTGGAGCAGACTGCTTAGTTAATTGGGTCTTTTGTTGCATCTCCTTTACCTTAAAAAGTGAAAAATGTTTAACTTCAGTTTTTTTCCACTTTTTTTTTGGCAACATATAGTTATCAGTCTTTTGCAACAGTCTGTAATCTGGATTAGGCCTTCTAGGCAGTGTTAGAGCATAAATGCTAAATAAAAATTATACAGAAATCATATGTCCCTCAAATACTATTTAAGATGTAAGAATATAGTATATTCAGATGGACTATCATATCTCTGGGTTTTTTATTGCTTTCTGCTTTGATCAGTATTTCCCATTGATACAAAAGGTACAAAGTTTACATATCTGAAATGTGGCACGGACATGTGAATTCTGACCATGAACTGCCAACATCAACTTTTAACAAGAATCTTAGCCTAGCCTACATTGCATCTTCAAGTATATTGTCCTAGGCCAGTAATTACAGTCTTTTGTACAAGACCTATTTTATGGTACTATTTTTATATAATGTATATTTTTATCTTGACTTTGAAAGATCAAATCCTGTTTGTCATGTAAATTCTGCCTTGTGACTTAAAGGAACACTGCAGCTCCCAAGAAATAGAAGCAGCAGTATTTTTTCTGTGATTGCCACGTATACACAGTTTTCTTCCAAATCCCTCTGACTGAAAAAAGGTGGTGGTGGGAGGGGGAAGAACATGGCATAGCAAACTTACAATAAAGCCCATTCACAAATGAAACAACTTAAATAGATTGTACTTGGTTCTATTTGGAGGCAAAATAAAAATGCAGGTATTTGTATTTGTGATATACAGGCTGAATGCTCAGTTCAGATGCAGAATTTAATCGAGGTCCTTCTCCCTTTTCTTGTTCTGCTCAGTCTTCCACCTGGGTAAACTTGAACACAAGTAGCTTGCCCAAGGGATCCCATGGTGAGTCTCTGGTACAGGTCTCCCTGCCTGCGAAAAGCSTTTTTGCTTTTAGGCATGTTGCTTCAGTCCTGTTGGGATCACCCAGGTCTGTGAGCAGCAGTTGTTACAAAAAAAGTAGTWTTTAAAACAGTTGCTTAAGAAATCAAGCAAACTGAATGTCCAAAGTCATGCTACAAAGAAATTGTTCAAGACAGATGAATTCTCATCAGTTATGCCAGTTTTCACCAACTGCAAATCTAAGTGAGTGTATTTTTTTATACTGGTACAGGTGCTGGGTATAATAGATCTTTTGCATACATTCCAGTAACTTAACCTCTTTTCCTTCTACTCTGCGTACAGTATCTGCTTGGAATGAAAAGATGCTACAATTGTAGTGGCCATGGTCTTCATAAGTTCAGCAGCTGTTTTGAGATGGATACACGCTGCTTATTTTTAAACATGCAAAACAACTGGGAGGAGAGCAAAGGAAAATGCAGAATTCAAATTGATTACCAGAGTACGTTATAAATAATAAGTAAAACAATGGTATGTAAATGTACCATGGTATCACATAGTTATAATACATTGCAACAAAAACATTTTATTTAATTACAGGCCATTGAAAATGAGTCTCCAAAGCTAGGCAGAATTTTAGACAAAGCTAAATAGTGTTTTAATGTTTCATAGAAGGGGCAACTGCGTTCTCACTTGCTTCCTATTCTGAAGGCAAACTTAAGGCTCATAAAAGACATTGGAGTAACAAAACTCTTCCCCTTGAACAAAGCAATGAGTCTGGACAAAAGTCACATCATTTCCTCTGCATTGCCAGCATTTAGGATCTCTCTCTCAGGTTTAGGAAGACTGCCCCGTTCCACAAGTAAATTACTACCTGTCACACAAGCCTATGGGATTCTGTATGTTTATGTTTCAGGCCGATGATAATGTCTTTGTAAAGTTCATCCAGCTGCAACTGTACKGTTGAAAGTGATCTGCTGAAGTGATAAAAACTTTCAAGATATCAGCAATTTGGCTATTACATTTAAACGATGTAGGCTGAACTACACACACATCCTGAATTCTATGGCCAGGTATCTCAGAAAAATACGCTGTATAAAAGAAGCTTTCTCTGATATCATCTATGTAAAGTAAAAAATTTTGAAAGACACTTTTAATAAGTATGTATGAATGAAAGTACAATAGTTTTTACCTTGTCAAATATGACTCAACAAGCATATGCTTCTTATTCCATATAAGCCTGTGATTTCTCTTCCAGTTTAGGAAAAGTGATTTGAAATATGGGTGATACTACTTGGACAGTTGGGTACATCTATGAATTCACTGTTTGAGTTCCTATTTATGTTATTTTTCTTTGCAAAACAATCACAGTGGATTAGGTTTTTCAGAAGATGAAATCCACATGTTGGTAAATTAGGCTGTTACATTTCCTACTTATTCAGAGTTAATTAGTGGTTAATTCATATAGCAGAATTAAAACTAATATTGAAGTTGACAAACTGGTTCCTCAGCTACTATGAATCAGTAAATTTGAAATGTAAGCTGCATTTTATATAAGTCTGTGGGAATAGGCATTGTGCCGAGAACTTTTGAAATTATTAATATCACTCAATAATTTATTTTGATTGCTAACCATCTTTTTTTCTTTTTTTTTTTACTTTATGGTAGGACATGAAGAAGACTTATGAATGCTGAAACAGAAAAACCTGTCTGCGTATGAAAGAGAGGAATCCTTTCCACCAGCTGATTTAAGTATGGCCTTAATTGCAGCAGTCAGATCACTCCTCTACCACACTTGAACCTGGACAGAATTTGAAAGAACATTTAATATACGCTAACATTATATTATTATAGCTTTTTTAAAAAAGATTTTCTTGCTGTGGTCCATTTTATCTTTGCCAGTTATAAGTTGTTTCAGACTGCAGTTGACTGTCCTCAGCTCCCAAGGCACACCGGCTGCCATGCTGCAGTGCAGCATTGACCTCTCCATTCTGGATGACTCCAACAGAATAGTTCGAGTCATTTGACATTAAAATAATGTTCAGTGACTCTGTCATTTTCAAGCAATTTCCTGAATAATTTCAAATCTATTAATATACAGGAAACTGCTGCTTAACAAAGGTTGGATTCAGTGAATCCAGGAGCACCAGCTAATTATTAACTTCCCTTATTATCTGAAATGAAACCTGCTATGAGACAGACTCATTTTCAATACCAGATAGTGAGGAAGATGGAAGCAATGCACATAACTGACATCCTTGTCTGAAAAATTGCAGTGATCTTATCTTTTTCATGTAGTCTGATGTTTTACATGGAAAAAGAAAACTAAGCTAAATATATAATGCTACTGCACCAGACTTAGGAGACTTTGCTCCAAAAACTCATGGAAATATGGAGGGGAATAAAAGCCAAATTGTAGCCCAAGACTGTACAAAACAGGAAAAGAAATATCTATTTGAGTTTAAATAGGAATTTCTTCTTTACACTTGCAGCTTGACTTGTTAATTGATCCTGTTGATTACAGTCACAAAAAGCCCAGGTAACATTTTCTTTTGTTGGCAGGCTTCTTGACAAGAATAAAAACAGAAGAGCTAACTAATCTGTAATAGGCACAGCCTAGATCTTGTGACTGTTTCTTTCGATGCTACCCCCATTTTTGGTTTCTTGATGTTACTTAATGACAATATTAAATAACAAAAATAAGTCAACCTATAGCCTGACACTTTAAGGTGCTGAGCTCTCTTAAAAATTATGCTACCTGCATTTTGAACTTACCTATTACGTTTTAGATAGCTAACAATTCCAGCTGTGAAGTGTATATCTGATTACTTTTTCATGGCGTCTTAGAGTATATGCACTAAAAGGTGTCTGTGCCAAGCTACTTTAAGTTTGGTAAAAAGATCATTGCTTCACTGAAGTGACTGACTATATATTGTAAGCCAGTAAGAACTGGATCATTGAAGAGTTTATTTTCAGCAGCCAGAACAAGGAATGATGCTGGTGGTTTGAAAGATATGACATATTGTTGTACCTTGATGAATATTGAAGATTGTCTCTTCAAGAAAAATTGAAGACCACAGATGTTCCCGTGTCAAAAAGTAGATAAGCCCAAGGGGAAAAAGGAAAGGGAACCATGAGATAAAAATTGAACTGTTGAAACATGGTGAGTGAAATGTGGTGATTATTGTAGTCATTACACTATTGTCAATTAGATTAGCAAGTAGCTCTGGAAATGGTATTGGATGAAGAAGTAATGGAAAACTTATTTTAACTGCAACCAATTGGCTTACAGCAAATTAGATAATGAGTGACTTGAGTTCTCAACTCAAAGGTGGTTTTCTCAAACTCTGAACTTCTGGATAAATACTCAAAATAAGCTGGATCATTCTCTTCTTACAAGTAATGTCTTTGGAAGGCAGAAAAAAACCAGTCTCATTGAATTTTTCCCAAATACTTCTGGAGAAATAGAAAATGTGCATCTCTCTCCTTCTTTGAAATAGGCAAACTCTGAATGCTCCTTTTGTAGCAATTCTCAGCACTCACAGAGGAACTTATAGAAAGGCATCAGGCTTCCGGTCAGGAGACCAGCTTTAGCATCTGGTGTAGGAAAAGGGAAAACAATAGAGCAGGACAACTTAAGGGCAAGCACCTTGAGAAAGTCTGGTCTCAGTCCTCAGTTCAACAAACACAAGCCCGGGACAACCTAACAAGAACATGACCATATGMAAGGACACGGCAAATTACTTTGTGTCTTCAAAGCATGGCACATCTCCTTCTTTACCCTCTGCGCATGCTGGGTGCAGTTTGGTTTCTGGCAGGAGGTAGAAATCACATTTGTAGTTTCCATTTGACACTGCTATACAAAATCTGGCTGTTCTTCAGTATATGTAGTTAATGTTAGGTCTGCAAGAAGCGGGAAAATGTGCCAGACACATAGAAAAGCTATTAAAACATAACTTCAACTCATCATCTCTATTCAGAGTTGAGTCAATCTAAATAAATGTTTGACTTTATGCCATGACTTCAAACAAGATAGTGCTCTTAGGGATATTCTTAATCTAGTCACAACATGACAGATATGAAGGTCCATTAGCTCCGTTCTTTATTTAAAATTAATTGATGTAAACTAGTCTGAAATTTAAATACATGTATCCATACAGGCTTTGCATGTGCATACCTAAGTTATTTTTTCAAGTAATATAAGTTAAACAGGTACATCTTTTAATACAGGAAAACCTTACTTTGTAGTTTAAAATAAGGCATTGAACAGCAGAATTTCTGTTGTGTTTGTCTCACATAAAGTAGGAAAGTAAAGCAGTAATAATAGCCATGAGTGAAAGCTGTGCTAGCAGGTTTCAAATGGGAGCATCTGTATATGTTCACTAAAAATATGGCTCTAATAATTGCAAGACCATTCTGTCCAGTATTTATTACAGTGATGATGTACTGATGACACAGTACAGTTTTATAAAACTTGGACTCTTTAATCCATTTTTGTTGTCTGTTTAGGTGGTGGCTATATTTCAGATGCATTGCACTGCTGACAAATGAGTGGAGAATGCAGAATGCCTCTTCTGTTAGCAGCTTCGCAGCAGGGTTTTCTAATTCTTACTGTAGCTAAAAAAACTTTGCATGAATGTGCAGCCATGCCGGAGACAGGGAACCTGAAATCCTTCCCTATTACTTGAATAAGAGTAATTCAGTCAGGTGATACAGAGTTTCACATTTCATTCATCTCATCTTTGAGGATTCCACATATTACTTAAAAATGTCGGTCTTAACATTTTACTGAAAATGGAGATGGAGAAAAGCAGAAGAGTTTGGGTGGAATATAAACCTGTTTCAGCTGTGAATTCTCACCCATTTTCTTTTGAGGAACCATAAATTGAAGCTTGTTTTAAGTTCATTAAATGCATTTTCCTACAGTTCATTTCAGTTCCTTATTTCTTGTGGAAGAAATACCAAATTCTAGAAGACCTTTCACTACTCAGAAAGTAGGTCACTGTAGAATAAAGGTATTTCTTAGGCTTACCTTAGCAAGCAATTTGGCACAGCAGAAGCAAATCAGTTATAATTTATGTCTACCATATGGAGAGTCTGAGAAGATATGTTCTTTCATAGTAGACTTGGCCACATCCCTTAGACCAAACATTCATCATGCACAAGATGCAAGGGCTTTTGTGTTTCTGTTAGGGATGGGGATGGAGCTGGAATAAATCTTCCCAATGTAGTTTCTCTTTGGTGAGTAGATGGTGTGAATCTTCATATATAGATTTCAGAAAAGGAATTTTGTTTGTGTGCACCAAAGCTGGTCTTTGAACTGAACCTATGCCCATCAAATCAGGATGACTGGAAGATTTGCTTCAGAATTGCACTACTGCTCCGAAGCAAAATGTTAACATAGATGCAGCTAGTGAGCACTGCTCCTATGATGGAAAAAGGTAGTAGGCTCGGTATTTGATCTAATTACATGGCAACATGACTATTCTATTTTTTATTGACTTTTTATAATCACTTTTTCTGCATCTTATTTCACTTTTTTTTTTTGTACCACTTTTGTTTATTTTTGTAGAAAACAATAAGAAAGTATACCTTATAGCATACCCTATCTTAAAGTATCCCCAAATCCTCAGTAGGCAAGAATTAGGTGCACTGAGATCACTACCAGCCTTGCTGACTATCTTATCAATTTATCTGTGTTGTCTGGGATTGAGGGGTGTCTTTTTATTCTACATACTTCTGAACGACACTTAGTACACTGACTGTCAGCACCTAGCAGAACAGTCCTATAAAATGTAAAAACTAATATCATTCTGTAGAGGACAGCAATGTTGTGATCATCTGTAAGAAAAAGATAGGAATTTTGAGTAGATAAGATGAATATCTACACTTATGTCTTGATTATCTGTACAAATAAAAAAAAGTGGTGGTATTCATGTTTGCATTGGAAAGGCTGATAAAGGACATAGTCTTCTTTTTCATCTTTGAATGTCACGGAATGAAAAACATGCAATCACTTCTGTCAAGTGAAAAGGTCCTTTGTAGGAGAACAGTAGTTGCGCTTCAGGAATAAGTTGACAGGAGAACATTGGCCTTTATCCTACATGGAACGACTTGTATGAAAATTACTTTTTATTGCTGAATTCATAAGAGTTAATACTGACCATATACATTTCTTGAAATAATATTAACATATCAACAAGAAGGCAATAAAACATATACCCTAAATATGATGCAATCCAATCCCAACTGAAAGGATTAGAAAGACTCCCACTTACTTAAAAAGGATTTAGTCAAGCCATTAGGGAGGCAGGCTTTTGAAGTTCAAGTGGTTTGTTATTAGAATGAAATTTTCAAACCATTCCTAAATTAAAAAAAAAAAAAAAAAAAAAAAAAAAAAAAAAAAAAAAAAAAAAAAAAAAAAATTAAAAAAAGCAACATTTAGGTAAATAGCAGAAAACCTGCAGCAAAGACTGGTAATCTGAGTGCAGTTTTTTAATCAAATTTTACTGCAGCAGATAACACAATTGATGATACACAGCTCATGGTATAATTATCTCAAATTACTGATATGATTGAAACAGAGCAGTAGCTATATACTTCTGCTGCTTGTCTGTCCAAATACTGTTTCTAAAATACTATGCACTTCTAACATAACACAGGACAGACTACTTTCCTTTTGCCAGCCAGGCTGTAGGAACTCTGGAGCTGCCAAAACAGAGTATTTTATCTATCCAGGCACCAATGATGGCATGTAATATATACCATTAGGGAAAGACAGGCGGCCTCCACTGCTTGGTGGTGCTTCTGGTCTGGATTGCATGAATACTTTTCAGAGGAGGGAAAGGTTTTTTTATCTATTTCCTGAAATCAGTCATCAGCTTAAAACAGCACCAGAAACTTGTTTGAAGGGTCCGGAGCATTAATGTCAATAAATACAGAGTTTCTTTATTTTACCGAATTGCAGTTCTACAAGGTTATTACCCAGGAGCTAGATCATGAAAAATAGGTGTCTGTGCAAAAACTGATCGCAAAGTCAGTGGTGAAATGACTGATTTCTTAAATTATTAAATATAATAATAATAATGATGATGTGTACAATAACTAGCCAGTCCCTAAAGTGGGTCGTAAATAGGAGTACAATCAACCATAAAAATATTAATTGATTAAACTTTTTTAGAGAGTGGGAGGCTTTCAGCAACATGCAATAGTATTTGCCTGAACCAAAAAGGTTGCAATTACGGTTCCTCATTCTGCAAGGAGTGTGAGAGAGGAAAACTGCATCACAGAGAGAAGAAAAATATTCAGTTGCCCTGGATTTATACAGAGCTAAAATTGGCAAAATGCAGAAAATTGAGCTCTTGCTGATGGTCATAATAGGAACTTGTCTAATAGCACCCCTTTGTACGAACTCCGAGTATGTTTAGTGTGCAATCAAATAAATTGGATAACCAATTCTTTTAAGGGTCTTGTACTCACTGAAGATTCAGCTACTTTCAGGTATTCTGCACGTTTGTTTTGTAGTGTAAAAATAGTAGGTAAAACTCCGCATTGCTTCAGAATGTTCCATGGATGAAAAAATTACATAGGCTTAGCATACTTACCTAATTAAACTTGACCTATAGCAGTTTTTCCATCACCTAAGTAGTACATGGAAAGCCGGGGGGGTGGAGAGGGCAGGGGTGGAATTAGTAAGTATTTAACATATTGAGCACTTGGTTTGATATTTAATAATTAAGGATTCAAATCTAGTAGGCGCCACTACAATGTTTCTTCAGAAGAAGTGTTACGAATAAATCTGTATACCACCATTTGCTCAGTACTTTTGTCCTCTGTTTGCCAAATCCCATTTGTGTGCTCAGCACTGTAAACTGATTATTCCCCAAATCAAGCTAATTGACCAATTAGCTGAAAGTAAAGGTAAATTAGACATTGTAAGTATTGCATAATTAGATTTACTGTCAGTTAATCAACTACTGCAGATACAGCACATCCACAAAGGAATATCAGGAAGAGGAATAAAAAAGATCTATCTCAAAGTATAACTTATTCAACATTATTCTGCTAAAAAGGATTCTTTTCATTCCTCTTTCTTTTGATTGTTATCAACATTGCTATATTGTTATCAATAACAACTCAGTTTATAAACAGAATCATAGAATCATAGAATCATTAAGGTTGGAAAAGACCTCTAAGATCATCAAGTCCAACCGTCAACCCAACACCACCATGCCCACTAAACCATGTCCCTCAGCGCCTCATCTACACGTCTTTTAAATACTTCCAGGGATGGTGACTCCACCACTTCCCTGGGCAGCCTGTTCCAATGCTTAACCACTCTTTCAGTAAAGAMATTTTTCCTAAGGTCCAATCTAAACCTCCCCTGGCGCAACTTGAGGCCATTTCCTCTTGTCCTATCGCTAGTTGCTTGGCAGAAGAGACCRACACCCACCTCGCTGCAACCTCCTTTCAGGTAGTTGTCGAGAGCGATAAGGTTTCCCCTCAGCCTCCTCTTCTCCAGGCTAAACAGTGCCAGTTCCCTCAGCCGCTCCTCGTAAGACTTGCTCTCCAGACCCTTCACCAGCTTCGTTGCCCTYCTCTGGACACGCTCCAGCACCTCAATGTCCTTCTTGTAGTGAGGGGCCCAAAACTGAACACAGTATTGCAGGTGCGGCCTCACCAGTGCCGAGTACAGGGGCACAATCACCTCCCTACTCCTGCTGGCCACACTATTTCTGATACAGGCCAGGATGCCATTGGTCTTCTTGGCCACCTGGGCACACTGCCGGCTCATATTCAGCCAGCTGTCAACCAGCACCCCCAGGTCCTTTTCCTCCATGCAGCTTTCCAGTCACTCTTCCCCCAGCCTGTAGCGTTGCATGGGGTTGTTGTGGCCRAAGTGCAGGACCCGGCACTTGGCCTTGTTGAACCTCATGCAGTCAAATAAGTCAAAAAATTATTGTCTTTTCTAAAACATGGTGTATAGGCGGTCTTGCTGAGCGGCAGACCTTTACTACTGGTAACTTCAGGTGTAATAACTATACTCTATCGACACTACCAGATCTATCTAGTAGTTAACAGTCATTACGGAGGTCAAAGAGGAAAATAAGGATTGCCAACAACATGAATTTCAAGGTATATCTAAGTAGCTTTGGATGTTTGTTGCAAATAAACATTGAAAATCCTGAATGCTTACTCAAAGCTTACAAAAAATGTTTTGAGATCATAATTCCTTACTTTCATCCCTTTCCCTTCTCTACCCTCATTCCTCACAGCTTTTAGCAACAAATCCATCAAATATCCTGGTTCTCTCCCTACTTTCAAAACACTGAATGCTTACTAGATCTAGATCTTGGATGCTATCTTGGGTGGGATTCAATAAACATAGGGATCTTGGCGTCATTTGAGATGCCCTGGTGTCATTTGAATTGGATCATCAGTGGCAGGTAGAAGCTATGCAAGACAATTCACAGTGCCTAAAATGGCACCAAATCCTTTCTTTAGGCAACTGAATCCAACCTCTCATGTCACTTCAGCTATCTAAGAATACGGGCTGGAATCCAGTTTGAGGTTAAGGTGGAACTAAAATTTGGCATCTGGAGGCAGGAGTCTGGGTGAGTGCCAGATGCCCTTGTTCCCTTTCCAGTCAGTGGGCTTGGCTTATCTGCCAAAATGCCAGCTCCTTGTGCCATGACAGGCACTCTGAGGTGTAAGTCCCGTCCTCCATCTGCTGATCCAACAGGTATGTATCTCGCCTAGGTCCTGCAGCATTTATTTGGTAGTCCTGTGTGGCTGTATAAGATGCCACAGGGCATTTCAAATGGTACTAGGCAGGTATATACATGGGCAGCTGAGCTGGGCTCCAGCTGGCCTTTTGACATGTAAATGTGGTCAGATAAATTAGTTGTTTTGAACTGAATCCCGCTGTTAGGGCCTGTATGAAATAACCATGTTCCTCCTAAAGTCAGCAGGGAAAACCAGGCCCTTCCAGAGAAGGGTTTCTGCTGAAAAATTTGCTTCAGAGTATCAGAATTACTTGCCACTTTGAGGAGGACCCAGTTCTGAAGGAGCCTGCAGCTCCTGAGCTGGAGCTGACAGCCCACATGGGTGTCTCAGGTGGCACTAGGTCACATGGCTCTAGACCCCTCTGTGTGGGCAGCTGAGTCATGGACTACCCCACGTCTAACGATAAGCAGGCAGCAGGAGACACACATGTAAGCAGTGGCTGAGTTTGGGAGAAGGTCCAAAGCTGATGGGGATCTATAGCAAGCAGGTTCAGGCCCCACAGACAAGGTGTTTCCCCAGCTGATCCGGGATCTCAGCCATGAATGGTAAAAAGGAAGGGTGTGATCAAGAAAAATATTTTGATTTTTTGCATCCTTCTCTGTGAGGGTGCCCTGAGCTGTTCAGGCGATATTCAGCCTGTCCAGGACTTTGGGAAGACATTTAATGCATTCTAAATTTTGGACAGTCAGAGCGGTTGCAGTACTAGTTTAGGTTGTAAYGCTAAGTTATAATGCTGATTTAGCAGGTCAACATTGTCTATGCATTGCCATATTCAGTGTTTGGCCAATTTTATAAAGGTACTTAGTGGCCTAAAGGATTTGAGTGGATTTTGTTTACTTTTAGTCCCACAAAACCACTTCCAATTTTCACCTATATGCCACTCAAGATGAAGTCTTCAAGTCGTGCTGACTCAGTTTTTTACTGGTAAGGGGGCATAACTATACTTTTTTCATTACAGGGTGTTTTTTGTGGATAAACGCATTAAAGATTGTGAAGTTAGCCATAATGTATTTTCTATAATTATCATAGTTATTGACTGAATGCAAATTCATTTCCTTTAGAAACTCAGATTATCAGAGTACCCTGCCAATTTTCATATAGTTCAAACAGAAAAAATAATTAAAAAAAAAGACAGGAAAGGAACCCTAGCATTCAGGTATTCTGATATTRTTACACTGCAGTAAAACTGTTTCTTGCTCATTTTAGTGGCATCTGCCAGTTCAAGAGTTAATATATTTCCTGGTCATTTCAGAAATTCTCATTAACTGTCATAGTGCTATTTTAAAATATACTGTATGGTTGTATAAATTACTATGTCTCAGCTATGTGAACTCATACCTATATTCTGTTAACGTAAAGCACTTGTATTAGGTATGTTATGGGAGTCAGAAGTAAATTCTAAAAGTAATGTTATGTCAGTGTAAAGGGGCCTTTCCCCAAAGGCAAACTCCTGCCTATATTTAGTATTGTCTGGAGATATCTGCAAATGTCATATACAGACCTTCTGTTTTCACTTGACCACTCCAAGCTGCATACAAGGTAAATATTTAGCTAAACGCTTTTCCACTTTTATGAATCCAAACCATTTCCTGCCCAAAGCCCACCTTGTAGTCTCTGCAAATATTTCCCTGTCTGGCTGTGCAAAGAGCTTTACCTGACTGCAGTTTAATAACTTTTTACTCACCTCTTTCAAAACATAAAGGTCATTAGCGTGCTTTTTCTTCTTTTCCCTCCCGGGATAAAAATTATTCTGAGGACAAGTTTAAAACAAAAACCAAAAGAATCGCATGACTTAGGGTTCTAATATTTAGCTAAGGCTATTAAACTCTTTTCATCCCACCTATCCCAGAATTTTAGATATAGAGCAGATTCTACTCAGCAGCTGGTGAACTCTGCTGTTGTTCTCTAAAACCAAGAGGAGTTTTAGGACCACAGGAAAATTCAATCTGGAAGGGATCTCAGGAGGTCTGTAGTCCAATATCCTGCTCAGAGTAGGGTCAGCTGTGAGGTCAAACTAAGTTGTTCAGGGTTTTATTCAGTGGGATCTTGAAAACCTCCAAGGACGGAGTCAGCAAAACATTCTGGGCAACCTGGACCAGTGCCTGATTGTCCTTATGAGGAAAAGGATTTTTTTCATATACAGTTTGAACTTTTCATTTCAGCTTCTGCCCATCGTCTCATCCTCCCACCACACCCTGCTTTGAAGAGCTCAGCTCCATCTTCTTGCTGACGTTCCCAGAGGTGCTGGGGAGCTGCTGGTAGGTCCTTTTGCCCAAGGCTCAACCATCCTTGGTTCCTCAGCTTCTCCTCACAGGGTGAGTGCTCCAGTCCCTGACTGTCTTGGTGGCCCTCCACTAAACCCACTCCAGTTTATTCATGTCTTTTTTGTATTCGGGAGCCCAAAATGGAACGTGATACCGTAGATGCAGTCTAAGGAGTGCTGAGTAAAGGGAGATGATCATTTTGCTCCACCTCCTGGCTATTCTGGTCATGTAGACCAGGATGTTGTTGGCCCTCTTTGCTGCCAGGGCACATCGCTGGCTTATGTTCAGCTCCCTGTCTGCTAACACCCCAGGGCCTTTTCAGCAAAGCTGCTCCCCTCAGTCAAGCACTAGCCTGAATTGCTGCGGAGGACTCATCCCTCCTGGGTGCAGGACCCTGWACTTGTCCTTGTTGAATTTTATAATGTTCTTATCTGCTCATTCCTACAGCCTGTCTAGGTCCCCACAGAAGGCAACTCTGCCTTTGAGTGTATCAACTGGTCCCTCCAGTTTTGTGTTGTCTGCAGTCTTGGTAATGTACACTCCATTGCCTCCTTCAACTCAATGATAAAGTTGTTAAACAGGACAGGTCCCCAAGTAAAACCCTGTAGAACTCCACTTGTTATTGGCTCAGCCAGTAGCTTCTCAGACCAATCATCCAACCAGTTTTTTATCCATCTAATTGCCCGTTCATCCAGACTGGAATATCTTATCTTGGATACAATAGTATTGTAGGAGACAATGTTGAAAGCTAAGGTCAAGATAAATGACATTCACTGTGTTCCCCTTGTCCACAAATCCAATGATTCTATCATGGAAGATAGTCAGGTTGGTCAGGCATGATTTACGTTTTGTAAATCCATGCTGACTGTACCTAATCACTCAGTTCTGTCTTGTGTACCCAGAAATGGCTTCCAATAGGACTCGCTCCATGATCTCCCAAGACTGACCAACCCTTAGTTCCTTTTGGCTTTTTTTTAATATGGGTGCAACATTTTCCTTCTTCCACTCATCAAGGATTCCCCTCTTCCCATTGTCTGCATGACCTTTCAAAGATGATAGACATTACAGAGATATTGGCCAAATCACTCAGCAACCTTGGATACAGCCCATTTGCTCCCATGGACTTGTATGGGTCAAATTCTTGCAAGTAAAACCTGACTCAATGCACATCCACTGCTAGTAGTTCTCCTCTTCCTTAAGCACAGAAGCYTAGTCAGTGAAGACTAAGGCAAAGACGGCATTGAGCACCTCAGCCTCATCTGTTTCTGCTGTCACTAAATCAATCATCCTGCAGGCCCACATTTTCCTTGTTCAGCCTTTTACCACTAACACAGTGACAGAAGCTCTTCTTTTTGCCTTTGGTGTCCCCTGAGACTCTGATCTCCAGTTCAGCTTTGGTTTTTCTGACCCTTTTTCCTATATGGCCAGCCAATGTTCCTAAATTCATCCTCCATAGTCTGTTCTGCTTTCACTTCCTTTTTGCACTGAAGCTTGTGTCAYGAGTTCCCTGCTGAGCCAAAGCAGTCTCCTGGTACATCTACTTGTCTTCTTGATGGACAGACAATTCCTGCACTTGGAGTATGCTGTCCTTAAGACCTTCCAGATTTTCTGAGATCCTTTGCCCTTCAGAGCTGCCTCCCATGTGTTCCCACTTACCAGTTTTCTGAATAAGCTGAAATCTGCCCTCCTGAACTCCGGGGTCTGTAGTCTGCTACTCTCCTTCCTCACTCTCTTCATGATATTGAATTTCACTGTTTCATGGCCACTACAGACAGGGCTTTCATAGATTACCACATCTCCAGTTGATTCTTCCTTATCAATGACTAGCAGAGCCAGATGTGKGTCACCTGTCTGGCCCATTCAGCACCTGTATCAAGAATTTATTCCCAGTCACCATCTGGAAATCTTGCTGACTGCCCTCATCCTGTGATGTTTCTCTTTTCGCAGATGTCAGGGAGTTAAAATTCCCTATGCGAACCAGGATCTGTGATGCAGAGATTTTCTTGAGTTGGTTAAAAAAGGCTCTACCCACTTCCTTACTCTGCTCAGGTGGTCTGCAGCACTAGAGCAGTGACAGTTTCCCCCAGGTGAGGACCTTCTGCTCTGGACCATAGCTGACTAGTTCAACAAGGGCTCAGCCCTCTGCAGTTCCAAGCTCCCCAAATTCCTTTTGAAACAAATTGGTGGTGAAGAACTTCTAGCAGCCCCCACAGATTTCAACAGGGAATTAAAGGTGCTCAGCAGCTTACAGGATCAACCTAGATAAAAGAATAAAGCATAACATCTGTAGAGGAGAAGTTGGTTTTTTTTTTTTTTTTTTTTTTTTTGTACACTCACCAATTAAAGAGCTCTCCCCTGGGCTACCAGAGAAGCACTGAAAATCTTGTGAGCCTGTGTCCTTTCAGCAAATGAAGAAATACATCGGGGGCTTGCTCCAGAAAGCCCAATCAATTTCAAAGTTAGTGACTCATGAGCCTTTGTTGAATTTAGTGCAAGAACAAACAGTTGTTTCAAGGAAATAAACAGCACGATCGAAAGTACAAGCTTTAAATCATTTCCTGGAGGGGGTCTGCATACAGATGGTTCAACAAAAAAAGAAAAGAAAAAAATGTGTGCTCTCAGCATAGTTATCTTTCTTTTTTGAATCTTTAAAATCATAACATAACAGTTAAGAGAATGGTAATGTCAGGGCCTGGAGTCTGCTGTGCCTCCTTGAGTTGTGAAGGTTCCAAGAATCTACACAACTCTTCATCTAGTCCTCAGCTAGAGCTATCCAACGCCTTCTTTTGATTTCACTGGAACTAACACTAGCAAAAGATAGTTATACTGGCAAAGATATGACCTTTTCAGACCAGGTACCTCAACAGTAAGACAGCTGAACAGAATAGTCCCTGAATAGTCACCTTCACTTTATAATGTAAAGATGACTTGGTTTTGTAGCCTTTAAAAAATTTTACTAGAAAATAAAGCAGTTGTAATAGATGCTACTCCTAGAATAAATATATAAAATCCCATTGAAAATTCCCTTCCTTAGAATAAAAAAAGAATCTTCCCTTATGCCTTCCAGAATTCAATAAAATATTCATTGATGTTGAAAGGGTGGAAGGGAAAATCTCATCACTTGTGTTTGCTCTTTTTCCTTAACTATTACCTCTCATACTCTTTTCTCAAAGATAAAGGTGATTTATACTGATTCTTTTATTTAATTTGAGCTTTAAAAAATGAATTTACTTGCCATTTATAAGAAATATATTTGCTGTATTCCTACTGTTTTCATTCTGTGGAGGACAGTTACAATGTCTTTATACCCACTGGTTGCAGATGAAAGACCCCAGGATAGCTTTGGAAAAAAACAGTGGAGAGTAGTTGAATGGGTAATTAGGCCTATGGCTAAGCTATGACTGAGGCAAGATGTGGCCCTAGACAACCTTTTGACAACATGATGTAATAGAATTGTATGGATCCCTCCAAAAGCAAAACTAAACTGTTTTTATCCATAGTGGACTTGGAAGAAAAGATTATCTCTGCCTGAAAAGTTAGAGCCCTCTCATCTGAAGAGCAGCACAGTTGCCCTTCATCTCTAATCTGACATCTAATTTGCTCAGTCAATCCTCATAAATTAATTTTTTGGCCTTGGATTTATTCACATCTCCCTTGAAATACAGTGCCTGTATCTAGACACTTTACTTTGGCTGAGCAGGCAATTAATACTAGTGCTGTGATAGTTGCATCTCTTCATGATCTCTATTACAACAAAGATCTCAGTCTCACAACTGGATCTGTGTGGGTAGATCCTTTCTATCTAGATGCAGCGCAACTGGCCTAATTCATCAAACAAAGGCAGTTGTAACCAAGAAGAGTATTAGTGTCTGGATCAGATTTGTATGGGGTTTAGTGAGATAGGACACATCCTTTCTTCTGGAAAGCATTCCTTTCCCTAACCGGACTGACCTTGAATTTATGTACTTGTTTTAAAACAACATTCTGCTTTCTTACACTGCTGCTTTAATTTTAATTCCACGTTAGATTTTAGTATAGAATAGTACTGAAATGATAAAGGGAAATATATGTCAGAAGGCTTAAATGGACTAATCTAGTGTTTTCCCTTTGAAAATTATGCCCAGATATAATTCCCAAGCTAAAAAATTCCTGAACTTTTACAGCTAGCCAACATGTTCACAAAGTAAATATGTTCTATTTATGCTCCAGTAGAATACTTGCAATTCTTCTGTTTTTACTCTCTGTCCTTCACCGCACAGCCATACAAAAATCTGAATTTACTCCCAGGAAAGCTCATGGAATTTTCACATTAGTTTCCATGATAAATTTATCAAACAATTTATGAGCAAATGTGAAAGACAATTATCTGGTTTGGATTTCTAGAAGAAATATTTTTAGAGAGAGTTTTGAAAAGGCAGAATATTCTGAACCTTATGAAGACAATCTGACTGCTAGGAAGGAGGAAATCCCGTAAAAAGAGTGCTTGCAATGTGCACAAGAGGTGGGAAAAGAAATTGAAGCATTTCAAACTAAAAATTAGAAAGAAATAAGATGTTAAATTTAGTTAACATGATAATAATAATAATATACTATTACTATTAAAATTTCATAGAATTAAGTAAGTACTTTTCAAACATAGTATGGAAAGAAAATAATTGACATTTCATTGAGTTTTGTTCTGTACACTGTCAGCACAACCACACTCCTTTGTGGTGCTCTTGCATGTGAATTCTGTTTTCATTTGGCTGCTGTGATTGTCCAGTCTACTCTGAATAAGGCTGATTTCTTGGTTACCTGGTATACCTAAAAAATATGTTGGAAAACCACGTTTCAGGAGAACTATTCTATGATAATACCTGGCTTAATATCTGATGCTTTTCCCATTTTATAGGATCTTTGTAACTTTTCAATGTTGTCTGAAGGGGAAATTATTTCTAATGTTATTTTGCATTAAATAATAGGTTAATATTAAGTACATAGTGCTACAATTTATTCCTCTAATACCAGGCATTGCAGAGGGTAAAAGTTTACGTATATCCATAAAAACACTCAAAAGGCCCAACAGAATTTAGCCTCCAACAGCACTGGTACAGATATAATCCAGCTACAGCCCCATAGTATAATCCATTACATTCTGAGGTTGTATTAACTATACTTATAATTCTCTATAAATGTTCATATTGCACTGCCATTTTTTTGTGATCTCTCTTACACTTTACCTGGTGCACACTGGTGACCTTTTCCCTCATGTTAATGGAATAGCACAATGGTCTCAAGTTTTATCTATTTACAAATTTATCAAATTTACTTCACTTGCTAGAGACATCAGGAAATGTTTACAACCTTATATTAAGTATGAAAAACTGTCTTAATATTCCAAGCAAAGCTTATGTTTGCAGCTTTTGTGTTTCTATATATCTTTAAAGCTACCTCTCTTATCTGTGAGTTCTCTGTAGATGTTTACAACATTCCCATTAATGTGTCATCAGAGCATTAGTTGTATGAGAATGTATCTCTTGTGATCCACTGAAATACTTAAAGAAGTGTTGTCTTAGGCCCTAGATGGCTGGCAAGTATTTCTGTTTATTACTGGTTTAATTTATTGTATAAATAAACTGATCTTTCAGATTTTTCTTCACTAGGAAGAAATTATAAATGAGATTATTATATTTTAATGAAGATATTTTGGTTAAGCATTTTCACAAGTCAACGGCCCATCCTTTTTCAGTGTGAATCCTTCACACTGAATTCTACTTCCACTTCCTCAGTCTGTGTAAACAAGAAGTGAACACTGGGGCAATGTTCATCAAGTGTTGGTCAAAAGGAGAAATTTTACTCAACTTGGTATCTGCCCTACAAAAGGGGCAGTAACAACCGTCTTAAAACAGGGATAGAAACTACTGAATGTGTAACTCATCTCAAATTGTTAGACATTCATCATGTGAAATCGGCAGCTCCTACAACTAGCCTATAACATCTCATGGTTCAAGTACACACAGCTGGATATGATTATTTGAGGGAAAGATGTGTCATAAGAATGGAAAATGCAAAAGTGCAAATAACATGAATAACAAAGAAGTTTAAATTCTATCTTCCCATAAAGATACCCTTGAGAAGGAGTATCTCTGGAGGACACTGAGGCATGAAGAAATTCTACAAGCCTCAGATATGTTTACACATTGAAGTAGGAACAAATTTTATGAATCTTATAGTTCCAAATGCACTCTCCATTTTGATTTGAAAATGCCATACTTTCCCAGACAGAGCCTTTTTAACAGGAAAGGGTCTTTCCATCTCTCCTAACATCTAGCTAGTTGCCCATGGTTTGACTTCAGTTGTCTTGAAATTGCTGACATATATGCAACTTTCCCTAACTTCTTGATCTGAAAAACAATCTTGGATTGTTCTGCTCCAACTATGTTATCTCATTTACAAAAATCATTTAAACAAAACTGTTTAATTTTACATTACAGAAGTGGACCTTCCTGCCTACTAAAGCATTCACATCCTCATGTGACATTGCCTGGATGATCAGGGAAACAATGACCCAAGGTATCATTTCTACACATGACTGAGATCTGCGCCTCCCATAACAGTTGTAAGAGTCTCTTTTTGAGCTGCACAGTATAAAATTCACGCATAGCATGTTTTGTTCTGAAGGTGAGGATACTCGTACGGCTCAGAGCAGGCTCTTCACATCACTATGATGGAACAACTATTTGGGGCGTGCTTAAATTAAGAAATTTCCTAAATTTGTTTCTGCATCAAACTGTCAGCATCCTGTCAACTGCCCACAGAACAACTGTTCCCCACAGGTCAGTCAGCTGAGGAGTATTTTCAGTGGCAGAACATTGGTATTGAAGAGTGAAGAACAGATAACAAAAAATTGACTCAAAAGAAGAGAACAGTTTCCCATTAAGGTTCCAGCCACCCTTCAGCCACTGTGCTTTTACTGACAACACCTGAAGAAGTACTTATCTACTCTTGTTCAGCTGTTGGTAATTGCAAGACATCTGAAGTCAAATCAGGGACAGCTAACTAAACGTTTAGGGAAATAAAAAGACTATTTCCTCTTAAAAAGTCTCTGGCTGAGAAATTATGGCATTTTCAAATCTAAATGAACACTTTCACAAATTTCTGGAGTGCTGTAGGACTGCAAGATGAACTGCAATGACTTAATGGAAATTGAGTTAAACACAGGCACACAGGCTGAAGGCTCTCATTAACACAGCTGGGAACACACAGTGAAATAAAATGTAGAAGCTAGTGTTTTATAGCAGCATTTTCCCTATGAGAAATCCGAGTGAAATAACCTAAATTGCAGTAGTCTGCACATCCCAAAGTGGAGGGGTTGCTAAAGAAATTCCCTCTTTCTTTTAGTTCATACATATATTTGTAACACACAAACCTGTCCTTAAGCCCAAAMTTTTGCTATGTATCATTACAATATTGCCTTCTCAGGTGACTTTATCACAAGTCTGATGAGTAACATAGAAGGTAAAGAAAAAGAACAAATAATTTATAATAATAATTAGTGGTAGTAACAACCATTTTCAGGATTTGAAACCTCACATATCAAACTAGTCTTTGCTAAGTTGAGCTTTCTAAGCAATGATGACTATAAACAACAGAAGAGCTACAACTTTTAAATCATATTAAATGAAAAGTGGAAAGTGCAGTGTTAATACTTTATTAGAGATAAGTAAGTGTTGTAGTGAATAGTCAAAACTGCAGGAAGGACATGCAACTGAACATGATTAACGGCTACATTAAGATATGTGTAGTGTGCAACTGGGATGTGTGAGTGCAGCATAAGAAGGCATATCAGCAATTTTCAGTCTAGTTAGTAGGTGTATGAAATACAACAGCGCCATGGCACACAGACTTTAGTGGAAGCTAGCAAAAAGTATACAGATGCAAGCTCTCCCAACCCATCCTGAAAGTGGTGCCACAGCGTTTGCACTGCTGTTATCTGTGCGGTTAATGTGGCAGTGCTCTTCTCATGCTACAGTCACGCCTTCAGCTGCAGTGCAGACATACTCTTATGATAAGCCTTCTTATGCATATTGCCATCACACCTTGCAATTGCACAGCAGACATACCTTAATGCTGCCATTCAGCATGCTCAGTGAGACTGTCTTACATGCCAAGAGGCTTTTGTTTGCTGGGTAGAAACTCTCTGCCTTGGATGTTGCACTGAACTTGATCCCTCCAGGCATCCATCACTTTTTCTGCAGCTCCATGCATCTACTTACAGTTAGCAATTCCTAATGTTAAGATATGAACTCTTCTCACAAAGGCAGACAGTCCCGTTATGTATTTTATTTGTACCATCTGGCTTTGTAGCTTTATCTAAGGAAGAAGCATATGGGCAACTTCAGAACAAGTGAAAATAAAACATTACGTGCAACAGGCTGAGGAAAAAATCTGCCACTTCAATCTCTTACTTGCCAGATCCCTTCCACAAGTAAATGTCATTCAGGAGTGTAGCTGTCAGGTCAAAAGGTGGCCCGTGGAGTCACAGGTGCCATGCATTGAAGCGTGTCTGTGGAAGGCGGGAAATGCGATGTGCAGGTGTCCTGTGCACCCGCCCCCGGGCCAGCTGCCAGAGCAGCTTCTCTTTCCGGAGAGGGCACTGCGAAGCGCAGGCCTGTCTCTGCTGCTGGGGAGCGTAAGGGATGGGGGAAAAACAAGCTCTAGTAGCACAACTCAGCTTCCAGACAAATTCCTCTGAACTGATACAAAAATGTTATCCAGGCTTATGCACTGAAGCCTGTCTGTTTTTACTGTGAAAAGTAAGTTTTTTGGCAATAGAAAAATATTTGGCACAGTCCTGAACTCCGTTTCTGAAAATCTCCGTAGAGGATGTCAGCAGAAATGAAGGTGGAAACTCTCAGCTTGGTTCTCATCTCTCAGAAGGCTTTAAAGGCAAAAGCAGTGTTCCAGGTTTATATATATATATATTCACATACGTATACATGCACTTATTAAATTTGTATAAAGGTACAAATAATTGCAAAGACAGATGAGGAAACAAGGATAAAAATAGAGTCCTTCCCCCTTTCTTTAGAAAAAGACTGTGGCTGGCAGGATTTGAAGACACTTTGTAGACTTTCCCTTTCTAGCTAAGATTTTGCAGAGGTTCCCCTTGGGGCAGTAGTGGTGAAGCTGGGCAGCACTGACCTCTTTTCTTCCTTTCCTGGGACAAGACAGCACTTGGAATCCCTTTGCTCCGACTTCAGGGCATCTCATCTGGAGTACTGTTAATTCTTTCTCTTGGTCTAGGGACAGCAGCAACGCCTGAATTTCTTACACTTCCTCATGAGCCTCTGGCACTTTAACATTTATTCAGAGTTTGGTTGACCTCTGCTGCCTTTATGTATCTTTAAAGTTCATTCCTGTGCAACTGTCAATACATCTATTTTGCAGCTTTGAAATAAGAAGCTTTAGGGTGACTAAAATGACGCTTGTAACTGTTCAGTCAAGTGTGGGTTTGATTTTAAAGATCTTGCTGTTTTCGGTTGACTTTTTACTAATATTGCATCTATTTTCATCCACATCTTTGGAAAATATGTTGCATTTTCTAACCACTTTACCTTGTGATTCATGAAGCAAACTATAAGGTAGAAATAGAAGTAGTTTTGGGGGACAAAATTTACTTCAAAAATATTTTCTGGACCAATGTTTTGTTTAGCTTTCATTTGTTAATAATTATACAACCAGCTTTTCCCAGAATGATTGAAATGGTATCATCATAAAGCAGAAAGTAGACCTTAAGTAGTGTAGAATAGCTTTAATATGATATTGGAACAGAAGTAAGGCCCTCAGTGCAGACTATATAAAATGCACAAGTAATTGAGTGCTGAGATTGAGGTTGAGGTCTAGGAGAGCTCCCAAGGAAATAAGTGAATACCGCGGGTCAGTTTAATTCTCTGCTGAAAAGAGACTTGACTGTTATCTAATTTGTCACGTTATATGTGACATTCTCATCTGAATACAGATGCAGGGGTTCTAGCACCAGCTCTGTTCCTGCTTTGGCCATTATAGGTCACTACAATAGCATGGTAAATCTAATACAAAGATTTTGGGATGTCTTTTCCAGCTTTGGACCACAAAAAAACCCTTGTGCTGTGCTTTCCCTTTATCAGTCCCATGCAAGGAGCAAGCTGAGTGGGATGCAAAGTCAATTGGCAACCTCAGGTGGGGTGCAGTAAACTCAGCTGTTCTAGCTCAAAACAAGACCCATTCTGTTCTCTAGTTTATGGCATGGGATACATGTAGGCTGCATGAAAAGAGATGGAAAAGGGCAAAAAATGTCTATTTTATCCTCAGAAAGCCTTGCCTTTCAAAACTGTGTTTGCAACGTAAAGCTCCCATGTTCTCCATTTCCTTGGGTGTCTTTTAGACTGTCAGGGGAGGCAAAGAACCAAGTGTAGCCTAACCAGTATTCTCACAAAGATGTTTTTTGCCAGTCTGGAAATGTAGCTCAGTTGTGGGCAGCTGTGCTCTGCAGCAGCAGGAGATGGCTAGGGGGAGTGTCTCGCAGGAAACTTTGTGATAATTGAACCTGGAGGTGGTGTAGTCACAAGACTCATTCCTAACCACAGAGAGTCACAATCTTCACTCTGAAATGAAAAAAAAMCTGTTATTCTTAATGACTAGTGCCAGCTGGCTGCCTGCAATCCCTGGGGACCAAGCAGGCATCTCAGGAGGTTCACCTCACCAACACCATGCCAGCCAGCTCCTCCTTTCAGCAAGGCCACTTCAGGGACATTTCCCATTGTACCAGGCTGTGCAGAGCACCAGTGCCTAGTCTATCTGCCAACCACATTCATCTTGTTTAAACCAGAGTACCTCTACTGACATTCTCATGCAAATATTTGGTTAGGTATATAGCTTTTCCACCTCATATGGCTGCTCATATTATCTGATGCCTTCTGCTTTTTATCAAACTATATCCTTTTCTAACATAGACAACTTCCTTTGGTCTTTTCTCTTTCTTCCTTGTATTTAATCTGATTTCATTCTTTTAATTTTTTGCTTATGTTCACACTTTTTTCACCCCCTGTTGTGATACTTCCACTCTCCTCTTTTCCTGTTTCTATGTCTGCATCCTCACAACTATTTTTTCTCCCTTCTCTTTCCTGCTTCTTTTCATTTCTCTCATTTCTCCTACAGAGGAACTAACAGACTTTATGAACTTCAGCATTTGAACCTCAGGGCCAGTTCTGTTTACTATCTTTATCAATGATCTGGACAAGGGGATGGAGTGCACCCTCAGTAAGTTTGCAGATGACACCAAGTTGGGCGGGAGTGTTGATCTGCTTGAGGGTAGGAAGACTCTACAGAGGGATCTGGACAGGCTGGATCGATGGGCCAAGGGCAATTGTATGAGGTTCAACAAGGCTCAGTGCCGGGTCCTGCACTTGGGTCACAACAACCCCATGCAACGCTACAGGCTGGGGGAAGAGTGGCTGGAAAGATGCCCGGCAGAAAAGGACCTGGAGGTGTTGGTCACCAGCCGGCTGAATATGAGCCAGCAGTGTCCCCAGGTGGCCAAGAAGGCCAATAGCATCCTGGCTTGTATCAGAAATAGTGTGGCCAGCAGGAGTAGGGAGGTGATYGTGCCCCTGTACTCGGCACTGGTGAGGCCGCACCTGCAATACTGTGTTCAGTTTTGGGCCCCTCACTACAAGAAGGACATTGAGGTGCTGGAGCGTGTCCAGAGAAGGGCAACAAAGCTGGTGAAGGGTCTRGAGMACAAGTCTTATGAGGAGCGGCTGAGGGAACTRGGGTTGTTTAGCCTGGAGAAGAGGAGGCTGAGGGGAGACGTTATCACTCTTGACAACTACCTAAAAGGAGGTTGTAGCAAGGTGGGTGTTGGTCTCTTTTCCCAAGTAACAAGTGATAGGACGAGAGGAAATGGCCTCAAGTTGCGCCAGGGGAGGTTTAGATTGGAYMTTAGGAAAAATGTCTTCACYGAAAGRGTKGTKAARCATTGGAACAGGCTGCCCAGGGAAGTGGTGGAGTCACCATCCCTGGAAGTATTTAAAAGACATGTAGATGTGGTGCTTAGGGACATGTTTTAGTGGTGGACTTGGCAGTGTTAGGTTTATGGTTGGACTCAATGATCTTAAAGGTCTTTTCCAACCTAAATGATTCTATGATTCTATGATTAACAATTTCTTGTGTCCTCCTTCCTGATCAGATTGATAGCACTACATCGTGGTGTTGGATTAATCTATTTTTCAGTGACATTTCCAGGCTGAGAATTTAAATCAAACTAATTAATCCACTATGAATATAAATCTCTGCTAGGAATTCTTTTGTATGAAGTTCTGACAAAAAACAATCTTCAAATCCAACTTCTTTAGTTAAAGACAAATGCTGAATTTACAATTAATCCCCTCCCACACATACATCCCACTTCATTAAACACCTTTCCTCTGCTTAAGGTCATCACAATAGTTCTGTCCCTTAACTTCACAGTGCTGAGTCTAGAATTATTGCTTTTTAGATTTATTTTCTACTCCTGAGAAGTTGTTTATTTTGTGAGCAATATCTTTTTTTTCAGGCTAATTGAAGAAGGATATCGTCTGGCATCGTATGGTAGATGCGCAGTCTCTCATTCAGAATCMCTGAAACAAACCAGAAATTTAAAGAGTTTATTAAGTTCATTAAAATGTTTTCCACTTTTGAAGCTCCTTTACCAAAAGCAATAGCTAGAATAATAATTTTCCGAGGAATACATTTTCCTGTCTCTTGAAAGAAAACAAAACACTAACAAGTCAGGTAGATGTCAAAGTTTAATGCTTGTCCTTCAGTTTGCTGATGTCAATGATTTAAAGAGGACATTGCATTTCTGCAGTTTTAGTAGGATCTCTAAAGGACTTAGCAAATAGATGGTGGTCAAAAAAGCTGCATAATACAGCCTAAGCTCATGTGAATGACAAATCTGGGTGTCTGTGTCCTTTTGGAAACCCTCAGAGTCCTCATCTGACAGGAGTGAGATTAGCTGTCATCTTTAAATCATCGAAGCCTGAGATCAAACAAGGCTCCTAATCTTAACAATTCTTTTCCTGCGTATCTTGGTGTAGTAGTCAAGGTCAAACCTGCARCTATAGTGCTTGTTTCCAACTGCCGAGATAGTAGTGAAGGAAGTTGCAAACGGATGGGAAGTGCAGGTGGGGCAGTGGAGAGAGAAATCAGTCTTTCAGACAGGAGAACACAAATCTTCAAATATTCTGTGTACGTTGCATGTGGGAAACAGAGTTTAAACATCTAAGTACAGAGTAACAAACCAGTTCAGCCTTTTTCCTTCCATCAACCTTTCTTAATACTTCCTCTGCCCTACACTGGGTTGTACCTACTTATGTTAGCCAAGGGTTTTCTCTCATCTTATTCTCTTTTACTATATCATGTTTTATTATAAAAGACACAGCACAATAAGCGGCAGTTAGTTACAATTAAATTATTATCTTTATTACCAATGACTACTAGGCACTGTGAAGATTGTTTTCTGATAGCCCAGGTCGATACAAATCTCTTCTAGAGAGCCCTACCCCTCACTCTGAGCAAAGGCTGTCTGTGCCTGAGCCAGCCCCCAGGAGGGCCCACAGCAGCAGAGGGAAGGAATAGAACTCATGTGCCATTAGATTAGGCTGAAACAGCTCATCAGGACTTAATATTCATTGGCAAACCAATATTTCCAGTTTTGAAGTCTCCCACATTGAGGGTGAAGGTCTGGGCCAGGCTGTACATGTCTGAGTGGTGATTTTGAGGTAGAATAAATGTTTAAAATATAATGGTTGGGCCAATAAGCCACTCTAAGCAAAGCCTAACCACTCCCTTGCATGTGCATGTAATTCACTTTTCTCATTCTTTCCACAGAGACAAGCACTGAATTAGTAAGATAACAAAAGCACATTTCCTGCTGCAGGGGACAGGCCTGGCATGGATTTACCGTAACTCTTTTGTTGACTGAATAGTGCACTGCATGTTCTTTAGATTCCTGTGCTTGGAATTCATAATAGTCCTTTAGTACAGTGGTTTCCAAATTTTTTGATTGAGGAAAAAACTTTTGAGTACATACTCCCAATATATCTACATTTATTTATTTATAAATTATATGCATGTACTACTGTACCATATATGATGCACATTATAATTCATACACAAGAACAGAAATTGAAAAAAGGGTGCGATAAAGATGAAGTAAACACTATTTTTAACTTTTAAAATCTTCTATCTTACTTACTAATGGCACAAAAAATATTTTCTTCCTGCACCCCAATGGGGTGTACACACCCCCTACACTTTGGAGACCACTGTTTTAATGGATGTTTTACAGTGGACTGTGCACCTTCTCAGTAGCAGTGGTAAAAGTAGCAGTAACCAAGTGTAACCTGTTACAGACCAGACACTTGGGTTTAACATCACATTCACATGAATTTTTCAGTCTTTCAACTCTAATTCACCTTCTGTTTTGAGTCTTCTGGAATATCTGCGGCTGGTTTGAGTTAAAAACATTGTTATTATGGTATTAGGAAGTGATGAAGACTTGACTGTAGCTGTCTGCTCTCTTCCTTTTGAATAGAATCACAGAAATTAAATAAGATAGTGTTTGTCATTTATTTAATTGTTTGGAAATGACTGTTGATTAAAAAGTACTGGAAGAAGGCTGGTGTATTTCCAGTATTGACTTCAGTACGTGAATCAACATTGTAATCTGAAACACTCTTGCATTTAGACCTGAATGAACGGTATATCATACATCTTTGAGCCTAGCACAAACATTACCATTAATTCGAACCTACCTTTTAAATTCTGAAAATATTTTAAAATTTTCTTTTGACTTCCCACTTAAAATATTTATGTAAATCCTGTAAAGCATTGTTGCCTTTTTTTTATAAAGGCCAAACATTTGAACCCCCAAAATTTTGCCAGTAGCAGAATACAGAAGGAAAGCAACTACCTCCAGAACTGTTCTTCCCCAAACCAGGACTTTGATGTGCAGCCAGAGCACCATGGGAAAGGGTGATCTGAGCTGGACTGTACTGCCGCTGTAAAGAACGGACTTCAGCCCTCTGATCTGCTGTCTCTGACACACAGGCCACTGTGGCGTAAATCTTCCACAAAAACTCCGAACTCGGAACTTTGACTTTTCAGGAAAAAGACCTTTAACATTTATACCAAATAATTAAACCTGTAATCAGTAAGTTTTGGAAGTCTAGTCTTTTAAACTGATTTTTCTGTTTCCTATCCCTCAGAAAAACAAGTGTGGTGTTCAGCTTCTTATTTTTCTCACGGTAATAGCTCCAGCTCCATTTACATATACCTTGCCAAGTTGTAATGGTCTGGGAAGAGTCACGGCTGTCCTTARGTATTATTAAGGAGCTGCTGAACCCCAACATGTGGGAAAACATAGATAGCAGAAAGTTCATTGAAAATCCCTTTCCCTGTTTGAAACAAGTAACATGTAAGCCCTGTAAACAACTTACATATAACTGTTCTGATTATGCCAAATTTCTGCCACTGTTGTTTCTTCCTTCTACAGTTTAAAACTATTAAAGGAGTAACCATACATTATCTTTGCCTTGCAATAACAATACTATCCCTCATTTAAAAGCTAGAAACTATTATCTAGCCAAATTAAGGCAATCTCCTAATGATAACAATGATGGGATGGACACTTGTTCATTCCTCTTTTGATTTTTGTCAGTGAAAAGGTATCCACCCTTCTGTCGAGCCACTTAAACAGCAGAGGGCCCGGTCCTGCTCATACTTAAGTAAAAAGGTTCCCACAGAGTTAATTGGAAATGGAGAGTAGACCATGGTCAAAAGCACTGTCATGTACAGACATCTCAGCAGCAACTAGCTGGCAAGATGATTAGCAAGCACATCTGTTCTGAACCATTAAAATGATATAAAGAAATTGCCTTTAAACCACCTGCAGGACAGTAATTTCATACAATCATTACACAGTCATTAAGAAAAGTTAATGTAGAAAAAAAAACACTGTGGGAAATGTAATCTTTTTCTGTGTTTACCAGATACTCTAAAGATGCGAGCAGAGAATAGTCTGAAAACTATTGTGTCAGATCATAGAATCATAGAACCATAGAATCATTAAGGTTGGAAAAGACCTCTAAGATCATCGAGTCCAACCATAAACCTGACAGCACCATGCCCACTAAACCATGTCCCTAAGCGCCTCATCTACACRTCTTTTAAATACTTSCAGGGATGGTGACTCYACCACTTCCCTGGGCAGCCTGTTCCAATGTTTAACCACTCTTTCAGTGAAGACATTTTTCCTAAGGTCCAATCTAAACCTCCCCTGGCGCAACTTGAGGCCATTTCCTCTCRTCCTATCGCTAGTTGCTTGGCAGAAGAGACCAACACCCACCTCACTGCAACCTCCTTTCAGGTAGTTGTCGAGAGTGATAACGTCTCCCCTCAGCCTCCTCTTCTCCAGGCTAAACAACCCTAGTTCCCTCAGCCGCTCCTTGTAAGACTTGTTCTCCTGACCCTTCGCCAGCTTTGTTGCCCTTCTCTGGACACGCTCCAGCACCTCAATGTCCTTCTTGTAGTGAGGGGCCCAAAACTGAACACAGTATTGCAGGTGCRGCCTCACCAGTGCCGAGTACAGGGGCACGATCACCTCCCTACTCCTGCTGGCCACACTATTTCTGATACAAGCCAGGATGCTATTGGCCTTCTTGGCCACCTGGGGACACTGCCGGCTCATATTCAGCCGGCTGCCAACCAGCACCCCCAGGTCCTTTTCCAACAGGCATCTTTCCAGCCACTCTTCCCCAAACCTTTAGCATTGATGATTATGCCTTGTCTCCAGAACATATTGGCTCACATATTTCTTACGTCACAGGTTAGACTACTTTCAACATTTTCAAGCCATACTGAGAATTTCCATGTTGGACATGTAAATATGGTCAAAAACATGTACAGGCCAGCAGGAGTTGGGACCCCTGTTGAAAAGATATTCTTGAATTCTGAAAGTGGTGTAAGCCTTTGAATGTCAAGTTTTGAAATCCTTTTATTCAAAGTAGAAACAACATCAGGCTAGTACAAGCAATATGGACATAAAGAAAGATGTACTAAAATTGGGGAGGGGACATAATTATTCTTACTAGGATCAAAGCAAGAATAGAGGGAAAAAAACAATGGAGAGCAAAAGAGGAACTAAATGTTTTAGATCAAAAAAAGAATTACGCGTTAAATTACATAACAGAGAACAGTGTGATTCAATACTGGAATATTTGCTTATAATCCTTTATTTTGTAGGTAACATTTATGTGAAGGAAATATGAATCRGGAAAAGAAGAAATGTTGCTTACAGATGTGTTCATCTGCTGTGAGGCATAGAAAGTTCTATGACAGACAAGCTGGAAGAGGTATATGGAAAGCGCTAGTTGTTGACTTTGGTAAGACTTTGACATAGTCTCCCATGACAGTCTTGTAAACAAACTATGGAAATACAAGTTTGGACAAAAACATTGGGAACAGGAATGTTCCATGCACATGGGGAAAACTGTATCTGATGTAGCATTGTCAGTATGCCACTGTTAATTGGAGAGCTACATTGCGTGGGGTATTTTCCTTAATGACTGAAAGGACAGAATAGAAAATCTTCTTATTGATTGCAAATAGGATTAGATGCAAAGGGGCTGCAAGCACTTTGGAAGGAGAAAAAAAAAGAATGAAAAATGAGCTTGGCAGATTGGAGGAAATGTTTGAAATTAAGAGCATGTAATTTAAGAAGAACAAGTGCAAACACTACATTAAATAGGAATAGTTAGCTCCAGTAACTTCATGGGGGTCAAYAGATTAAGCAGTAATTATACAGAAAAAGCTCTGGATATTATGATGATTTAATTTAAAAAACATGTGATATTGAGATGTATAAGAGGGAACAAATTATAAGTGTAAAAATATACAATGTAAAAAATGCATGAAATAGTCTTTTCAATCCACTAAAATTCACGTGGATTATTTTTTCTGTACTTCAAGAAAGATACATCAGAGTTGTAATCTCCACAAAACAAAATCCAGAGCAAAAAGAATGATCAGAGATATTGAAAATATAATTGACACAGAAAAACAGGGAGAGCTGGTATGGAGAAAAATGAGGGGTGAAATACCAGCTATTTATGAATACAATCTATCAGGTATCAATGACGATTACGAAAAAGTCAAGTAATACTGCAATAAGTTGTTCTCCACATCTACTGAGGAGGGTACGAGAAAGTATACTTCAGTTGCAGCAAAGAATGCTTAGGCTGGATATCAGGGAAACAATCCGTTAGGACAGTTGAGTGCCAGCAGACGTTGCCCGGGGAAGCTGTGGAATCCCCATCACTGGAACTTTTAAAGCATTGGTTAGTCAAATATCAGTCAGGGACGGTATTGATGTAATCGACTCCTCTTTCAGTCAGAATCACGGCTGATGTCTCAGGACCCTTCCCCTACCATCCTACGGTGTAGCAACTGCCTGGACTTTTGGAAGAAAACCATTTGTCCAATTCATAGTAACAAAGCAAAAAATCAAACATAAAGGAAAGAAAACTGTCAGAGCATTTTAAGACAGAAAACCCCACATCTTTATCCCATGGGTCAATTCTCATGGACAGTGTAGAAAGAACTAAACACATCTGCAGACCTGGGAGAGGGTGAAAGGACTTCCCGCTTTACCCTGCCTAAAACAGATAAATCATAGCATTTTGTGGAAGGGCACATCATTGCCATAGTGACAGGTTCATTAAAAAAAGTAAAATATGGAAGCCAGCCRTAGTAGGTGAGCTACTAGAATGGTCATAGAAACAAAAATGGAAAAAGACTAAAATCGACTGCAACAGGGAGACAGTTTATAGCATGTGGTGTGAAACTGAGACCAGTTCCCATTGCAGAGAGGCCATCATAAAAACTACCATTGCTGTTTGCCAACCTGTGTGAAGTGACTTAGAGGGTTTCAGTTCAACTCTGAGTTCATATTGCCCAAAATTGCTACTTACATTGGCACAGAAAATCTCTTCAGAAGACACTACAGCGCTTGGGGTCGCAATTTCTCTGGGAAACCTAGCAAAGATACTGCTGGGAAGCCAAAGGACATAAGAGATGGTAGAATGAAATTTAGCTTCTCAGAGGTGACACATTCAGGTGATGCACCTTCTCAAGGCCATATAAGGCACCTTCCTGGTGCTGTTAATATCAGTAGCCAAAGCTTGCACTAACTTCAGACGGACACAATTTTGCCACAGCTGCTGAAAAGGAAGGAGAACTGGACTCGAAAGAGAAATGGAAGGAGGGCTGGAAATGGCCAATACTGGTCTGGAAAGCAGAGTGCCAGATGAACAAAAGAGCATTTAAACATTTATACTTTTTATAGCTTTAGCAAAAGGTAAAGCTACAAATGCAATAAAATAATCAAAGGAAATAGATACTTCAGTAGCAAAAATCTGGTCTTATGTCATTTAAATACACAAGCAAAAAGCCAATCAAGTATTCTGTGAAGCCACTGAGGGATATACAGAAAGTGGGAAGTTAGTTAATGACGTTAGTATTGCTCTGAGCCTGAATAAATTCTCTGCTTTCGTCTTCATGAAATAAGCCAAAGGTCGGATTCTGAGGATTGGGATATTTTCCCAAGTGGGAGGGAAGGGAATGGAAGCGTTGAAAGACTTTATGAGTACATCAAAGCAGAAAGGCAATTAGAGCTGATAAAAGTTCACATAGAACCAGATACAGATAAATTACATCCCAGATTTTTTTTTTTTTTTTTTTTTTTTTTAACCTAACAGGATGTAGAAGGATGAAGAGATTTCCAGCTCCTAAGAACTAGGAAAGCATAATATATTTAGGATTCAAGAGCACAGAGATTCAAGAACCAAATCGGGTCAGCCATGATATTAAAGTTTATTTGTTTGATGATTTATTTGTTTGTTTATTTATTGTCTCAGTGGGACATAAGGGAAAGCCTCTGTTATGAGGCTCAGTGAGGTGAGTTATACATTGATGAAGGAATAAGATAACAGTAAGCATTGATGTGAAATCATCGCTGTGGTGTTTTCCAAAGTAATTTGCGCTTTGCACAGTTTCAGGTGTTTGCTACTGTTAAAGTTGGTTTGCTAGTATCTCATACTTCCATGAAATGTATCTGAGTTATTTGCTGTAGAATTGTGAYAAAAGATAATTCACTGATATTCTATTATGATKATTTCAAATGTAATTTGTTTATATCTTTTAGCTGTCTCGAGTGAATGAGTTAAATAACATTTGCTGTCTTCTTCAGCCTATTCTAGCTTTGCTCAGTTGGCCTATCCTATGGAGAATATTACTTTTTTCTTTATAAACCAAAACCAGGGAGAACAGCTAAGGGGAGAGAGTTAAAAGTGGTGTGTGGTTTCCCAGATAACATGAGTTTGTATACTACCCAATGCATTCAGTAGGGGTGACTACACTGACTTACAGAAAGAAACTGTGGGAAACCTAGCATCTACTGATGTCTTTATGTTAGCATGCATAGATACTGTGTCGTGCCCTACTCTTTCAGTGATGCAGGTGTGCTTTCTGTGTAGCTCACAAATGTGTATTCTATTTTCAATATTATTCATAATCTTTTAGTGTTTCTGCTCCCTCATCTATGGCACCCTATAATTTGCTGGAAACAACTTTCCTGAAGAAAGCTGTAAAGTGGTTTTCTTTGGTTAGTAAAAAGTCAAAGTTCATCAGATGTTTTGAATCCAGTTATATGTTTGACCAYGAAATTTTAGCACAGAAATAATCATTAAAATATTTATATTACTAACTAATCTTCTGAATACATAAAAAAAGATACATTGGCATTTCAGTCAACAGAAATAAAAGTAACAAAACTGATTGTTAAATCTGGCCTGTAATGCATAACCACTTAGCTCCGTTTATATTTAATAACAGACAACAAGGTGAAAAAGTCTGCACAGGAGGTCCCTTTTCCACAAAACTCTTAAACCAAAAAGCAGTTTCAAGTGCAAATGGCAAAGGGAAAGATAAAAGACAAGGAAAACTTGAATATCTTTGTTACAAATAGCTTCAGACTTTCTTACACTTGGAAGGATGGTTCCAGTTAAAACTGATTGAATTCAGTCTGCTCTTGTGTCTTCAGATGTGCTAGAAAAAAATCCTAATTGATAAAAAAATTACTTTTGAAACATTGTCTTTTTTGAGAAAAAATATAAAAAATATTTAAAATTGAAAAAATAAGTCTTTTTTAAAAGCATTATAAAAATATGATCTATGTGATTATGAAAAATGTGTATTAAAAATGAGTTTTAAAAGACTGAAATGCTGTGTAGCTCTCTGTGTGTGATTTACATTCTCATTTAAAATGCAACAATTAAACAAACCAAAATAAAGATTTTATTCCGAATCCCATTCTGAAATGGTGTAAATCTGGTTTTAGTTTTTAAAAGACGTTTCTGGTAGACTTTTAATTGCTTCTGATTGCAGGCATTTGAACCTAGTTTATTAAAAGTAGTTTTGAACAGAAAACATAAACAAGGTTTTTCAAGGAAATTGAAATATCCAAAACTTAGTGTTGAGGAATTTCATTTTTCATTGTGAACATCATGTACACTTCATATTTTAATCCATTGAGCTTTGATTAGATGACTGTACAATCCTTTCTGCTCAGTTTATCAATGTCAGGGGTTTTCTGTAACAGTTGTGAGTCATCTTTAGACATGGAAAGCAGTCCATTTTCCCTTAACATACACTGAGTATATGAACACTAAGTGAACTATCCTTATGGATTAGTTGCTAAATTCAGTATTTTAATAAGTGGATGGTGCCTTGCATTTCAAGTCATGCTGCAGCCATCGACTCTGAGGAACCGGCATTTTGCAGCTTATTTTTATCTTTTGTTCCAGCTAGAGGAGTGGAGCCGGGTCACGGGATGCCTCTCTGGTGTGTTGACACCACGTACTGCTCCGCAGGACCTGTCCACTCATAACTCCAGTTTAAGCAGTAAGGGGGCTGGATTTTTCAGTGGACATTTTTGATCTTTTAACATGTTTTAAATGAAAAAGGCTGGTTCCCAGCAACTACAACAATGAATTGACAACTGAGGATATTGGATTTAATTTCTGGCTTTGTGGGATGTTAGATGTGTCACTTGCATTCTCTACTGCTTAGTTCCTCCTCCTCTGTCAGACGATTTTAATGATTCTAGCTCTGCTTCCCAGGAGTGTTGTGGATGAGCTTTAATTAATATCTTTAAAGTGTTCTGAGCTCCTTACCTATGCACTGTAATATCGATATGGAATATGATTAGATTTGAAAAACAATGACTATCCAAAAGGTTAATAATAACAAGATTAATAGTGTGTAGAAATTTATGCCTTCTGTTAGCAGCTTACATGTCACGTAATATGGTTTTATACCCGTACCTGCCTAGAGGAAGAGAGGTTTTGACTGAAGATTTTTTTTCCACTCTATTTTTATGTATCATGTCTAAACCAGTTCTGATAAAAAGCATCTGTTCCTTTCAGAGATCTCAATAGTCGTCAGAGATTTTCTTTTTAATAAGTAACATATTATTCATCACTGAGGTGGTGACCAAAAAAAAAGTCCAACTCCCACACAGGCAAATTTTATGAAAAGTGAATTTCATGCTTCTCACAAAACTTCACGTCAATTAAGGCCTTCTTACTACTTTCTYAGGCAAGGCTGTTCAGTATAGTTTTCACTGCTTCCAGATTTAAAATGTAACTAATTGTGCAGTTTCCCTTGGATTCACAGTTTGAGACTGACTCACATCCAGATTGGCCAAAAGTCATTGTCATCTAATGGCCACACAATGGAGTGCTGAAGATGTTTTGATTGCCGCGGTCTTGGCCTTCAAACTTCAGAGAAGTACCTGTCACACTTTTGTTCAATCCTCGCTCCTAATAGTCTTTCAGCAGAAGTGCTAGAGTTACAAGTGGTCATGGAAAGAAAACTAATGTTGTCATGTTTTAAATAAAGCCTTCCTGTGGGAGGCACACTGCTGGATCGGTGCTGAAAGACTTCTGCCTCCACCGTTGCTCTTTGATTGAAAAAACAAGGCTTCCAGCACCTTTACATGGAAATGGCCGTCCAAAAATTGCCGGCAGTGAGTGCCAGTGCTCCCTGTACACAGCAGGACTCTCAACAGAGCAGCTGCAAAACCTTCATGTGCCGACCAAGGCATTTCCTAATCTAGGCCTTCGCRATTCAGGGGGATTTCTCAAGGGTTAGAACACTTTTCTGAACACTATTAGGATTTATTTTCTTTATTTTTCTTATATTCCAGAATATAGATACCTGTACAATTCTCTTTCTTACAAAACTGAATGAGTCTGTATTTTAATTCAAAACACATGAAATAAATATAAAGTCTTTGCAGCGGTACTCAGAATCCATGTTCCTCCCATCTTCATTCATTTTTGCTGTTTCTCTGGTATCATGAAGTTTTTATTAGCCCATTTATAACAAAGCATTGTCAACAGGAGGGCTCAAGAATATTGCTTTTCCCTGGCCATTGCCTGAACACATACATCCCTCTGGTTAGCACAATTTACTAGAAAACTGAGCTTAAATCTGCTCTGGTAGTAGCTGAGGACCCCGAAGTGCTCACACCCCTACGTTGTTGGCAAAGGGGGAATTCCACCACTTCTTGGGGATGTAGGAAGAAAACTGGGATGCTGATGTGTAGGTGAGTTCAGAGAACAGCCCCAGCTCAACACACCCAGCTGCAATAGGCAGCAGCACATCTGCTCTGTAGATATTGATGAGATGTAAGCATCAAATCTGTTGCGACTTGAGGGGCTTCTGGACTCTTCCAGCAGCAGAACTTAAGGCATCTGAGGAAATGTAAAAATTTGAATTACTTTAGGTGACTTAGGGGTCAGACAAGAGTGGAAATGGCTTTTTTTCTCTTTTCTCTTTTTTTTTTTTTTAAAGAMTACCATCTTACACATACTTTCTGGCCCAGATATCAATGAGGTTTTGGGACTTAGGCCTAAATTTAAAAACTAGTGAATTAATACAGTGAGCTCAGTATTTGCCAGCATTGTTTCAGTTTCATCCAGTGTTAAATGCCTTATGATTAGTCTTTTGAATACTTATATAAGAATTTATGTCATATTTATTAATATTGTATAAATAATTATATGTAATACATAATTATTGTACATTAGAAACATAGAATCATAGAAGCACAGAACAGTTTGGGTTGGAAGGGACCTTTAAAGGTCATCTAGTCCAACCCCCCTGCCGTGGACAGGGACATCTTCAACTACATCAGGTTGCTCAGAGCCCCATCCAACCTGACCTTGAAWATTTCCAGGGATGGGGCATCCACCACCTCTCTGGGCAACCTGGTCCAGTGTTTCACCACCCTCAGCATAAAAATTTCTTCCTTATATCTAGTCTGAATCTACCCTCGTTTAGTTTAAAACCATTACCCCTTATCCTGTCTCAACAAGCCCTGCTAAAAAGTCTGTCCCCATCTTTCTTATAAGCCCCCTTTAAGTACTGAAAGGCTGCAATAAGGTCTCCCTGAAGCCTTCTCTTCTCCAGGCTGAACAACCCCAACTCACTCAGCCTTTCTTCATAGGAGAGGCGTTGCACCCCCCTGATCATTTTCACGGCCCTCCTCTGGACCCRCTCCAGCAGGTCCATGTCTTTCTTGTGCTGAGGGCTCCCGAGCTGGGCGCAGTACTCCAGGTGGGGTCTCACCAGAGCAGAGYAGAGGGGCAGAATCACCTCCCTCGACCTGCTGGCCACCCTTCTTTTGACGCAGCCCAGGGTAGGGTTGGCCTTCTGGGCTGTGAGCGCACATTGCTGGCTCATGTCCAGCTTTTCATCCACCAGTACCCCCAAGTCCTCCTCGGCAGGGCTGCTCTCAATCCCTTCATCCCCCAGCCTGTATGGATACCGGGTGTTGCCCTGACCCAGGTGCAGGACCCTGTACTTGGCCTTGTTGAACCTCACGACGTTCACAGGGGCCCACTTCTCAAGCTTGTCCAGGTCCCTCTGGATGGCATCCCTTCCCTCAGGCGTGTCRACTGCACCACTTAGCTTGGTGTCATCTGCAAACTTGCTGAGGGTGCACTTGATCCCACCATCTATGTCATTGATGAAGATATTAAACAGTACCAGTCCCAATACAGACTCCTGCAGGACACCACTTGTCACTGATCTCCACCTAGACATTGAGCCGTTAACCGCTACCCTCTGGATGCGACCATACAACCAATTCCTCATCCACTGAACAGTTGTCGTGGTTTAACCCCAGCCAGCAACTAAGCACCACACAGCCACTCGCTCACTCCCCCCAGGTGGGATGGGGGAGAGAATCGGAAGGGTAAAAGTGAGAAAACTCATGGGTTGAGATAAAGACAG
>JAYKAV010002834.1:467691-550197 GCA_035582835.1 Phoebastria nigripes | reverse complement strand
AGACTACTTAGCAACAACTAAAAACATCAGTGTGTTATCAACATTCTTCTCGCACTAAATCCAAAACATAGCACTATACCAACTACTAGGAAAAAAAAATTAACTCTATCCCAACTGAAACSAGGACAACAGTCCACTCATCAAATCCATACCTCTCCAGTTTAGAAAGAAGGATGTTGTGGGGGACCGTGTCAAAGGCCTTACAGAGGTCCAGATAGAGGATATCTGTAGCCCTTCCCGTGTCCACTGATGCAGTCACTCCATCATAGAAGGCCACCAAAATGATCAGGGGGATAGAACGCCTCTCCTATGAAGAAAGGCTGAGAGAGTTGCAGTTGTTCAGCCTGGAGAAGAGAAGGCTTCGGGGAGACCTTATTGCAGCCTATCAGTATTTAAAGGGGGCTTATAAGAAAGGTGGGGACTGAAAGATGCCTGACTTCCTCTTTGTTGGCATGCATTGCTCCTGAGCTTGGAGGAGGTGATCCTTGAATATTAMCCAKCTTTCTTGGGCCCCTCTTCCCTCCAGGGCTTTATCCCATGGTACTCTACCAAGCAGATCCCTGAAGAGGCCAAAGTCTGCTCTCCTGAAGCCCAGGGTAGTGAGCTTGCTGTGTGCCCTCCTTGGTGCCCTGAGGATCTTGAACTCCACCATTTCATGGTCACTGCAGCCAAGGCTGCCCTTCAGCTTCACATTCCCCACCAGCCCTTCCTTGTTGGTGAGAACAAGGTCCAGCATAGGACCTCTCCTCGTTGGCTCCTCTACCACTTGGAGAAGGAAGTTATCATAGATGTATTCCAGGAACCTCTCGGATTGCTTATGCCCTGCCATGTTGTTCCTCCAACAGATATCAGGGTAGTTGAAGTCCCCCATGAAGACCAGGGTTTGTCATCATGAGGCTGCTGCTATCTGTCTATAGAGGGCCTCATCYGCTTGGTCTTCCTGGTCGGGTGGCCTGTAGCAGACCCTCACCGTAATGTCACCTGTCCCTGCCCTCCCTTTAATTCTGACCCATAAGCTCTTGGTCAGCTCCTCGTTCATCCCCAGGCGGAGTTCCATGCACTCCAGCTGGTCAGTGACATAGAGGGCGACACCCCCTCCTAAAGAGCCTGTATCCTTCCATTCCAACACTCCAATCATAGGAGCCATCCCACCATGTCTCCGTGATGCCAATAAGATCATAGCCCAGCAGGCATGCRCACATCTCTAACTCCTCTTGTTTATTACCCGTGCTACGTGTGTTTGCATAGAGGCATTTAAGTTGGGCCCCCAATGAAGCTGTCTTACTGGCTGGAGTTCCTTTGTGCCACTCTTCAGACACTCTCCTGTTGACTTGTGATCTTTCTCCAGGCTCTGGGCACCTATTGCTGGCACTGGCATCAAACTGGTAGGAGTGGGATGGATTGAGGTTCCCCCCCCCCCCGGCATCTCTAGTTTAAAGCCCTCTTCACCAGCTTGGCAAGTCTATGACCGAAGGTGCTCTTCCCCTTCTCTGACAGATGGACCCCATCAGCCACCAGTATACCAGGTTTCTCAAAGCGAGTCCCATCGTCTAAGTAGCCAAACCCCTGGCTGTGGCACCAGTCCTGTAACCACTTGTTGATTCGCCAGATTCAACTGGCCCTTTCAAACCCCTTCCCTTTGACCAGGATGATTGATGAARAAACTACCTGGGCTCCAGAGTCCCTTACCGCCACTCCCAGGGCTCTGTAATCCTATACATGTATATGATTATTCTTGCTGTTGACCATTTTAAACTTAGAATATTTTACCCTCACTGTATCTAGTCCCTTACTTGGTTTTCCCTGTTATGATGGAAGATGTAAGATGCTGTTTATTTTAGCTTGTTTTCAGCAAAAGCATCATCTTGCATCAGACTTTTAGTGTCTATTGATAATTTCCTTGTTTGTTTTTAATTAATATTATCAGTCATTCAGCATATGACACTCAAAGTAAATGTTAAACCTCTGGCAGAAAATAATCCGATTGGCATTTTATGTGCTGCAATAAAATGGCACGCAACGGTTGATGTTGTTCAGGAAAATGGAACATGATGATCAACTATCCTGACATTGCAAGCCACTTGAGAGTCACCAGGTTTAGAACACTGACCTCAGAGAGCTGAAAAGAAAGTACCTCCAACACGCTTGTGGAGACAGCATCATCATCCACGCCTCCCTGGCTCCATGCAAACCTCTGCATCTGCTGCCCTTCTCCATCCTCCCCCAGTGAGGGACCCATTTGCCCTGCAGCTCCCTCACCACAGCTTCTTCCCTGTGATAAACCAGAGCGCAGGACTCGGGCTGTCATTGTTCAGGATCTGCAGATGAGTTACGAGCCGTACTTTGGCCTCTCCTGAAACAGATGTCAGTCTTTTTAATAGAACTTTACTTTTATTGAGAATCTAGCAGTATTATTATCTATCATTATTATCAGCTAATGTAACTGAAAACTATAAAGTCAACCCAATGATTATTATTACTATTATGATCTGTCATTTTTTCAGATTATACAGTTAATGGTGAGGAGTATCTATCACGAAGGTGTAAGAGAAGGACCTAGGAAACACGGATTTGTTGTATGGCTAACCCAGACTGCCTTTGTGTCTTGATTTTGTCGCTGTGCCACACTTCTCTGTTTTTCGAAAGCATATGTAAATATCTATATAAAATAATAAAAGCACATCCTGCTAAACACACTCACCAGGATTACAGGTTCTTGAGATCCTGTACTGCTGAGAATAGGACATTAGTAATGCTATAGACATTCAGCCCTCACAACGTCCATAAAAGATGCCTTATMCCCGCCACTGCCCCTGCCTTGGCAATGAACGCGTCTACTTGCAACGTGTGATCAGTCTAAGAACCGGTTTACATCAAGCTCACTAATCTTTTGTAGTAAGTGTCACCAGTCACCACAAACAATAGTGTTTGATTGAGATTTCTTCTCTTTTGAAGGAATCAAATTGCAGTTTTGTCTTCCATGAAATAAAGCTCACTGGTTTGTGATTAAGATACATTACACATCATAATTCGTTTCCTTGTTTATATGCCTATATATATGATGTGCTCAGCCAACATTCTGATAAACAGATTTCTTTCAAGAAAAATCTCTCATGCTTAGAGGTCATAGCTTCTTACATTGTTTTCTGGCAACTGGAATTAACAATACGTCTTGCGTAAAGTTTAATAAGATTCACTTCCATACTGTTAATGATTAGCAGGTAACACTTGCTTAGAGGGAAATCTTATTTCCATGCAAATAGTTCTTCTAGCTTTTCTATGCAAGCACAGCTCATGACAGAGAAGATACTAGAGGATGTACAGTTACAAAATGGAGGTCTAATGATGTGAAATAGGATTACAACAGGCTGTTTTTGTTTTTTGTTACAACTGATCATGACTCAGAGCAAAACATTTTTGCAAATCTTACGATTTATGTAAGATGGTACAGTAACACCTCTTCAGGGTTCCGCTGTGGTATAAACACCAACCATATTCAAACCATTCTTCATTTTATAAATAAGCAAAAGAATGACCTTATGAAACCTTTTATTCTGGGAATAAATAGGCAGTGGGGTTGAACTAGATGATCTTTAAAGGTCTCTTCCAACCCAAACCATTCTATAATTCTGTGATTCTATGATTCTATGAATGGAAGGTTATTTTTATACTAAGGTAATAAACATCTTTATATTAAAACACAAAAACTGCACCCATTCAAAACATATACACAAAAACCCTGTATCAAATATAAATTCCAGGAGGGATTTATACACTTAACTTTATCTCAGTTCTTATGAAACTGAGAGAGAAGAAATATATTTCAATGTATTAAAATATATTCCTTTTTCCCAACTGAAACTGACACAGATTTCCCATAGCACATAAAATATCAGAGTTCAGCTATCAATAGTGTTGCTCCTATTTGTTCTTTGACTTTTTAATATACCTTCCACTTGCAGTGTAAACACCAGCAGCATGCTGAATGTATAAAAGCAGTTAGTTATGAATAATGTAATCATGGTTTTTACAACATTTTAAGTTTACTTATTCCAAACTACGGGACAGACATTGGAGAGGTAGAAAGTGTCATGGTTCCTTCCCCAACTGACTATGCATTAAAAAGCTGAATCCCATTATATGTCTACAATTCCATTTTGTATTTGTGGTACCAGAAAGACACACATCATGATCATTATTTCAAGTATATATATTACTGTTGTGTCCTTTAAAATTGGACTCTTTTCACTGTAACTTCTTGCCTAGCCCTGGAAAAAAAAAAAAATGTACAGTATAAGACTGCTAGGAAAAGGAGCTGAAATTTTCCATCAGCCCCTTGATACCTGTGATTTTTAAAGTAAGAATAATAAAAACTTATTTCAAGCTTTATAAGCGAGGGATTAGATCAAAAATCCTGAAGCTGTTGAAGCTATGCCAAGGGTCTAACCCATTACTTCTGGTCATGAAGTGCATATAGCATAAGTTCAAAATTTGCCCATGGTATGCTTAGCCCATCAGTGCCCAACTGCAGTTTCACACAGGTATCATTCCTGTGGAATCATTGGTGTTAAACTAGCATAAAACTGGAGTACCAAAGTTTTGATTGCAATAATGTATTGAGACAAGAAAAAAAAAAAAAGATAGAATGAATGCTAGGAAGCCTCCTGTGGCAAGGCAACAGTTGGAAAGAAAACTAATCAGACACGGTTGGAAACAGTTGTTTTTGATAGTCTGTAAACAGTAAAAGTAATGATTTCTCTCTAAGTCATCTGACACCTTCATTACTGCAATTGCTTATTTAATCCCCCTCACATCAAGAAGCAAATACAGCTTTATTAGGCAGCTCATGCAAGCTTATTTTTTCCTCTGTATTCTTCACCAGTACTTACCAATTAACACTGTGCATCAACAACCTGCATTTGTAGCAGCTGCTGAGCTAAAAATGTATTCAGACAGTAGAACAGTATTCAGAACCATCATACTCCTTCTAGGAACATGACCAAGTGAAGTTACGATTATAAAATACATTTTGAACTACAGCTATATGATACCTGAAAGGGAAATGTTTATCTGTAGACTTTCCATAGCTGTCCAGCTTAACAATCATTAAACTCTGTATTTCATTCTGTAAGTTCCTGGTCCTACTTGACAGAAGTTCAACTAAGTAAATATCTCAGGTTTGGCCCACAGGCATCTTACAAAATATTTAATTTTAAATCTTGACTTCTTATGCCACATTGGTTAACTCATCTGCAGAACCTAGGTAGTAGAGCTGTTGCAACCAAAACAGACTGAGGAAGTAAGAGAAGCCAGGTTTGTAAGGAGAAACAATACCTTTTAATAGATCAACTGTTACACTTTACATGGAAAAGCATTCAGACTCAAGCTTTTCTTAAAGTATGAACCAGAAATAGCTAAGAAACTTTTGGGATCATGTAAGCGCATTTTGTGAGAATACAAAATTCCTGGATTCTGGCCACAGAAATTTGACAATTTTCAAAGACATCGTTTCCACAGAGTTTTTATAACAGCTGTAGTTGTGGCTTTATTTAGCCAAATGTCTATAATACATGTTTATTTCCCTTCCAACACTGAGCCAGATGTCAAGTGGAAGGCTTGGAGGGATTTTTTTCTGTTGTTTGCTTGATTGAAACTTTTTCTGTCTTTCCTTTTCCAGTATGCTGGTGCAGGTAAGAACACGTTTGTATTACATACAAAATACCAGTGAAATCTGAATAAATGACTATAGTTAGCAAGAATGGTTGATGCATTTGATTATCAAAGGAAAATATCACCAGTGCATTTTAGTATCATCATATATTTTAACATTTTAAACAAAGATTTTCATTGAGAATATTATAAAGTTCCTTCAAATTATATGCTATATGTTGTAAGAGAAAATGAATGTATCTTCTTTGCTTTGTTAATTCCCCTTCTTTCTAGGCTGACTGAAGCAAAAGTAGATATACTCTCTATAGAACTGAAATGTGTTCCTTTATCTGTCTTTGCACTATGTAAAAATCATTGACCTGCACTTTGAGACTAATGGGAAGATCTCAGATGGAGCAAGAGGATTAAATAGAGGCTTCAGAAAATGAAAGTCAACCTTCCACTTTTTTCTGAACACAATCTTAAATGTAAGAAATATAGAGCAGGTTGTAAAATGCAAAAGCTGAATCTACCACATGCTGTTCCATATTCTTTTTTAATTTTTTTTCATGTTCCACATTCCAGATAAACTTTAACAAAAACCTTCTTGCACTGGAATTTTAGTAGGTGAGTTTATCTAATAAAAGCTGTTTCTGCAAAGGATTATCATGGAGTAGATAATGTTATATGTGCAAACTGAGTTGTAGTAATTTCTTCTGTACCTTGAAAGAGTACTTGTACTTGTACTTGTACTTTATGATCTCAAAGGATGCAAGCAGCCCTTGTGATCCGAGTCAGTCTCCATTAAACTCTTGTAATGCACGTTAATGCAATGTTCCTAAGGGAATGCCATGGTGATATTTATCCTCAGCCCGCCTGCTAAGAAAATCCCTGCCAAGCAGGAGAGGAGGCATCTGTATGCGTGGTTGAGCAGCATTTTTATGCTAGCAGATATTGGAGGGTTCTGAAAAGATTCAGATTCAGTAGGAATTGAATTTGAGAAAAACACCTGAGGAAAGGGCATTTGGATTTTTTTTTCTTTAGTTTGGGGGCTTAACTTGACATTTAAAGTAATAAAACCATCTGTAAAATCATGCCTTGTCCAGGAGTGCCATTATAACAAGTTGAACCCTTCCCGATCAGATGAAATAACAAGTTAATTGTGATCTTAATAGATTTCCCAGGTACTTGCTGCAATCAGACCTACCTTTTTAACAGTCCTCATTGCTCATTAATTACATTCCCTCTCTTAATTTCTCTATTTCTTTCCTGTTCCTTGAGGAATATGGAAAGCAGTACAACTAATCACCTCTGAATTATGCATGTGAATCATCCCAGAAACACGTGGTTGGGATCTTTCTCTAGGTCAAGAGGCCATTTTAGATATAGAATAATTTCTCATCTTGTGGTACAGACTTATTGTGAACTCCAGTACAGCCAGGGGCTATGTGTAACAGCTAGCTCTTAGGCAGGAATTTTCATTCTAAACTAATTAACATGTCCTAAATCCTAAACTACTGTAAATGAGAAATAATTTGAGATGACTGACTCACCTGATAATTCTTTTCTTTCCTATTAAATGTATTGAAACTCTCTGAGAGGTCTATCAAATGGACTTCAATTAACCCAATACCCTGACTGCTATGATTAAATACTATTTGGATTTTTTTTTTCTTGTACCATGTCATATTATGACGTAAGTTTCAAGTTTAAAGGTGTTACTTGGCTCTATGTATTATTTATATATGGTGTGATTGCAATGGAGCTGTGACATGCAAATGGGAATACAATTAGAAGCAGAATGTGTGGCTAAATCTGGTATCTGTTTTCTTTAATACACTAATTCAATACAATTGCTTAGCAAATGATTCATGAATAGCACTCTACAGAAGACTCTCAGCATATCAAAATGGCACATTTGGATCCTGATCCACAGTATTTTTTGTTGTCTTGAATGGGATTCAGTTCAGTTTTTCTCCTTATGTGGGCCTTTCTTTGGCTTACCCATAAAAGCAGTGGTCTATTCCATCTTCATATCTATCCCCATTTCCTAAGTGTCAGAGTTTTTTGGGGTTCACAAGAACAATATCATATGTGATCAGGATATATCTTCAGTTTTTGTAGATCTATAGGGCCAGTCATACATTCTTTGTTTATCAACAACTAACTGTGACCTTGCAGGGACTTATGAAGTCTACAGGGAATCTAGACCTCAATTGTTGCATTCCTCCCTGTGGAACCCAAAGGAAAAAAATCAGAAAAAAATGTACATTTCTTTATGAGGAATTTTCTGAAGGGTAATGAAAGGTGAACTCCAGTGATATAGCAACCCACTTCAATGATATAGTGAACCTGAAGGTAGCAGGAAACAAAGTTTAGATTAGCTGTGTTTATGCTTTATGCTGCAGGGTTTTCATCTGATCGTCATTTCCACTGGAAAGTCCAAGACCTGCCAAGAATTAGAAAAAGAGCTATGTATGCAAGTGTGTGGGGGAATATACATGTGTATATTGTTATGTACATTGAGTGAGTTAATAAACACACAGCAAAGAACATTTTCCCAATGATATTTGATTTATCATGCAACACTGAAAATGCTACTATGTGTTCCAGTTTTCTACCTAAAAATGTAGACTTCCTTACTTTTGAGTGATATTTTTATATGTAAGAGATTTCACTTTCTCTGGAAGTATTTTGTGACCCAAAATATTGATTATTCTCTACATCTCTGCATTTACTGATAGTTTTAGAAAAGTAAAATCAATGCAGCTGCAACGTTGTCAACCATCTAAGTTTCTCTGTATGTGTAAATCTACACAACAAAACAGCCAGAATGAAACTCATTTAGACATTGCCAAATGACAGACATCTGTAATGAAAAGCTTTACTGTTTGCTGATATGTGACTCTTATATGTTGAATTGGAATATAGCACACAGATCCCATGGATGTCCAAGACCTAGTCCTTGCTATTACGGGAAAACGATATCAAATTACTAAATTCATAAATGTACTAAATTTGTGAAGTACCGGCTTAAAATTCAGTTTGGAACATAATTCCAGAATTTCAGCTCTATAGTAGCTAGAAACTTCATCTCATTTCTCACCTAAATTTATTCTTTGCTAATTTACACAAACTTGTCTCCCACAAGCATTATTTTTTTTTGTTTAAATAGCTTTTCTTCTCCTATGTGTTTATCCCTGATGGAATAAAAAGGAAAGGAAGGAAATTATGGAAGAAAATTAGGGAAATTATGGAAGGAAATTATATTAACTTTAAGCTGTCCTTTTATTTTGAAGTTGTATTTAAAAGAAAAATAAATAAAAAGAAAAATCTGATTCACCAAGCTACTCTTTTTTTAATATATATACATTGTGTACTTAGAAGACTCTATGAACAAATACAAAAGTAGTGGTTTTGATTACATCATACAGTTATAGGCACAGCTACTTATGTCTATAGGATTAAGAAAAACTTTTGAAGATCTCCATAACTAAAAGAAATTTAACCAGGAACATGAAGTGTAGGGAAACACATGAAATCATAATCTTCATAATAATTATATGTACCTCCACACAATTATTTTTGACATAAGTAATGACAGTGTCCTCCATCCAATATGTGGGTACATCGATTGTATGACTGGAGAAGGGGTGACATTTGTTCAACATCAGAGAAGTACCACATGCCTTGACAGGCTGTGAATGCAGTGTTTACTCCTGTAAGCCACAATAATTCAGAGAAGCCATAGACGTGCTGGGTCCTTCATCAAAGTAGAAAGATAATGGTGTATCTGGAAAATACTTTGCTTGCAACACATTCTCCAAATATTTTCTAGACTGKTGATGAGCTGTTCATTAGTTAAACAAATTGTCTCCTAACCAAATCATTTGAGATACTCTTCAAAATCCAGTCTCTTGTAGTTCTTGTTTGCTGGCAGTCAATACTAGCAAAAAGAAAACAAGACTGATAACATTCATTTGCCTTGGTTAGAGTGCAACCAGCTTTAAAAAGTCTAAATAAATTTCTGTATGTGTGTTTGAATGGTTCAGCTTAAAACTTTCTACCACTACCAAGTACAGATAAAGCATAAGCTCTTTTTCCGTTTACTTTTATTTGGTTTTATTTTATTTCCTTGTGCAAAACGTTAGCAATATGTTCCAGTTTAAGCTTGTATCTAAGCTGCAGAATGCAAAGGAAAAATGACAGCTAGACAAGCTGTCCTTGGTAACTTAATATTTGTATAATTTACTTAAAATTATTGTCTGAATGAAATTCTTTAATCAATACATTTCTGAAAAAGCTGTAATAGAAGAAACAGCTGAAAAAGCAAAAATAAAATTATGAATTATTTTTTCCTATTAGTTATGTCATATCTGGGTAATTACTYCAAGAGGTTTGTAATGTGTACCTAGTGCATATAAGCATTAAAAAACAGATTTTTCCAACAATTGAGCCAAAAATCTCAGGAAATTAGACCTGGCCAAGCCTCTTTTCCTGAAGATGATAATGTAGAAACTGGAAAAAATATCTAAATGTTTAACAATTCCTAAATTAAGTATCGAATTTCATTTAAAAATGACTAAGGAGTTGGATTGCTCTTATTTTTTCAGCAGCAGATTCTCCCACAGTGAATAATACTCCACAAAGTTGTCTCTTTCTTGTAGTGTCACACTTGTACTGTGATTTTATGCAGATAAGTTACAATGAGATGCTCTTTCAAATTCCTTTGTTTATGTTCAATAATACAAAGAAGCTTAAAATAATAGCGGGTACTCAGGGAAATCCATAGTATAAAGAAGTCCTCAACCAGTGCAGWGCTAGCTAAAAAGAAATCTCCTTAATCTGTATATATGTCATGGGCTGAATTTGGAAGACTGTACTTCCTGAGCCTGCCAGAGCTCCTCTATCGATCCACAGCTCTTACAAAGTGTAATCAAACAGCCTAGATTATAGCAGCCTAAAATCTGCTTTAAATTTTACCAGAGCCAGTGTAGAAGTCCTTGAAACCCTAATCTTTTCCAYTGTGGTCTACCGTTGCAGCTATAGAGTAAAGCTGGCACAGGAGAGGTTCTCCTTCACTGATTTCTTCAGTTTTTAATAGAAAATAATTTAATAATCTGTATGCATTGTAATTATGTAGCATGCTGKTTTTACACTGAAGTTTATCATTCAGCAAACATAAAATTAGTATAAAACAGTACATCTTTGAAGCAGAATTTCTGATAGATTTCTCTCAGGGAATTGTTAAATGGTAATGTAATTAGAAATATAAAATAGAACATTTATATGGATTAGTCCTTATTACAGAGAAAAATTGTCTATTGGCCAGGCACTTATTTATTAATGAGWTCCTGCAAACATATTTATAAAGAATAGCCAAGAAAAAGTCCCATTGAAATGTCATTCTGACTTTACCAGGTGAAGTTCTGTTTGTTCCATCGCTGAAAAACAACCTAATTATCTCATATATGATTCCAGAACCCTTCAGAATATTGTAAATGTGAAAAAGCTATTCAACTGGGCTAAGGCCAGGGAAATGAAATTTTGAATTAGCCATTCTTTGGGACAACACATTTAAATGGAGCCTGAAAGTTACAGAACGTGCAATGCCCAATTAAATTTGATCTTTACAGACACAAGCCCCTTCTCTATGAAAGTAAGCTACATTAAGCACTTGTATTCTCACCTGTACTGAACAGAGAATGAATCATAAATCAAAGAGCAATGACCCAAGTAGTCCACTCAGCTGGATTTCTTTATTCCTGCACAGCAGTAGACTAATGATCCAGAAGGTAATCCCTGTTGTAATCCTTGAGCTATGGATGAAAGGAGACCCTCAGCCCCTCATCATCACTGGCACTGCACTTTAGCATAATATTTTAGTATACATGACATAAATACACAAATGAGTGCTTGCATGGCTCTCTTCCTTCTTCCTTTTGAAGAATTAATGCTGGTGACAGGCCAGTGTGTAACCTATACCCACTCATTACTCACAGAGCAAGTCAAAGGACATATAGCTCTCTTTAACCTAATCTCCTCGATAACCTGCTAGGGTTTTGCTGTGAACTGACCTCCATTTCCCCTTCCTTAGGCTGGCAAAAGCCAGCAAAGCGCCAGGGGTGCTGCTGCTGTCACCCGGCTGCCCAGTATCACAGATGATGGAAGGGCGGCATGAGGTGTACATTTGTCATCTCCCTCAGCTGCAGGATTAAGGAAGTTGGATTAAAAACTACAGGCTATAGCCGTGTAAAAGGAAGCATTCAGAGATCTAGGTGAAACTACTTATAACCTGGGCATCTGCCTGTTTAAGAACCCAGTTTTCCTTTACATGCATTTTAGGCTGGATTGAGTGGCTCCCCCTCCACCCACCCCAGAAAAGGTATCGTATTTTAAGTGCTGGGTGATCCTGTTTCCTCAGCTTTTGGAAACTTGGAAATGTTTGAGAAGCAACAAAAAAATTATCCAGACTGAAAAATCAGCTCTTCCAAGGCCCTCAAAACAGAGGCCCTCAACATCACTAGTCACTTTTCCAAAATGACTGCAATAAAGAAGAGAAGCTGCATCTGGTAAACTGTAGTTTAGGAGTGTTAAACTCACTCTAGAACATGACCCCACTGGGCATGGGGCTCCAGCACAGTCTGGGAAATGGAGAGTCATTTACAAGATAGGACAAGACAGACTTCGTTTCTTTAGCCTAACAAAGCAAAGGCTGGGAGGGAAATGCAGTCTATAAATACATCTAGGAATAGAACTCCCTGAAAAGAGTAATGATGCTCTTACAATGAGGACATTAGGATGGTAACAAATGGTTGGTAAGGTGTCTGTCAAACATTTAGGCTGCCAGTTAAAAGAAGGTTCCCAACGAGTACAGCCACTAGATCCAGAAGCTGCCGTGCAGCAGCAGAATTAGGGGACAAACAACCCATCTGTGCTCCTGATGGAGTTTGTTAAGTTAATGATTGGACTTGCATGATGTGAGGTCCTCTGACAGCAAGAGATGACTCCTCCTTTCTTCTCAAAGCAAGAGTCTTAAATCTACAGGGAACAAAAAGCCATGTAGAGACTAGGTTTAACRGGTACTTTTTTGAAGACACAGTCTTCACCTGCTCTATCTCAACATTTACCAGTTTCTTCTTTCTTACTACATGCTTCATTTCTCAAGACCGGAGCTCTGGCACCAGCTTTGTAATGCCGAGTGCAATGCACTGCTCTGGAAGGAATCACCAGACGGGACTGAAACCATCGGCACCAAATCTAGAATTTTTCAAACTATTCTTACTTTTTAACCAAGATTCAGTCTTTCTGCATAAATTATATATCCCTAGCTTTGTCATGAAGAGTCTTCCTAGAATACAGCAGTTTGCTTTCTATACTCCCTAATAAGAGGCAAAATTGCTTGCTTAAAACAGTGTGCAGATGTTCTGGCTGTGATTATGGGAAGAGGSATTGGCTGAAAGACAAAGATGAAGAGCTGTGTTAGAATAGCAAAAAATGGTGATAAGGCATCTGTCAAACATACTTGTGACCACTTCCAGTAAAAAGCAGTTCAATAGTATACAAAATAAGCAAACAACTAGGAGCCACCCAGGCTTCATATAAATGATTCCTTCTCTATCAAAAAGCTGATGTGCAAGAACTTGACACCTCCTACCATTTGGCCAAGTGGCAGCACTAACAGGTAATTTTACAAGCAAAACTAGAGAACCTTCTGTCTTTGTCCTACCCAGTCAATAGCCTGGCTAYTTCATAAGCTACTGGCAAAAATTGCTGCTCTGGGTACATTTCCTAAGTAGAAAGGTCTTCACTGACCCATCTYATCTAACAATAGGAGACAGTGACTGTTTTTAGCTTCTCTTCTGCTTTCCCCCCGTGCCAAAAAGAGGATATGTGTTGGATAAGAGCAAATTCTGACTTGACAACTATTAAGTAATAGGATCAACACATTAAAAGCATCTATATCCCATGCTTGGAAATAACTTAGGCTCTTAGATGCTGTGGTCTCATTGAAATGTGAAATAGGGCTTCTAAATGCCCAGGTCAGTTCCAGAAAAGATCCAGAAAATGAATCTTATGTATCAACCTCACGTACACTCTTTTAAGCGTATTATCCTATGCAAAACTCTATTTAGTATTAAATAATTCACTCAGTGGGGAAGGACAACATCTTTTTTCTCCTTTTTTTCCCTCATTATTGAAACAACCCCTGTTCTTTCCCAAAAACATGCTCTACGGAAAATATTGTTTCTCACCATGACAATGTTGATATATAGATAAGAGAATTATCTTTTTCACTGTATCATTATGATTTATGTCACTTTCAGCTTAATGTTTGAATAATCAGTCATATTTTTATTTACAAATGTTGATCAATTCAGTTCTTGAAAATATTTATCCTCACAAGGGAAAGCTGTTTTTTCCCCTCCCTACTAAGTGACCTGCATGTATCTGTGTATAAAACTGAAGTAAAACTTCTTCTGTTTGTTTACCTCAGAAGCAGAAGATGCATCAAATTATTCTTYGGACTTTTTTAAAGATTGATGTAAAAGACCGGTGTCTAGTTTCCTACCTCCAATCCTAAACCAGCTTGTCAACCTGGCAAGCGATTTGTCTGTGACTGTTCCAAAGCAGAAAAGAGAAAAGCTGAAAATATTGCAGTAGCCCGAGCCAGCGGAAGCCCCTGGAGGCCCCACATTCTGTTTGATGTATCCAAGGAAAGGTCAGCCTTCTGCACCAGTCACAAACCAAATGGGAAATTTCCAGTGGGAAGTCAGGGGCTGTTTGTGAGCAGGACAGGTTGCTCCTGCAAATCTGGTTGTGCCAGGTTCTCTGCAATACTCATCTCCATAACCAAGGCTGGCAGTTATTCGATTGCTGCACCATAAATTTGAGGACTGTTGTAATTGTTCCTCTCAAAAACATAGATATACATTCATATGCTAGCTTTGCAAGCCAAAGGTAAGAGTACTAACAAAGAGTGGGGAAGCTTGTGGTAAGTGGAGGAAGGAGAGAGAAAATAAGGAAAGATAAAAGAGGTAGTGGAAAGCATAGGTAGTATCACAAGACGCAATGGACAGCCTTTTCCATCTACCTTTCCCTAATGCCTTGCAAGCAAATAAATTGTTCCTGTATACATACATCTCTTCCCAAAAGGTCTGTCTTTGGGGAGAATTCAATATTCCTATACATGAAGTTATACTTATGCTTTGGATCCAAGTTACCCATTTTCATATTTTTAAACAGAAATTTTGCCTCAGACTTTCAGGTGGAACAAATACTCATAGCCCCTCAAACCCCTTTAAAATATCAGAGGAGCTGTTAGGTTTTTATTCATTTTTAATGTGTTTTTACTGGCTGTAATTTTAAAATGTTATGACAACTTTTGTAATTCTCACAGTCTTATACACAATTCTGGGGGTTGCTCTTGAGTGGGTGATGATTGTACAGATGCACACAAGCAAGCAAATCCTCTTTGTGGATTCAGGACCAGAAAATATCCCCTTCCAGTGCTGGTAAAGATGCACTTAAAGGTGATTCTRTCCCTTTCTTTAAGAGCTCCACGGGGCAGGTCCAAGAAGCAAACCCCATTCAATAAAACAAAAAATAAGGAGTTCTATCCTCTAGGATTGCAGGTATTCCTACGCTGTGTTAGAAGTGAAATTCTGGAGAAACATGGTGAGATGTTTCTCTAACATATACCCCAATAACCCTTCACGGTTTTATTCCCTCCTCCCGAGTGGTTGCATTCTCTCTGCCAGGGATGCTCTTCTAAATCTCCCGGGTTTTTGTTTTCCTCCTAGCAGTCCTTTCGACACTCTCTTTGGAGCTGTCCCTTTCATTCTCCTAATTAATGCAACTTTCTGATTCCACTCATGACATTTTGCAGATGGGTTGTAAGATTGGTGACGTGTCAAGACTCATTGACAGACTTAAAATTTGTCTCATTCAGTGAAATGTTGCAATTTTCTCTTCAATTTTATCATTTAATCTTACCATAACCACTTGCCTGGGGAGTTGAGGTGAACAATGTTACATCTTCCACAATTAACTAGTCTCAATGTATTAAYTGGGTGTTACATGTCCTATAGAATGTCAAAAGTTGCTATGACAAGTTAAAATAACTTTAACACAAATATCAAGTAAGGTATATTATTCTGGAGGTTAGTATCTCTCCTTTCAGTGCTAGGTTTTGCTAAAATGTACATAAAATTTAGCATGCCTTTTCTGTCTCTATTTGCTAACCCTCTGAGGAAGCTATCAGTATTATTTTAGTTATTACAATATGGGTATTAATTTTGTATTTTTTTATATTTTTTTATATATATATATGATTTCCTAATAAGCATCCCTTTTTTCTGTAACCCACTCCATCTCCATTGTAACAGAGAAAATACATGTTCTAAAGTTCTGCAGTTTTCTATGGAGAACAAAATATTGGGGAGATTAAACATTAGATGTGGCAGACAAGCCATCAGGTGCCTTATTGGTAAACTGGAAATAAATAAAAAAAGTCAAATTTAGAAAACAAAAAAAGATTTCTGGAATTGTGGAGTCAAAAGTTTGATCACTCCAATTTTTGTTACTTTAAATTGAGTGAATGAACATTATGTATATTTAAACAAAGAGTTCTATGTATGAAGATCATATGCAGCTTTGCTTCTGGTTAATTTTTTTCACTTATTTTTTTAAAGATTACTTATCACAGAAATCCTAACAAAGTTCAAACTACACTGAAGAAAATTTCCAATTAAGTACTATAGCATCAGTCTGTCAGTATCCCTCAAGTATTTCCAAAGCCACTTTTGCACTCAGATTTTCATAATAAGATAGGAATTGAGAGTGGACCACCATTAGAAAACCACTTTTCAAGAGAAGACTTCAAAACTACGTCTAACTTTTGTGAACCATTCATTGGCTTAAGCGAAAATAAATTTTGTCAAGGCTAGACAGAGATAGCAATAATAGCATCTGATCTGTGCAAGCTGGTTTTCTTTTGACATGCAGTTGCCAATATTCAAAAAAATTGTGAATCAGAAGGCTACATATTTATGAGAGCTAGACTCCATAAATCTCAAATTTTATGTTTGAAGCTTCCTTCTAAATGAGAACAGTAAACTTGTAAGTGAAACTTGTAAATCGGTTTTATCACTGTCTATGTGTGCATATGTATGATATATAAATATACTTGAAATTCCAAATCGAACTTGTAAGTAGGTCTGATAAGTTTTTCTACTTCAAATTTCATCTCTTTCTAGGAGGTGGAAGGGGAGTCATGGGAGTGTTATGGCTGGTATCATGCATGAATATGCATTTCATATGTTGTGCATGCAGTACCACACACTTTCCTTACTGCAGTGGAACTATTGGTCCTTACGGCAGTAAATAATTCTTTAGAAAATGATCCATTTGGTTAAATCTACAATTTTAATAAAATATAACCAGGTTCTGATTCACAGCAACAGTGAATCAGCTGCAAGTTTCCAGTTCCATGCTAAGCTACAATGATATAAAGCTAAAGAAATGGGGACTGGAGGCTTACTTGCTTGTCTTTCTAATATAACGTAGTATACCCCAGTTAAAAAATAATGTCTTCCTCTATTACTATAGTAGAAACAGCACTTACTGGGAACTCTGCTGTTCCAGGTACCTGTAGCACTGATTTAAACCAGTAATAGTTTGCCGTGATAATAAAATGATTTATTGTCTGCATATGTAAATTACATTCATTCTGAAAAAATAGTAAAATGTCTTCAGATCTATTTTATATATAAGGAATAGTTTCATCATCAAAGCTACAGACAATTAAATGTAGAATAACCAGTGACTTTAGGCATCAAATGAATCAAGGGGTAGCATTCCTTGCATGCTTTGTCAGCTCCAGAGCATCCAAAACACAACTGAAAATAAAGGATACATTTCTGGTCTTAATATAATTTGTACATTGTGAAATATTAAAAATGTGAACAGGAAGGAAAGATGCTGTCAGAGGTCAAATAATTTTTAATGCTTTTTCATTTTCTTTAGTTGCTTGGTAAGCTGCTAGAAAAGCATTCCCTTTTGCTGGGCAGTAACCTTCAGAGATCTTTGTAATGCAGTTTTACACACTTTGCACATACTTTTCCTCATGTTTTTACACTTGTTTATGAAGCTATCTGGAAATGTATCCCTATTATCATACAGGCTTATCTGAAGTTGTACCACACCTTAAACAAGCCAATTAATTAGTAATGATGGGCTCTTTTCAGCTGCACACTCATTTTCAAATGAATTTATTGAAGTAAAGGATTTACAGCATATGGACTCAGACTTCTCATGAGTTAAACTGGCATCCATATGTACAGCTTTCAGTAGAGAACTCTAGAGTAATATTTACAATGTAAATATCAACTTTTATTACATAAGAAACAAATATATCACAACTTTCACTTCACAACATGTTTGTTCTGGTTTGATGACTAAAGTCATCTCTTTGAAATACTATGTGGAACTCAAAAATAGCTTGTTCTTGTCATAGACTTTATCAGGTGTCCTTCAGAGGTCCTGAAAAGCAAAGGAGAAATACATTTTAAAAGTCATTTTCGTAAGCAGTTGCATCATGAGGTGTATAAAAGCAGAGAGCAGACAAGAAGTTACACTTGATATAAAACAATCGCTGCACTTGGTACTGGCAAGCATGAGATGGAGCTATTCACAGGAGCTTGGTGGGCATTACAGCCAGCAGACACGGCTGTAGGATAAGGAAGAAAGGTTGAAGGATTAGGCAAAAATGTTAMTGCACATTGGCCTACAGCGCAGAACAGCTCACTTTTTGAAAACAACTGTATCCTTGAAATGGATACACGAATTCAGGTTGCTTGATACACACTACATCAGCAACTGGGCACTGCGATAAAATGACCAGTAACAGCCAATACTGAGTAAGCGATTCACYTATAGGGAGATCTGGATCATCAGTACAGTCCATAAAAAAGGAAAGGACTGAAAATATTTAGAGGAAGACACCTGTGGCCTGCTGCACCACTACTCTCTCTCRCTTAGTCAATGCCAGAAGTTTTAGAAGGTGCAAAATCCAGGAGCAGATATTTTTGCAGTAATCTTGTCAAGAAAGAACATTTCTTTCCTGAATCGCATCACTTACAAATTGTTTTGTTCCTTGAGGCATAAGCAGTTTATGTCCTTTCTAATCTTTGGGAACTTTAGAGGAACTGCCACATTTGTGGAAAGGAAAAGAACATTTTCTTTCAGCCTTGGAAGGAAACAACAGTTTGGAGAAATGTCCTTTCTTTTATACCCCCCACCCCCCMAAAAAAAAAAGTTATCTTCAAGAGTAGCCTTTTTTCTTACTTGTAGTTGAGACACAGCTGAACGCCAAAACCCATCCTATCATCGATTTCATAATACGCTTTCGAGAATACCAAGCCTGATTCACTTCTACGTTACCCTTTCAATTTTATGTCCCTGAAAGTGCTGTGATGTAGAAGGGTTTACACTTCAGTAAACCAAAGAAACATATTTGTGAACGATTTTAGAAAAACAGTAGTACCTAAATGGAAAACAGTAACTGCAATATTTGCATGTCAGACGGTCCCTCTACAGCACACCTCAGATGGGAGTCAAGTGCTTTCTTAATGCTTAGCGTTCATGTTGCTGATCCTCTCAGTTCTAGGGGCAACTCCCTTCTAATGAAATAGATGTTAAACAAAATGTGCAGCTCTTTTTTTTCTTTAATGAAAAGAAATATCCTTGAGTTTGTTCTCTGAAGAAATAATAATCTTTGTAATTAAAAATGAGTCAATTCTGGCTTTATGCTGCAGTGCACACAAGTTGAAACACCCAAGTGAGTTAGGTGCATTATTAACAGTGCCATTTAATTAAGAATTTTCAATAACAGCAATCATGGGATAACTTAATTATTGTTATTAAAATGATTACTATATTCAGACACAATCCCTATAGAAACATGCAGCGTTTCATGGAACATGGCTCTTTCCTGGATGATTCTGCTTTTCTGATAGGCCACACTTCATGTATGATTAATCTCATTTTATGGGTGAAGTCAAGTAACAGATAGCAAGAGGAAAGAAACTCTGGGCATACCAGTGGGAGGTGGCTCAGCAGCTCACCTACAGAATCATAGTTTTCTGACAAGGAAGGTTCAAGAAGTTCTGCTTCGTCTCCAAGTTTAGCAGGGTTTAGCTCTTCCTGGCTGTTGTGGATCAGAAACAAGTTTCATTGCTCTCAGAAGAAAAAGCAAACAAGCAAGCAAAGCCTTCTTCTAACTGTAGCTATTGCACGTTTTGTTACACGTATGCCAAAGTGTTATAAATCACATGAAATATCATGTTTAATGGGTGGAGAGACATGATATTTAAAAGCAGTTGTCTAAATGAGTGAATATACAAACAGAATATAAGCTCTACAAAAACATACACTGCCACTTCTCACTTATACTGATTAGGACATATGGTCTTTCTGGGACTTCTAAATTTTCATTTTATGTGTTTACTTAAAGGCAAATTTTCAACAAATAGTGCATTTTCTTTATAAAATTGTTGTATATGTTCCATAGCTCTGTGGATTTTTCCTTAAGAGGCTTTTTTATAAATAAAACCATTCTAGGAATCTGTCAGAAGCTTTTTAAAATTGCCAGATGCCATCTCCTCTTTATTCTTTTATTCTAATCTGATTGTAGTGTCTGTTCCAGTCTGGAAGAAAATGCTGTCTGTATTTGAAAACCATGTTATAAACTACATTATAAAGTCATTAATGTTCATTGCCTTTTGTTTGTCCTCTCTGTATACATACGTGGGTATAAATCTTTTCTGTCTTAATACCATACAAGTATGGAAACAATATATATTTGCTTTCTTGTAGTACCTTCTTTTTCCAGTTAAAACTGAGTTTAAGTATTTCTTCACAGCCATTTGCTTTCGAAAGCGGCTGTAGTTGTCAGTGAAGACAGCGTCAGAGTGGCGTTTGACAGGACTGTCCTGGGAGCTGGCAATACAACAATTACAAAGAAAAAAATAATAGACAATATTCACTTAAAAGAAGATACCATTAAATGAGTGAAACAAACTTTACAATGTTGATTAGCTAAACAAAATCAAATTTTCATTTCAGCTTTTATTTCCAGCTATGATTTTGGATCTTCTGTTGAAAAGAAGCCACTGCTTCTGTTGCTTACTACGTATTTTAGTAACAAGGATCAAATTCTAAGGATCGGTATTCAGTCTTTTTGGGCACACCTTCCACTGATTTCTTTCTCCTGCTCAATTTTGCCATGGCCCATGCAATTAGGATCCATACTCAATGATTTCTAGAGTCCCTGTCCCAGGAATTCTGCAGGATCAAATGGCTGAGGGTGGATTTCACGACTCCCTCCTGTCTGATCTCATAGCCCAGGTTACTCTTTTTAATAAACTGACTTTATTCTGATTTCTATCATTTGTGTAAATATATTTTAGTACAATGCCAAGGTGCAGACTGGTTTAAGTCACTGTAAGCTCTTAAAGGACCTGGTCACTCCATATCGAACTCAGTGAGGACGGAGCCTGCCTCTGAGGAAAGTAAGAGTGTAGCATCACATACATAGCTACAAATGCTTGTTTTAAGGAAGTATCAGGAGATGAAACACACCTTGTGAAATCCAAACTTGGAGGCCTATTTTTTATGCACAATCTTGGGAAGCCTCAGTGTGTTCTGCTTTAAATGATCTATGTTAGTTCATAGCGTATGAGAAACTGGCACTATATATTCTGGAACATGGGCAGCGTTGACATAAATGCAGGACCTAATTGTCACTCAGCTTTTGAGCATATGAAGCAGGCATTCAAAGGAACTGTCATATTGGGTCAGACCAAAGTATTCTACTATTCTGTTCCCAAGAGTGCTCAGTAGCTGCTGCTCAGGGATGTGAGGCTCAGGCTCAGGCTGTGATCCTTCCCAGCATCCTGCGACCATTAGTTTATGAACGTCCTGCTCTGGAAGTTGCATCCCGATCCCTCGTCTACAGATTTGCCTCATTCTTTTTTGAATCCTTCTATGATACAGATCTCCCAAACATCTGGCAATATGTTCCACAGTAGGAAAAAAATAATTCCTTTTTGTTTTCACTATAAACCAATCATTTCTTAATTTCATTGAGCATTCCCCTGTTGTTACGTAAGCACTGAGTAATCAATCATTTTGTATTTACTTTTGCCATTCATCTGCCAAGCTAGTAAAAACACTACCAGAGAAAAAAATAGCAAATTGGTGTGATAATCATTATAATATTGCCAGTATTTATTATCAGTGCTATGTGCAGTGTCTGTTGCTCTACCCCTCACAAATGTATCAGGAATAAATAGTAATGTATTAATTTAGTAACAAATACCACTAAGTTGTTATATAGGATTTTCAGCTCCCCCATCATTATATCAGTTTCTCTTTCATTATCTCTAAATGGCAAAAATGAGAGCTTAGGTACAGAAGGGTAAAAAATTGCCAATGAAGACAGCTAGGAAAAAACTCTACCTAATGTAAGTGTCACCTCACCTAACTCGTTTTCTAATAAGCGAATGCAGATATCTCTTCACAGCAAGTTTAGCCAAAAGATGGCTGTAGACGCTGGTGAAAATTCCATCAGCATGCCTTGCATTTCTGAAATGGACAATAAATAAACTCTACAATACAACCTGGGTTCATATCATTTTGATAATGTTCATTTTGTAAACATACTGCTTTCCTTAAGTTATCTATTGTACATATTAAATTAAGCTAATTTCGTAAAACAACTTCCAGATTTTCACAATATACTTTTTAGCCCTTCCTGGGAAGTGAATGAATTCATCATGCCAGAATGTCAATGCAATCAACATTTCTGCAGACATTCCTACTGCTACCAGTATTCAACCAGAGGCCACGTGGTTTTTTTCTGTAATTGATTCTTCCTTTGCTATTTCTCAGTTCGAAAATGTGACCAATCTTTTGGCATAATTCAAGTAGTGCATCATCATTTGTATTTATGATAATAAAGAAACTCACCTATCAATAATTCTGGACAGATCAAAATAGAATTTCTCATTTTCAGGTAGTGTGTTCTGTAAAATGTCTGATTCAGACTTTAATGACCCGTGGGCATGGTCAGGTTCACTGGCTCCATCAAATGGCATTCTGTTTCCCAATCTGTTGGAGAAGGAACCCATGTGAAGTACCATTAGCTGAGGACATGCAACACTTCACTGCAGCTTACGTTCTGGTTTGTGCCAAAATGCCCATCTACCCACTTTAATCTGTAAGGCATTTTAAAGTAGCCTGGTTAAAACAAAAATCACTTTCAGGTGTAATCCATGCTCAGTAATAGAGTAATCGACATAACAGATACTTCTCTCTAATGCATATTTTCTAGATATATGTTGTCATTGCACACAATTTATTCCAGTGAACAGTGCATAATGTATGGCAATTACAGCTCAAGTGACAACCATGAAGCTTTTCATAACAACTATATTTTATATAAACGATGGATGGAATTACCAGCCTCCACCCATGCAAAGTGAAAACGGTTCCTGTGAAGTACTTACCTTCCAATTAAGACTTAAAATGTGCATTGAAATGCAGTATGAAACAGTTCTTAGGCCTTCTTTAAAGAAAGTAAATACACCCTCAAAAACTTCAAACTAAATACGAAGTGCAGTCATGTATCTCTACATGTTTTTATTCTCTCATGTTTAAATTAATTTGCTAGTTGCAAGTTAAAAAAGGTTCACATTTAATCTTTTAAAATGTATCACAGCAACTGCTCTGTATAAACCGATTTACAGTTACTTCACATTTTYGTAAACTGCTGTTTCATATTTTATCATGGGCAATCTGACTGCATAGCAGTAGTTTGGCATCAGACGTTTCTTCTAGCTGCTCTTATGWTCTGTGGCAAAAAACAGGCTCCCATCACTATAGTAAACCAGATGATGTGCAAAAATCACATACTAAAACTAGGATAGGCTATTGTCCTTGTAATTTTACAGTCATTATAACTATTAGTACTACTTAGATGTCTGGGGCATGTAAGACTTCTGTCTGGTAAAAAAAGTAAAGTTGTGTAAAATAAACCAACTCAAGTCACACCTTTTGAAAATCAGTCACTATGCTGTTTTGCTACACCGTTTTTCATTGGTCTTTTTTACACTTTATGTTCCTCTTACCTAAATGTAAAACGTACCTTCCTGCCATCTGATTTAATTTAGTTAGACAACTAGTAACAACTTCAACAATTCAAAGCATGCATCAGTACAAAAACTACACATCRGTCCATACGGACCACTTCCCCTCATTCATGATTTAGGCGTTTTTAATATGTTCGATTTTGCCTCTGTATGTCTCTGCTTTTTAAAAGATGCATCCGCCTAGCTGAACTTCGGAGAGAAAGGAGCTTTCCCACAAGAAAAGCCGAGGCTGTTTTGATGGGCATGCATCACATCCCGGAGCACATTTTAACACACATCCTCTCCGCCATCTACACGTAGGGGGTCACCGCCACCCGGCTCGTGGGGCAGCATTGCTGCTGGTGCCTCGGAAGGTGCGTGCGTGTCTCGGGGGGCTTTTAAAGGGCAGGTTCGGCGGGCACCGGCTGGGCTTGGCCAGGGATGCTCGACCGAAGTCTCGGCGCGGAGATGCGCGCCCGCCACCTCCCGAGCAAGCACCCCGGCAGGGAGCGCCGCACTGCGTGCTGGTTGGAAGAGCACAGTGGAAGACGGGCGCTTCTCACAGCCCCCTCGACCTCCCCGCGGAGGGCAAGCCCAGGCGGGCCGGCGGGGCGCGGAGCGGAGCGGAGCGGAGCGGAACGCGGCGCGGAGCGCGGCCCTTACCGCGGGACGGGGGGGAAGGCGGCGCCCCGCGGGGGCAGCGCCCGCGCCCGCCAGCAGAGGGCGCTGAGGAGGGCGAGGGCGAGGAGGAGCGGGGAGGCGCCGCGGTGCTCCATGGCCGCCACCTGCGGAGGGAAGAGCGCAGCCGTCACCCACCGACCCGCCCGCACCCACCGGCCCTGCGCTGGGGCACCGGGGCTTCGCCTCGCGACCGGGGGCAACCGGCCCGGCCCCGGCCCGAGAGGCGCCGCCGGCAGCGGGGTCGCCGTGGCGGGGGAGCTGCCGGCGGGCAGGGAGAGAGGCCACCCCCGAAGGCGACCCCCGGCCCGGTGCGGGGGGCAGCGGCGCCCGGGGCTCAGCGACCTTAAAAAATACACGTATTTTTTAAGCGGTAAAAAGGAAGGGTCCCTCCCCGGTTGCCCTGGGCGGTCAGACCCGCTCTCCACGACCCGACGGCCGGGGAGCCTTCCCTGCAGGTCCGGGAGGGGAGAAGGGGAGGGGGGTCGGGGACTCCCTCCTCATCCGCTGGAAAGTTGCCGCTGCGGCGGAGGGAAAGTTACTCACGGAGCCGCGAGTCCGTCGGTGGGGTTGGCTGGGCGGGCGCGGAGCGGAGCGCTGCGCTGCTGGGGGCCTGCGCCCTGCCCCGCTGCGCGGCTGCCGGGCTGCGCGGCTGCCGGGGCGGCGGCAGAGGAGGAGGAGGAGGAGGAGGAGGAAGAGGAGGAGAGCTCCGTCTCGCCGCACGCTCTGAGCTGCCCGCCGCGCCGCCGCGTTTTATAGCGTTTACACGTTTCTGCTTCCGAAGAAGCAATCACGTTACTGGGGAGACGTCACCCTTCCCAAGGGGACGGTCGCTTTGTTCAGGACAGTCAGAGACTTATATTTAACTCATGAGCAGCCGCGCACCATACCTCCCCCCCCCCCCCCCCATTATTTGATTTATATTAATGAGTTAGTTTTGCGGGGAGCAGGGCCCCGTCGGCAGCGTGATTCCGCTTCGTAAAGCAGGAGAGCAGGCGGCTGGCGAGGGCTGCGGGGGGCACGCCGCACCGCGCACCCCTGCCCGCACCTGGGGCAGCCGGGAGGGGAGGTGGCTGCACCCTCCGGGGCCCTTCGCTCCCGCCCCGAGCGCTTCCCTGCGGAGCCCCCTCCTCGGCCCGGGGTTGCTCCTTTCCCTAGCTCTTCGCCGGTGTTTTCAGGCTGAGCCGGTCCCTCTCTGTCCCCGGCACATGCCCGTCCCTGCCGGGGGTTCCCGCTCCGGGCGCCCCGTCAGATGGGCCGCCGCTCGCCCAAGCCGCCCCGGGGCCGTCGCTCGTACAAGCCGCAGCGCCTGAGCATGCAGGGGCTGCGCTGCAGGGAGTTGGTCTTAAAAACAAAATCTTTCTACGGGGTTTAGCTTGATTTTAGTAGGCGGCGGGGTGTTTACCAGTCTTTGCTTTTTTGTTTAAGCTGTGTGAGTTCGTGGGAAACGGATCAGCCCCCACATCGAAGCACAGCTCGGTGCATCCAGGCACCGTAGGTGCTTGTAACCGTTCCGCTGATCCCAGCGCGGAACCCGCTGCGCTGGCGCGCAGGGAGCGCGGCTGGAGCACATGTTAAACCCCCGTGAGCGGGAAGGGGGTCAACTCTTCCTTCTAACGTGTCTCAAGCCCAAACCTCAGGGCTGGAGTCACTGCCACAGCAAGAGAGAATCAGATCGTTTCAAGCCTTCGATTTTCTCCTTCGAATTTTCCCTGCCTCAGAGACATCTGCGTGCAGCAGGGAAAGAAACACGGTGGAAGTGGGCGTGGGACCCGCGGGCGGGCCGGCAGGGCAGGGCTGTTCCTGCAAGCATCTCTCCAGTGTCGCACGGCCTTTTCAGTGCCTGCCCTGAAATACCTGCCAAAGAACCGCGGCAAGGATTTCAGCTGAAAAGGTCATTATCTTCTTTTCTTTTTTCTTTTTTCTTTTTTTTTTCTTGAGCTTTTGTGCCTCTAATCCTCCTACTAAGTAACGATTGTACCAAATCCATACAGACGATTTCACCATTTCTTCTTACTTCTAATAAGTTTCTCTGTTTCATGTTTCACTAAAGGTTAGGCAGGCTCAATGCCGAAGATTCTGCGATGCTTAATCACATTTTCTAATTCAGTTACATAAAAATTAAGTGAATTAGATTTAAAATGACTGGAAATTTGTTTCTCGGATGACAGCTGTGACTAAAACCAGAGTTCCTGCAGTAGCCTAATTTCAGGAAATTTTCCCCTTGTTACTTCATAACTAGAGGTCGAAGAAGCAATTCTGCTCTGGAATGGCGAGATGAACATCGATAGCACCGTATTCCCCTCACCCCTCAGAAATATCCCAGCTAGGGCGTATGGGCGTTGTGCTGTACGCACGACCTGGAAAGTTCAATGGACTTCACCCAAGTGCTTGAAAGAAGGGAGAGGAGGAGAAAGACGCGTCGCTGGGGCGCTGCGAAGGCTGCGGATGCCCAGCCTCCTGGCCTGAGCGGCGAGCCGGGGGGGAAAGGCGGCTCTCGGGCCGGAGGGCGCGGGCACCCCGCGGCCAGCGCTGCGCCGGGCTCGGGGGGGGCTGGAGAGCCGCGGCTGCCCGCGCCCCCGCTCCTCTGCCCCGCTCCCGCCGTGGGCGCCGCTGCGGGAAAAGCCCAAACGCAGCCGGCAGCAGGAACCGGCGAAGAAAGGAAAAGTTTCCTTTCAGCATGCCTGGGCTAGCGCAGTCTGGAGAGGGGGGGTCTCGCAGGAGTCCTGCGGGCTGCCGTCCCTGGGAGGGAGGAGGGGAGCCGCCGACTAAATCTAAGGGATATGTGAAAAACAAGTCTGTTGTCACTTGCTACGTATGTGCTATATGGGTGGCTGCATGCTGTGAGGAAATGTATAGAGACTGCACTGCCAAAAAAAATTTGAGAATCACTGGTAAATCAGTACTTTTTTTACCATACCACACCACACCACACCACACCATAACATACCCACTTATTTACCATACCCAGTAAATCTGGTTTGCTGTAACTTTGTTCCTCTTTTCACAGGTAGTACACTAGATTGGACAAGGGAGTAACATGATGTAGGGCTGGCTAAAATGGCCTCAGAACCTCACGGGGGGGTGGCAGTATTACTGAAAAAACCCCTCTCTCTAGCCCATTTAATGATCTGAGCAATCTTTAGTGCATCTAGTCTTACAATACCATCTATTTTCCCTATTCTATAGTCTAGAAACTGAGTCGTAAGGACATCAAGTGGATTCCCCTTGTTTACCCAGGAAATCTCCAGTGAAGATTTGAATTGACCCCAGAAGTCCCAAGCACTTTTCAGTTGCACTAACAATTGTCTGCATTTCCCCTCAACACCCTGCTGCACCCACCATCTCCTCCTCTTGAATCAAGATAAACTGAAGAAGGGATGCTACGTCTCCCTTTCTCCTTAGTCCTTCCTCTCATTTCTGAAGAGGATTTTCATTGAGGGAGGTTGTTTTGGGATGACTGAGAAGGGTTTGGGGTAGCAATCCAAATTCTAGTCTTTTCCAACTTTTTTTTTTTCCCCTGAAGCTTACATACAGTATTATTTCCACAACATTTCCAGATGTTTTGATAAAAGCAAGTCATTAAAATGAAAATAAATCTTTATTAACAGACAGAGGAAAACCCCTTTTCTGTAGGAGTCCTAAGTGAGTCCTTTAAGATCTAGGCAGATGGACCCTTTTTGGGTGGTAACTCCTACTATCTTYTACTGACAGAAACTCTACCCTTTCAGGAAAGAGTCACTTGGAAAAAAATAGTGCTTGGGAGCTCCTCCGGGATAATAATTAGACAGAGGCAACTCTTGGGAAGTCAAGTATTTTGCAGTGGCTGTTGCAGGAATCCTGATGCATAGCAGCTCCAGCAGCAGGTTTACTGAACCTTCTATCTTTGGTCTATATGTTATCAAATATCTTTTGGTTACTCTTCACTCTTGCTTTATTTTCTTTAATGTTCCACTTAACAAAAAAAAGGCTTATAATCATAAAATGGCAATGTTTGGGAATGACGGAAAACCAATTAGACAAGATTGAGCAAAGAGCAGAAGCTTGTCTGAAAGCTTATCTCACCATTTGTATACAAACTTGTATGATGTATAGATAAATCAAGTATTACCTAAAATAGCTACATCATCTGGGGGAAAGAGATTTGGGAGTTTTTAGGTTTGTTAGTTAGATTTGATTACTATTTTGAGCATGTAAAACTGTGCTGAAATTGATGGGCTAAAAAAACTCTTAAAGCCAAATCCTTAGATGAGAGAAATCTGCTTAGTTCCATGGAGGACCTGCATAGCATTTACCAGATTTATCATGTAATTCTATTTTAAAAAGAGAAATTACATCAGCAATAGAAATCTAGTTTTACTTTGAGAAAAAAAGAAAAATAATAAAAGAGTTGTTTTAGGGCTTGCGTATTATATCAGAAAAGGAAGCTTCTACTGACTCATGAGCTCTGCCTCACGAATCATTGGGTCTGCAGAATCTCCCTTGTGCATTACAGCTCATGCTCCTGTAGATGAGTTCGCAAACTCTGCCTTTGATCCCATAGCCGTATCACATCGATCCATGAGTTTTTAGAGCTTATAGATTGATGGAGCACTACCATTCAGCAGCTAGCAGAACAGCTTTTCCAACTTCCACAAAAGAGATAACAGAAGAAATGTCAAGAAACTGTATATGAAAAGCAAAAAATACAAATAATAAGTGATAAGCTAACCTGTCCTTCTCTAATCCTTTAATGGCATGATTAGCATAATCTCCAATTTATGCTCTCAGCACCCTGTTGCCTTGCTTGATCCCACTCTCCCATAAACATTCATATTCCTCAGTATCACCTGGTTGGAAAAAATGGATGGGGTCACTTGCTGAAACTTGTCCCAGCTTCACTCTCTTTGCAGCTATCTCTGAATGCTTCTCAGGAGAAATAAGGAGAAAACCATGAGTTCATTCTTCTAGGTAAGTTTTATTTCAAAAGAACAGTCCCCGTTCCATCATACCTTTAGCTTGAGTCAGTTCTGCAGACTCAGAAATGTGATGGTAAACAGAACAAAACACAGACAAATATTTTGCAATTGAGAGCTCATGACTTGCCTCCTGCAGCAGAAACATTCAGCAGAAGAGTGCTTGTCTCCTCAGTTCCCGGGCTGTGAGGGGATCACGCAGGTGGAACAGGGGAGCCTTCATTTCCTGTCTCACCCTTCTTGAGCCCTGCTTTCAGGTCACAAGTGTGGATCCTCAGAGCAGAGTCATTAACTGGAGTAAACTCCTGCAACAAGTAAATTATATTCACAAATATGCCTAGTATGTACAACGTACACGTCCCTCCCGTTCCAGGTGGTACCTTTGCATTATGACTCTGTGAGTTAACAATTTTCAAAATCAGTTTTCAAAATCACTGGAACATTTGGATTACTCTTCCATCTCTTGCAGTAGTATGTCCTGACGTGTCATTAACACAGACATGCTTGACTAAAACTTCCCAGTGGATACCATGATGAGCAAAAGGCATGCAGGAGAGCTGCTGACTCCAGTGGTACTCCCAAGGGTCTTTTCCCCATGTCTATCATGCCATCTAGGAAAACTCTTATTGCTTGTAGTTTAGTTCTATGTTTTTATACCCCCTGCTCCCTCACCCCAAAGTGCAATCTCAGCTTCTCTCAAAGACTCCAAAACAGTTTGGGATAGACATTTTGTTCTCCAGGTGTTTATGCTGTTTGGTATGTGCTTGAACTACTGCTTCATGTCCATCTAGTTCATGGTATGCAGCTGTCCTACAAGTGTCAGTCCAAATTCCTTCTCACTCTTTAGTGTGGATGTGATGTTTTTGCCATCCCCTTCAATATCAGACACATGTATTCTGCAGTGATTCCCCAGGAAGATCCGTGGCTATGCCAGCTTCAACAGCAGCTTTCATATTTCTGTTTTTCTTTCAAAGCAATCTCCTTTTAATGCTTCACCTAACTTGCTTAAATAATTACATTCACCTTAAAACCCAGAAAATCACACGGTAATACAAAGCTTGTCAGGAGACAGACTAGTTTCTGGTTTGGTCATATTGGGTATTCTTTTTTTTTAACAAGCTATCTGAAATATGTCCTATTCCTACCAGCACTGTTATAATCTTCAACCTTCAGCAAAGGATCAGATGATACTTTCATCACCACAAATGTGTTCCTCCTCCTGCCCCAGCCCATTCCTCTTCTCTAAAAACCTAAAATAACCTCTGTATATGTCAAGAATGTATGTGTCTAAGATGCCACAGCATTCAGACTCAGCTTCCCACCCGTTTTCAGACAACTCTTCGCTTCACAGAATTTCGAGGTTTTCTACATAAATTGACTTGTCTATACCAAACTGGATTTTCTATGGTGAACCTTTAAAAAATCACTTTATTTTTCATGATATTCCAACATATGTAAGTTTCTCTAAGCTAATATCTAATTATCTAAACAGATGTTAAGAACTACCTTTCAAACCTGCATCCCTACATTTTCACCATGCTTTCGGGCCTGTCACCTGTACTATATGATACCTTATGAATGTCCTTTTGTCTCTAGCTGTACAAAAGGAATGCAAAACGGAAATAACCTCCAGAATCCCTTCAGATTACCTGTTAAAAGTAAAACCCATACAACAATGCCACAGTGGAGCTCAAAAGTTAGAAGGAAAGCCTGAGAACAAACATGCCTGGGGCACCTTATCTTACTCTCATTCGCTGTTTACACTCACCTCATGGAGTTTGGCTGCAAGTTCATCAGGAGCTCGGGGAATCCAAGAAACTAATGATGCTAATGGCTAGGAGCATATCTCCAGATGCAGCCAAGCTGTTAAAAGTCCCTTTGCCTTCCTACCTACTTCCTACACTGACTGCAAAAAACCCGTAAAGTATCAGAGAATTTAGTCCATTTATACATTTGTAACTGTATGATTGGAATCTTTCATGGGGTGTATACCATAACATCTGTGCTGAAAGGACTGGGATAGTTCTCCAATTTTGCATAGATCCTTTTCCTGTGTATAGTACAAGATCCTGGTTCTAGACTGRGTGGCCAAATCCTTTTTGTGTTCCCCAATGAACATTGTTACTATTGCACTGTCTGGAAGCTTGTGAGAGCAGACATATCATCTCAGGATATAGAAAAACCCACGTCAGTCAGGCTGGAAGGCACATCTTAAGATGCTAATTATGCCAGGATAACTTTATCCCTTGAACTGACCTAATCATCACAAGTTCTTTATTTACCAAGCTGAAAAAAGCAACCATCTAAAAGCTATGGCAGAAACAAGCTAAAAATGCTTCAGTCTCAAGCAATTACCAGTATTGTCTTCATGGAAAAAGAGCTGAGAAAGGTTTTCTAAAACTGTCCATGTATATAAAGGGCATAGTGTAACGTGCTGTCTCTTAGCACTACTCTAAGCCTAATGTACGTTATTATGGCTGTGAAAATCCAGATTCACATTTAGTTTCCATGAAGAAGCCATACAGAAGAAAGTATCAACCTGTTAGTCTAAGTCTACCATCCCTAATAAATTATGTAATTTGGACTTCACTGTTTTTGATATTAGTTATGGAAGAATTTTTGTAGTGTTCATGGACAAGAGAAATAAAGTTCCAACCTAGTTTATCATTTAGTTCAACTCCACAGGTCACCAGAACAAACAATAAACTCCTACATCTTGTTTAGTTGGCTTCTTGGCGAATACATCAATGGCTCATTATCCTTTTTGTCCTACATGAAGCATTAAGAACATTCCAGTGAACATAGCACTGAAGTCAATATATTCCACTTTATTAAGTACACATAAATAGATCCAATACTAGTAGGATTCAAAGGGATTTGGGGAGGTGAAGGTCATCACAAAGATAAAAGAGATTAATAGGCACAGCAACACCTTTGATAGCCATCATGTGTGCTGTCATCATGTATGTGTATAATTATATTCTGCAATTTGTTTGGGTTTTTGAATTTGACAGATGAATGAAAGTGCTTTCTGCAGAAACAAACAAAACATTCAGCACCGGTGCTAAAACAACTAATGCAGTATTTTCATTTCTATTGAATATTAATATTAAAATGTTGCTAACTGTTGAACTTAAGCAATGAACCTTAGCACCTTGAAATTTGCTAAACTTTGTGCTCAAATTGTAACAAAGCATGAATTTATAAATTATTGATCTAGATTTGAATCTTGTTCCTGGTGACTTTGTGTCAATCATGCAGTTACATTGATAGCTGCACAGTAAAAATGACAGTGTAACTCTTTTCCAGCATGTAACTGGAGGATTTTTTTATTATTATTTCATGGTAGTAGATAATTATTTTGTACAAGCTTTAAGTACAATTCGATCTTTCCAAGTCACAGATAATTTTTTGTCTTACCTGAGACATTTTCTGGTTTAATAGAAAAATATTCCATAGATGTGGAATTACACAATGTCACAATAGAAAATTATGTCACACGGCACTGGGTGTGGAAAGGGCAGCCGAGTTCATCTGTCACAGGTATTCTTCCTTGCTCTTGTCTCGAGAGATGCTCTCTGGTTGCTTCTAGCGGCATCAGCTCAGGTGGGAGAATTTCCACATGGAGTTTTCCAGAATGATTAGAAGTTCTTATCCAAAGGGGACTTCTTTATCTATTGACATTACTCAATGAGCGTTGTTGTTTTGAACACTGGGTTCAAAGGTCTTCAGAGTGAAGGGGTAGCAGAACGGTTGGCTCAAGGAGGTTTATCCTTCTCTCAGATCTTGGAACAAATATGTTAAAGAGTATAGCTATGCTTTTTGAGAGAGTGGGTAGCATAAACTGAAGCTGAATCCACAGCCCTGTCTTGGCTTCTGTTCCCTTTTACACACAATGCCCCATCCAGAGTTTTATGGCTCAAAAGCTCATCCTCAGCACAACTTGTGGCCCAGGTGTCTGTGACTGAGCAAGGTCAAGGATCAGCCTCTCCCAAGAAGCAACAAGGGCTGCATCTCCCAACTTGACTGACAACTATCCGGCTAGGAAAAACTTACTGATTATCAGCTTGGAAGCTGGAGAGCTTATTAATGTTCAGTGTAGTCATATTTTACTCCTAGCTACCTACTATGTACACTACCCAGTAAATAACTGTGTGTACTCATAAGGTTGCATACAGTTCTGCTTGCAGAGTTTGTGCACACAGTAAAAGATACCCAGGTAAAAGTGTCCTAATAGTGAAAAGGTTACAAGGCCACTCAGCAATGCATGTCATGTACAAATTTAAGAATAAGAAAATAAGCCATAAGCAGGAGTCACTAGAACAATTCCAGACTCCTTTCTGCCTTGTCCTCCAGAGAGCTCCAGATGAAGCTGAACCCAAAGCAAGATCTCTCAGGATCTATTAGAATATAACGCATTTTGTCAATGCTGTCTAGATGCAATAGAGACTAGAGACAAACTTTTTRTAAGTCTGTAAGAGATTGTGCTGCTAGGGACAGTTTGTCTTCAGTCTTGATTACAAGCAGGATCACTGTAACATTGGCCTCAACAGCCAGAGGAGAGACCGGCTATCTAGCGCTAGAACTGTCTTTGCTCAGCTTTGCTTTCCAAACCCACCTCTAAAATGCCTCCCCAAATGGTGCCCAGAAGTGATCTTTAGCAGAGTGAGACTCTAGAAAGACTTCTCTTTAGTCTATCTTGCTGTCATCCTATTCCATAGGCACATCATACAGAGAGATGAGATGATGCAAAACACGCTTCTGTCGAACAACAGAAGTGCCAAGACTCAAACAAAGCTGTGATTCAGGAGTTCCTAACCCCGGTCTCACATCAAATAATAGAAAGGAATAGCCAAGCACTGATTCACCATGACCTCTGTTGTCAGCCCCTCATGTGTCTGCATGAGGACATAAGGATCACCCTTACATCCTCACCGAACATTTTACATGCTCAAAGAGTGACTGGGCAGGTGAGATGAGCAGAGTAGTCATCTGTTTTCACAGAGAGGAAACTTTCAAGAAACAGAAATCACTTGGTGGATACAAATTTTGTTCTTGAATTAGGCACTAGAATGATGTGGTTTATGGAATTAGATTCTGATTCAGCAGAGTTATTAAATATATGAGTAATCTCACTGCAGTCAATAATGGAGCAATATAGATTAAATTGTCAGTGCTCAGTCAGAGCATTTGGAAGGTTAAGGGTTAAGTGTGAACAATCTGTTTTGCTGGATTGGGCTTGTATAGCAAGGCCCTCAGTTGTATGTCTAGCACACCCCATTTGCAAATCTACCTCTAAAGAACAGCAATATGAAATACAGTATATTTCCTACTTTCTTTTGATTCATTGTTCCGTTGTACTGATAAATGGTTAGCCTTGAAAGTTTTTGACCACTAATGACTCAGATTTTGAGTACAATGTCAAGCTCAACAAGATTGTCTAGAACATTCTTGGTCTGTTTTTAAATCTTTGTAATGCCCAACACTGGAAGCAGCTTTTAAATCACCTAGCCATTCAATGTCTTACAGGTGCCTTGAAAGAAGCAGGAACATCTATTTATACCTCTGTGAACCAAGCAAATGCATTTAGATGTACGTGATGATGTCTAGCCTTCAGTACCCATAAAATGTCTGTGAGAAGGCATGCAGATGCATGTACTTTCTTATGGATTAGGGGTGACCAAATCAGGAGAGACCCTTTCAGGCATCTTTCAGGAACACTATCAGGACATTAAACACAGTCACACTTTCACTTACTTTGCAAAGTCATGGTAAATCTGCCATTCTCTAACTTACTTGGATTAGTTGAAGCCTGTCTTAACCTACACTGAGCCTTCTCAGTCCCTGTTTCTCTTCTCAATATTTTTGGTTTTACTGGGGATATCTCTGGCCTAGACCAGGTTCCCTGGGTTGGTGGAAGAGATGAAAATCTGCAAATGCTTAACTTTGGTGGCTTAGAGAAAGTTTAATTTTTTTTAAGCTAATACATTTCAAGCATGGTTAAATAATGTGGGAACACATTTAATGTTCAATTTCCTTTTCAGAAGTGATTCAATGCCTAGAAGCATTTAGACGCTTTGGAAGATTTTATTTAGTGTATATACAAGCACCCAAAAATATGTTTTTCGAGCATGCAGGAATTTTTACAGGAGTCAGTTTTATGTTACCCAGAATGTTCAAAAATATCTGCATCACGAATTAGTGCATTGTAGAGTTATAAGAATTTTGCAAGGCAATGCAAAGTTTCACTAAATAACATCTGTCATTTAGTACTGACAAAAAGATGTCTGTATCTTTCCATGACATCTGCCCAAGGGATTACAGAAAAAAAAGAAGAAAAATCAGTGCTTTGATGCAGGCAAACTAGTGCTGGAGAGCTTATCACATGCAACCCAATCAATTCCTCAAAGTGATTCTCTGGATAACAAAGTCATCTTCTCTGTTACTTGGCAGAACAACAAAAGAGTAGCATAGAGTGAAGACCTGTCTATTTTTATGATCATACTTGTCCATAGAGAGAGAGAGATGGAACTTACTATGGAACTAAATAGAAAAGCACTAAATGAGAAAAAAAAATCTACAATCCCTCTAGAAAAGGTTTAAAGGGAATTCTTCTTCCTACAAAAATAACTTTAAAAGATCACCGGGATATACAGCACAGGAACAGAACATAGGCCTCCTCCTTGCCTCTCCAGTGTGCTTCAACTCAAGCCCTAGACTGGTCAGTCTAGAGGCTGAAGATTCATCCCATTTCAGTGCACAGCTAATCATCAGGAACTTCTCCATACATGTCCAAAGAAATGCAAATTACTGCCAGCTGTGATTTGTGCTCTTGTCAAGTTGGAACAAGGGAGCGGCATCACCCTTCCTGTGTAGTCATCAATGTGCTGCCATAAAATAAAACGGATTGATATTGATGCAGGTCCGCCCTGAACTAGATATGAATAATTTTGTATTCCAGTGCCTTTCCGTACTGTCCCTAGTCATAGGCACATCAGACAGTTACGTCCTAAATCAGCAAATCCAATTTCCTGCTCAGTCCCATCACTCTGCATGATCCCTTTCATGATTAAGCTACTCTTGTTTAAAAGAACTCCTTGCTCTAAAATAGTGCAACTGCTCTCTCACAGCCCTCAGCACACAATCACTTGATTCTGTTGCTACATAGATGAAAACATGTCTCTGATGCAGAATGTCATCGGGAAAGAAGACAGGAAACATGTTTACAGAAATAGCTCCGCGATCCAGTCCACGCCCATCAGACACTGCCACCCTCACGCAGTAACATTGTCAGAAATCTGATGGGAGCCAAAAGCTTCCATAGAAGTTAAAAGGAGAAACGAGACACGCAAACCAGACTTCTCTCTCAAGTTTCTTCCTCAGGATGCAAACTGTTTGGGGGCAAAAGCATGGAATAATGCACAGCCCCCACCTAGCACAGCGAGGCCAGAGATCCTTAGTGGAGTCACTGGTGCTGCTGCTAAGTGTGAGGCAGAAAATCAAGCTGGAAAAGTCTCCCCTTTCTTGCCCTGTGTGCTTCAAGAAGAGCTGCTGGCAGCAGTAGCTCACCTGTTGACTGCTGCAGTATTTTTCTCAAAACTCACTAGCCCAGCTGGATGAAAAATACTGAGTCAATTATAGTCACTATTAATATTCCACTGAAAAAGAGATTAGGATCATCCTTTTCAACATTCAAAAAGGTAAATATATAATTCCTCACAAAGTCATATAGAAACTCCAAACACTCAATCCCTTGGAAAACTCACTTTTATTAAGAGACCCAAATGAAGATATAGGTATTTTACCTGAGTTTTAAAACACTTTGTAAGGCTGATTTCTAGAATTCTGTTCTCTGCTTTGTGAAGTTGTATCAACGCTGTTTTCCTTAATCTGCTCTGGACTTGGTGGAGGTAAATTTCCAATTAGTGTTTTCTGTCTTTTTTTTTCCAGAAGCTGTACTGCATCATAGACACCCCCTGATTTTATCAAGTGCCTATAGGTCAGGGATCTGGCATGTGTCATTTCACCTCTGAGAGAATATTTCCAGTAAATGTAGTTTTCAGTTTATACCTAAGAATGGACATTGAGATGACTCAAAAACTTCATGGTAAATCGCAAGTGAACTTTAAAAATTTGATTTGGCAAAGATAGTGCATGTTCGGTGTGTTACGGTATGATAATCAGTAGCTGTCTGAAGAGGTGATCAGCAGTTCTTCAGCAGGGAAACGTCAAGGAATATAGCATGAGCTACTTTTGTAAATATGCTGGAACATAACTATTCTCAGACAGAGAGCTGTCAAGTTTTGTCTTCTATATGAAACCAGAACTGGAGCAATTATTTTTGTGCACATGGACAATAATAGAATAGTGTTTCCCTTTATGAAAAGGAGAAGTAGCTCTGCTCACTTCAGGACAAGGTGTCAGGGTATCTGGAGGTTGATCAAAGCTCTGCCTATCACTCCCTGTGTGGTTCTGGGAGCACCCTTTAATCACCACCGCTGACTGTGAAAATGTATTACATGCAAAATTACTGTGAAGCTTAATTCATTGCTTGTGAATGCTTTGAAATACTGAAATCTGCATCACCTCTTCTTCCCAGTATTTTAAATTGAAATGAAAGGCTAGAAAAGACCATTATAATGAGCAAGTATAATCTTTTGCATATCAAACATGCAACGATTCCTGAATCCCGCAGTTCCATTTGGGGGGGTGATCCTGTGCAATGTGCTTTGGTCCAAATGCAATAAAATGTGCATGAGTCCATTTAAACATGAACCTTATAATGATTGCCCATCTGCTTAAAGCAAGCATTTGGTCAAACACTTTGTGGATTGAAGTCCAAGTACTTGGAAACCAGTGGATTTAAAAATCTGTAAGCACTGTTATTTGTGAGAGACATTCTCACTTGTAATCCTTGGAAGGTGTTCTCATATGGCAAATTCCAACCCTGACTTCATATAACGTCTTCAGCTTTGGAGTGTCTCCCCACAGGAGCAGAGGAAGGAGTCTCATTTACACTTCCAACTATATCAACTTGCATAATTAAAGATGATACACACTTCCCTTTAAAGTATCTTTTATAGACATCAAAATGTTAATCTTTAAGGAAAAACATGAGCTCGAGATTATAAGAACTAACTTTATTTCACATTCTGAAGCTTCCAGAGTGCTTGCAAAACATTAATTTCAGGCATTGTTTAAACCACTGGTTAGGTATCTGACAGCCATACTGGTTATGCACCAAACAATCTTGTTTTTAATCTCCCTAATCCAGGGGACATAAAAAAATGTTTTGATATCTGGTGCAGATTTCAGGAGGAAAAAAGCTTCCCTTTCTACATTGTTTACTAAATACAGTGTATTACAAGTAATAATATGCTGTGGAAAGTTCTACTGCAATGTAATGTGCATTTACAATTCAGGGGTAAAAATTTACTCATCTAAAATGATTTCACTCCCAAGGAACAAGCAGTTTTGGCCAGCTGGGTACACACTGTGGGCCAAGTTGTCTCTTCAAACAGTCCTCCAAACTCAATAAGCGAAGCGAGCAGGCTTGTATTCTACTTTTCGTAGGCATGTTACAATAGGTGGCATCACCTATTCTGGAGCTAGGACACTGTGAACGCACTTGTGCATACAATGAAGTTCACCAGACTCAATAAGACTCCAAATTAAAAAAATATTATTAATGAATGAAATAAGACAACTTTCTTTCTCCAGAGGACTATTGTTTTAAGTCTGTAGCCTGTGACCAGCCAAATGCAGTTTTACAGTCTTATCAGCAAGTCTGCGGTGTACTAGAACCCATAGTGTCTGCAGTGAAATGCTCTGTAAACTCTGTGAATGGTTGTTCTTCTAGCAATGACATATATCTCTCCAGAAGGGAAAATGTTGCACACTAAAAATAAAACAATGAAAGCCTGTCAGTAAATACATGCAAAAGAATTTGTCTTTAAGATAAGGAATACTTGCGGTTTACAGTAAGTAATGCTTGGAAGCCCAATGTTTGTAGCAATATTTGCAAATGGGGTGGTATTGGGCTGGAAGATTGCAGTTCAGAGATCAATACCAGTGCTTCTTGAGGGATGCTGAGCTCGGCAAAGGGATGCATGCTGCCAGTCTCCAAAAGCCTGGAAAGTAAGATGTTAAGCATTTTGCCCATTCTCAAAAGCTGCTGAATCTTTGTCTCTCCCAGAAGAGAGATGAGGACTTGTTCTCTCTACAGAAGCATAGAACCAGCCCCCTCAGGATCAGGAGTCCTGCGGCTGGTAGTTGCCCAGCCCTTTTAGGAACAACAGGCTTATTTATCATAGAATCATAGAATCATTAAGGTTGGAAAAGACCTTTAAGATCATCGAGTCCAACCGTCAACCCAACACCACCATGCCCACTAAACCATGTCCCTAAGCGCCTCATCTACACGTCTTTTAAATACTTCCAGGGATGGTGACTCCACCACTTCCCTGGGCAGCCTGTTCCAATGCTTGACAACCCTTTCAGTGAAGACATTTTTCCTAATGTCCAATCTAAACCTCCCCGGCGCAACTTGAGGCCATTTCCTCTCATCCTATCGCTAGTTACCTGGGAGAAGAGACTGACACCCACCTCGCTGCAACCTCCTTTCAGGTAGTTGTAGAGCACAAGTGAGTTAAGTGAGGAGTAGGACTGCTCCTCTACTTGTGGAAATCCTTTACCCTTTATTTGAACATGAAATATTTAACAGGAAACTGATACAATAAGACTTAAATCAGGCCCCATTTGTCTGTGCTATTTCCGAATACTGGACTTCTCTCACATCAGTGCAATTAGTCTCTACTAAGCCAGGGGTTAGCTTGACATGATACATGTATAAGAGTCAGTGATGTAAGTTAACCTCAACTAAATATTCCATCTTTATCTTCATTTTCCAACTAATTGTACAATCCCAGTATTCAGCCATAGATGTCTAAAATCTTTTAGTGAAAGTGATCTTTTCTTTTAGTGAAAGACAAGATTTCACTGAATAATTTACCAGGAAGAATTAAACATTGGTACAATTTGAGAAAAACAATTTGAAATAAGGAAATGAGTAATCCTATAGCAAAACAGGAAGCTTAATTAAAAAAATACTTGCCATTCATGCTGCTTATCTTGATAACCAGAACTCGAAAAATGAAACATGAGGAGTTCTGCTCCCATACAGCCTTACTGGGTATTAAGAGGTGACTACCTGTTCTGCTGGCTGCAGACAGAATATTCTTTATAATTGTTACCATGCATTTAGTATGTTGTTCAAAACTTCTCTCTGCGTGAAACTTCGTATACTTCAACATTTTTCCCACACTGTGGGGAATTTTATGCAAGCAGCCCTAACATGGAGTTTTTTAAGATCCTCTACAATCAGCAGAACAGGATGCCTATGACCACAACCAGGACTGTGATGTTAAATCCTCTACAGGGTCTGTGTCTAAAGTTCCTCAGACAGGAGCTGTTCTGTGGTTATAGGAAGAAGCTCAGTAATGGGTGGTGTTCTCTGAAAATTTAACATCCTTGGGAAAATACATAAAACCAGAACTTCTTTTTTTAAAAAAAAAAAAGAAACAGAATAGTGAAATTTGCAGAAATGTGTATATCAGTAATCTGTTTCTTCAAGAAATGATCTGGTTTTTACATGGCAGCATTTTCTTTCCTCTAAAGTAAAGATGCAATGGTTACAATTAAAGATACAGTTAAAGATACAATACTATAAATATGCAAGCATATGGCAGAGCAGTAAATTAGAGCCACCAGTGCAAAGACAAGTGATCCCTTGGACAGTGGGATATTGTGCTCTGAGAAATCGCCACTACCCGCCTCCCGGCAATGTATGTCCCCCCCACAACGGCAGCCGGAGACTTCTCAGAGATCTTCATCACGCATAGAAAATAGTTGAGATGATTGAGGTTCCTCCTAAAATGCATGTGCATGTTTGCAGCAAGGACCTAGCTCAGGAGTCTGGGAAAGCTTTTATGATGGTTTCATAGGCGGGAGGCGGGGTTTGTGTGGAGTGGCAGATGCGGAGGCTGTTGTTAGACCAGTGGAATTCAGGTCGACTTAAGCTGTTGGTGGTGCTTCCCACAAGGGTTGTGGTGGTATTTGTGGGAGTGAGGGTGATCAGCTGACTGTTCGTCTCCACGGGGAGGGGAGGACACTGCAGGAAAGGGTGGAAGGTGGATGCACGGAAACTTGACTTCCTSGGGAAAGAGCTGGCTTGCTCCAAGGAGGCTTGCCGCTGGAAGGTGAGGCTGGCCAGGCTGAGGTTGCTCCGACGTTCACAGCTGCTATTGCGGTAAAATCCAGTCCTGCCAGTAGTGTGGCCATGGGAGGAGGGTCTGGACCGACGGCTGAAGGCTGAGGAGCTCCCCTGGGAAATGTGGGCGCTAGCTCTGCGACGGGACAAGCAAGTGAACAATGCCCAGATGATCCCTCCAATCACCAGTCCAACCACCATGGACACTGTGAAGGCTATTGTTATCTGCTCTGAAATACAGCAAAAATATGCAGCAAAGTTATTTCATTAACTCTGAAGGATTTTCCTGCCAGAAATTGAATTGAAGATGGCAGCCTCCTTAAAAGATGAACAAACCCTAAGACCTTTGTATGTAATACATGAACTTTGCAACACAAGCACAGCAGTTCAGATTGCTCTCACTATATGGTGTTTTTTCTTTAATTTGCATAATTCAACAACATCCAGAAAGTAGCTTGCATTTAATACCAGTTTCTGTACCAATGCAAGGGAAAAGTCTTTAGTCTCTCCCAGAATCAGTCACCCAGCAGCCCCAAGGTGTGTTATAAAACTGCCAAGCATTTGCTTCTGTGGGCAATATGAGGTGTGGATTTATACAGACTTGCCATCCTGTTTATAGACATTTATGTTCCATGCGTACGTGTTTGCAAACTCACCTATTACAACAGTGATGTAGCTTCTGCCATGTTCTTAATGGAGTAAGCCTTGTATTTATTACAACGTGAGAACACGTCCCAGCCTTTTACTGCTGAGTAACAGATACTTTAAATCCTCATAGTAATTAATGTAAATTACTATATCCTAAATGATTATGGTCAGAGATAACCATTAGTAATACTAAGTCTCTTGAATATTTCCCATCCCCAATGCCCAATTTAAAGATTCATTAATCTGCCATTAAGAAAAGTAAATTTCTAGCTCTTTTATAAATGCTTTCAAGAATTAAGAGATCTGAAAACAAAAAAGAGCACGGCTAGGATTGTTTTCTCCCCCACATGGTTTCACAGTGTGGAGGAATAAGATTTTTTCCTTGTATATTTCTAAGAATAGGACAGTTACTTCAGAAAACTTCACTTACTTTTGCAACAGAGAATTGGCTTTATTGCTGTTCTAAAAAGTTCGGAGATACATTTGCAATCCTGGATAAGGCCTGAAATGAGCGCAAAACCTTTAATAGATCCCCTCAAAATTCAAGAAGGGATTAGATGTCAAACAAGAAGGAACACTATATTGACTAGTGGTGGAGCAAAGAGGGAATAAGTAAAAAAGAGCCATGGGACAACTTGAAACGTTTATTCTGTCTGTGCTGTGTTACTGTGTTCATGAAGCATTTCTGTTAAAAAGGAAATTGTATTCATTAGATAGAGAAAGGTGAGTAACTTCTATAGCGTACAGAAGCACAGGCCAGCTAACGCTGTGCCTGGCTGATCACCATAACAGAAGGTAGTAACTCCAGAACTGGGATGTAGACATTAGAGCCCAAAAAGGGCAAGATGAGAMTAGGTTCAAAATTTTCTTGCAAGGTAACAGCTGTTAAAGAGTTTCCCCTGAATTTATGGTGCTGCACAAACAGTCRTTTCCAGAACCCAAAATAATGACACTGAGTCTGAGCTGTGGGAATTAGCCAACGCAGATGCTGGAGAGGCAAAGAGAGCGAATGGCCCGAGGGACGGCTATGGAGAGCAGCCAGCATACAGCGGAGGGAGAAGAGAGGTGCCAGGCATGGCCAGCGGAACAAGCTTGCGGGCAGAGGCACCCCAGTATGCACCAACAGATACTTTTGCTTAAGTCAGGCCTCGGTGTCTAGCAGGGCTTAAACTTAGGGCAGGTCCCTGCAGGAGGGGGAAAGCAAACATTTGCTTTCCTTCCAGCAGGGGAGATGTAAATGATTATTGGTATAATTGCACATTAAGAATTAGTTATTATTACCTTCCTTGTCTACCTTCTTTATTTTCTTCCTCCAGTGAAAAATTGTTAACTATGTGATTCATACTAGCAGTTGGGGGAAATTAGCTCCCTGAGCACCAGAAAGTTTAGCATAAATTTTTCACAGGTTTCTGGGTGGGGACTCCAAGCTGCATTAAATTTGAACCCAGACCTTGCTGCTGCCCATCAAACCCTGTCAGGGGGGCAGTATATTCACCCTACATGCCTTTGCAGGTGTGGTTCTAGACAGGACCAACATTATCATGAATTACTGACATCACCATGAATCTCCTACCCAAGTTTATTCACCTTACACTTTTCAGAATAGACTTGAAGTTCCATGAGGCCCAGAAAATTTAAGCTCTAATTAAGCCACTGGTATTTTGGATGGCTATACAATCCTACTGTTGCTTGCTTGCAACCTCAGCTTTCAGATAGGCTTCTTACTACTATCCTTTTCAAATGGGAAAATAAAAACTGGAGAGGATAAAGCATGGGATATTGTTGCAGAGCACTGCTCCCTTTTGGGAATGCTTTGTTGTCCTTTTGTTCAGAGGCGGACTAGACTTGACCCTAAAATACAATTTTTCTTTAAGCCCTCATTTTTACAACTAAGAAATTCTTGACTGGACATGCTAAAGTCAAAGGGTGATCGTCTGGTCTGCTTTTTGCAAGAACCCACAGGCAGCATCCTGCACTGCAACTCCTGGCTGCAGATCAGAGCTCCATCACCATAAGCAGCCTTCTGACAAACTCATCATGATTCTGTCCTTTATAAAACACCTTCAGAGACACAGCAGGCCTTATTGTGCCCCTTTTGGTCAGGAATAGGCCATTTTAATGGATTTAATACATTCTGTTACTGCAAGTTCCTACTCATACTCTCGAAGGTGGGAAGGGAGAGCCAGGACTTGGCCACCTCCAGTAAATCCCAAGGAGTGTCCTAAAGACAGCACTTCCCAAGCACTAGAGCTGAAGTCTGAGTACCCCTACTGCTGTCCCTGTCTGCCTATGGGGAAGTGGAGCAAGAACTAATCTTTCTTAGGCTGATTTCTCCTGCACCTCGGCTGGATTGCTAGTTACGTGATTATATTTTGGGACTGCCAAGGGATCCCCCAGGCACAGGGCTCTGTGCTGCCACCTGATATCCCTGCTCCTGTTTGGGCTCTCAGCCCCAGCAGGGAGAAGGAGAAGGGGATCTCTGTGGGGCTCGAGTGTAAGCAGAAGCACAGCAAGCCGCACAAGTGTACCTGGCTCTGGGGTTGCCATGCACTGTGGTGAGGATTTGTCCCTGCATCCCTCTAGCCATAATTTTCACCACCTGCACAATCAAATCAGCATTTCACACTGTTAAAAGCAGATGAGGGAATTGACAAAAGTATCGAGTGCAGCTCTTCAGTCCTTCCCACGTGCTGTTCCCCTGTGCTGGAGGTACAGCACAAACAATTATCCCTTTGGATAATGTCTTCATTTTCTTTAACTTATTTGATTCTTTTATTTTTCTACCTCTATATATGAATGTAAAAACAGAGGGTCAAATTATTCCCTGGGGAAACTCAGCTGGGTTTACACTGACTATTGCAGTTGCCATCTAGTACCCCAAATGTTCTCATTTCAATTTGGACCTACATTTAATCCTTCTGGTTCTTATTATAGAAATATCACTAGACCCATTGGTTACAGACACTTTATTCTTTCTATTCCCAGACTCCCTCTGACTTCAGTGGGAACTGTGGGTCACACTAATAGGCTGAACTTGCTTTTTGTTGACTCCCTACAGAGGATGAATTTCACTGAAATGTAATGCAGTTCTAAAAACTTACGTTGAAGAATTGTAAATCTATGCCCATTGATTTCCTCTTCAGAACGTCCAGCGATCACAGCCCTGAGGTACATTGGAGAAAGTACTACCACACAGAGAAAAAGATCAAAGGCAGAGTGGGACTTGCTGCACCTGAGATTTTGAGGGGAAGATCTGGCTTTCACAGAGTTGTTTTTCTCTTCCTTAATCTGGGCAGTGCCAGGGCAGGACTAGCCTCTCAGGAGAGTCAGAACAATACTGACACGAAGTGTCTCCCAAGGAGCCACTATAATATCTTATGGTTTCCTGAGAGCTGTGCCTGTCATTCTGTCCTCTGCTTTTAAGGAAAAAAAAAAAAAAAATTGGGGATAAAGTAGGGATGCCGACAATAACAATAACTCCCCAGGTGCTGGTCCCCTAAATATGTTTTGATCTGTATGCTTCTCAGGCTGCTCACGCTGCCTGCTTTATTTGATTATGCTACAACTGAAAAGATTTGGTACCCCACCTCAGTTAATTTTCTCCACTCTCACCTCTAACACCAGCTGAGGTGAAGGACAAAGGTTTTTTTTCAACAATGCAGGACTGACTTCGAGGTACAAAGCCAGAAATAAAAGGATATAAGGAAAAAAGGCAACTGAATATCTTAGCTACATTACCTTTCTTATCTATGGTACTTCCAATATGTCCATGACAAAAAGGTTGGAGGTTCAGAACCCACAGTGACACCCATGACTTCTGGATGTTATTCCCAGATCTGAATACCAAGCCAGCATGTGTCTGTCAGCCCAACATCTATCCAGATCAGGCAATTCCTTCTGAAGTCTCTCTATTCCCTTCTCTCTGATTTCTGCACATAGTGTTAAGCAAATGCAGTGCTACAGGTTTGTACAGGGGATTATTGCCTCTGCTATGCAAGGCTTTTTCTTGGTTGTTGCAGCTTTCTTTGAGGCTTTTATAACTTTCCATGAACTGTATATATGAAGTGTTAGTATATATCCTATCAAGTTGATAGCATCTAGCAAGTCCTTAACGCTCTATAGAATTCACACAGGAGAAATTTGGACATGTTACTAGTAAAGATGATAGACTGACTGATAAGGTGCTTTTCCTAGTTATGGCCCTGAAATAAGTTCTTCCTATCCAGCCTGGACATCAGTAGCAAGGTCAACCAAAGGGGGCTCATACCAATCTGTAAGTCTTCTGAGAAGTGGACTACGTTCTCTCCTTCATCACCTTGGGGTATACTTCACAAAAAATGAGCAACACAGTCCCTACCTAGACTTGTCAGTCCTTGGATCAACCAAACTCTTCATAAAATAGATTTGCTTTTTGTGATGGAGGATCCTGCCTCTATCATGGAGCTTAGCAGCATCCTTGCAGACATACTCAGGTCAATCTCTTATTTCTGCAAGGCCTTCATTTTCCCTTCATGTGCATGGACCACATCAGACAGCAAGACATCCCTTTGAATTAAAAACACATTTGCATTGAGGATTCATTTGAATTTCACTCTGGATTTTGTTCCATTAGAATGTAATAGGACGAGAGGAAATGGCCCCAAGTTGCACCAGGGGAGGTTTAGATTGGACATTAGGAAAAAATTCTTTACTGAAAGAGTGGTTAAACATTGGAACAGGCTGCCCAGGGAAGTGGTGGAGTCACCATCCCTGGAAGTATTTAAAAGACGTGTAGATGAGGCGCTTAGGGACATGGTTTAGNCATTGGAACAGGCTGCCCAGGGAAGTGGTGGAGTCACCATCCCTGGAAGTATTTAAAAGACGTGTAGATGAGGCGCTTAGGGAGATGGTTTAGTGGGCATGGTGGTGTTGGGTTGACAGTTGGACTCGATGATCTTAGAGGTCTTTTCCAACCTTAATGATTCTATGATTCTATGATTCTATGAAGGTAAGAGTTTTCCTAAGGAATCTCCCTCTTGCCCTCAGCTCTGGCTGCGACGGGCTGGAACAGCATTTTGTTCCCTGAACTCAGGAAATCCTTGGGACTTGCATCTTTCCTGTAGCCTTATGATAAATTCCCCAAGGTGTGAAGTTAAGGTAGGCACAAGATCTTCCTTGTCCCATGATCACAAATATACACATTTGTAAACTTYTCAGCTGGCCAAGTATATGAAGGGATAGTAGTACCTTTCAAAATCATGTAACTAGCAGCTTCAATGAGAGCATCTCAGAGCTAGAACCAGGGCAGGGTGGGGGAAGAGGGGACAAAGTACTGAATGCAAAGGGAAGAGAAATGAAGAAGCATCTTTTAGTCAGGCTGTGCACACATGACTTGAATTTGAACTGCATCTTTGCCAATAATAGCTAATAAAACTAATAAAGAGCCAGGTACCTTTCCAAGCATCTGTTCTGCTCATGCTATTGCTAAACACAAGGAGGCGGAAAACACCCATAAGGTGAGATGATACCTACATATTTGATTTGATTTCTAATGGGTGACTTTCAAATATTACAATCTTCTTCATGTTTTGGAGCTGATGATTTTTTTTCATTGCTTTATTAAAAGAGAAATAATTAAGTAGTTTTATCTTAAAGTTATTAGAAGTGGTAAGGTAGCTTGTCAGTTAAGAATGGCATTGTTCAGCGTTCAAACTCAGCTTGCTATAGAGATGTTTTACTCATATTACGTTAGAGCAAGATTCTGTTCATTTACGTCAGCAACTGAGAGTAATTTTCCCATTTTTCTTTTCTTCCACCTGCCCAAAACTAGCATGAAGCATTGTGCACCTGACATGCAAACTTTATTCCATGTGGGCTCCAGCAAGCTTGTATGCAGAACATACAAGCTCATTGATTTCAGCTGTGTTAGCAATGCGAAGTATCAGAACATACCACCATGTTGTATAGTGGAAAAGAGCTATTTCCATCCAAATTTTAGAATTGTAAATTTATTTCCATTTGAATTCTTTCCTTCTCACATTTTTGTGAGCTCTTTTTCCTTTATGCCATGTCATATGCCAGTGACTCAAAACTTGTCCAAGTGTAAGCATTCCTCCCCCTACATGCACACACGCTTGCGCACACACACATTGCCTTGTCCCAAAGCTGAAAAGCCTTGACAACTGGTAGAGGGTTTGATCTCAGACACAGAGAAATCCAGCTCAGCCTCTGTCTCACCCTATATTTTTTCCCGAAATGAAAGCTCAGTGACAAAAGCTGGTATAAAAACCGTACAAACCAGTATGAGAACTCATACCTGAACATTGCACAGCTTAGCGTAGAGCACCAGCTAGTGTATTAAAGCATGAATTGCATTTACAAATGACAACTCTAGTAACCCAACTAGTGAGAATGCTTCAGATACTGTTTTACAGGAGTCTCAGTGTCTCAGGTTTCAAGTGAGGTTCAGGTAAATCATCAGCGGATATTCGTAACACAGCCTCATTTGTGCAAAACCAGACAGGAGCAGCCACGGTCCATCCAAGTTTGAACAAACTCATGGCATCTTCCTACGGCTGTAGCAAATGTACATCTCTAAGCCGGACAGGCTGCAGCTACTCGTCCTTACGCATCCAGCAAGTTTGGAAAGGAAGAATACCCTGGGCCCAGAAAACCACCACTTTTTCCCACCCCAGAAGGTTTGAAGTGATTTGAACTACTTGAAATTTTATGCCGGTTCTACCAACTCCAAGACAACTTAGTTTAAAGCTGGGGCTGGTATCAGTAGCCAAATCCTGTGCTGCTGTTGTCATGCTGAGTTCAAAAAAGCAATTTCTCTGTATCTGACAAGTGTTGACATTACTGTCTTCCCGATTTTTGTCACTAATTGTATTAGCAAAACAGCCTCTCATTAATCATTTGTAGGCAGTCCATGATTCAGTTGGGTGGGCAAATCAGTTGCTGTATAGTATCAACCAGCTGTGATCTTAGTCGTGCCAAAGTTTAAGAAAGGTCACACAAGACTCTTGTGGAAAGAGTGAGAGTGACAGGCTACAGCACAGGGTGGCTCAGGTAGTTGTGACATCCAGAAAACAAACAGACAAGGATGGTGGCATCTGAAAAACAGAATCTGTGGAAAAAAAAAGGTGAAGGAAAAGCAGACTGTGCAGGACATGAGAACTAATAAGCAAAGTAAGTAAGATAKTGAGGCTGTCAGAAATGTCAGTGCTCTGCATTCAGACACAGCTTGCTAGAGGGATGTTTTATTTGGCCTGTGCTAGTGCGAGATTCTTTTCTGCAGCGAGTAATTCTCCCACTTCACCAAATAACTAAACAGTTGTTTTTACGTCCACTGCAGATAAAATAAAAAGTCCTGGGTTTAAAATAGAGCAAAGGAAATTAAAAAATGTGTTTCTATCTGTGAGGACAGGTAAGAACTAGAATAGATAGTCCAGGTAGGTGGTCCATCTAGCCCCATAAAAGATTTTAAATCCAGTATCAGTCAAGAGTTGTTGTAATATAGAAGAAGGTAGAACAGACGACAGCTCAAGGTCTATACTGATGTTATTTTGTGCAGTTTCTAAGACTTTCTTCGATCAGGTAAGCAAATAGGCTCCAGAAGCATATGAGAAATTAAGTAAGTGACAGGGAAAAAAAATGCAGTCTGTGCCCTCGGATTAATTCTCTGTTTGAAATGCAGAGGGGACGGCTGTTTATTAGAGGGTTAACTTCACAAACGAGCAACCTACCTAGGAACAAGATTGCCCTCTGCTGGAAATTTACGCTGAAAATCTAAACAATACATGAAACACCTTAATTCTAATAAAATAGGGTGTCAGAAAAAGCTAACAGGAAACATTCCAATGAAAGATTACAGAGACATTAGTAGTACCTCAAAACTCAGAAAAACTCTGAATTACATTGCCATAAACACTTAGGACTAGCATTTTGCAGAGGCTTTGAAAGTAAGGTAGACTGAGGCACAGCAAAAGTGTTCAGAATCTTAGTGAAGTAAAGCTTGTACAGTTTTGTGGTTTTGTGCAAATATGTGTGGTGATGGAGAAGCATGAGGCTAAGTCTGTTCTTAAATTCATATTTCTTGCCATCCGCAGTGATGTCAATGATCTCCATGCACCAGAGTACATTTGCTTTGTTTACTATTACCATAATTCATTGTGATAAAAAGCCAGAAGAGTGGAATATGCCATCTCAATATCCCACAAACCAACTCAGAGTTAATGATGTTGCCTTGATATTATTGGCAGTTGATTTTTACTGGAATGATAAATAAAGAGTAATTGTAATAATCAGAAGGAAACATCTAAGACAGAGATGTCAGCATGTTTAATTTAATGCCTTTGGCATAACTATATAAAACAAAGCAAAGATTCCTTTATGCAGACAGAGATAGAAACTTTGTTACTGTGTGGTTTCATTATGATTCCTAATGCATTACAAAGACAGTAATATAATTTTGATCTTTTCTGCATGTGCAGCAAACAATCCTCTGGCAAGGCATTCTTACCAACCTCACAAAAGCAGAGCATAAGCCTAAGCTGTATGGCCTCTGCATGAACCTAAATCAAACAGTGAATCACAATTTGCCACAGTGCAACATGGCATTATAGTTATTACTTAATCTATAAGGTTATTTTACATAGGCTGAGAATAAAATAATCTCCTATATGAACAGAGCATGAGTGACTGGAGTGAAATGTTAAAATTAAGTAGGATTTCCTAAAATTCTTAAAATTAAGGAGGAAATACCAAAGTATGTATGCTACATTTAAGAAAACAGAAGACTTCCAGTGTTAGAACAAAGCACAAGGTTTTCAGGTTACTGGGAAAACTGTAGGGTAAGGAATACATTGAAATCATCCTCAGTCCCATGACAGTAATTCTGTTGTCTGTGGTCTGAGAAGAGCCTGCCTGACCCAGACACAGCTTCAGGTGGAGCTYGTCCTTACTGTGAGAACCCACAAAAGGCCAAGAAGTATTTATACTGAAAGTCCAAGTTTTATCAGAATACAAAGTAGAATATTTTAAAAGAGAGAAAACTMGAAGTGACAAGGCACACTCTAAGTACCTTGAGATACTAGGTATACCAGCAATAAAGACCGCATTTCAGCCTGCCCAGTACATCCTGTAAACAGTGGTTCTCAAGGCAGTGCTTTTCGGAAGTGCTGCAACCTCTGCACATTTGCCTCGGGGTCTCAAGTGTCTCTTTCCATCACCCAAGAGGCAGGACCTTGTTTCTGCTCCTTGCTCTTAGCTGTGCAATCTCTCTCCCTCTCCCCCTGCAACCTGCTCAGCTGCTTCCCAGGAAAGGAGCAATCTCCTCTTCCCAGTTCCATCCCTCTTACTCTCCATTTTAAATGTACATCAGGTATTAACATAGACAAAATGAATGAAACACATACAACACAGTGTCTTGGCAGAAGCGGAAGGAAACCTACTGGGGCCCAAAACTGTAAAGTTTCTCAGAAACAGTCTCTTCTCACTCAGAAATATACTGCCTTTGAAATACTGCCACAGAGTATTCTGCAGGCAAGTCTAACTTGTGTATTGCTTGTTCAAAAATAGTCACTAATGAAAATAGTGTTTAGTGTTCTATTTATAGTCTCATTATTTTTTGAGATTGCTGAAACTAGGACCTTCTTCAGGTGAAAACTATGRAAGTTGTACAAAGTTGAAGAATTGGAGGAAGAGGAGCTATTTGTGAACTTTGCTGAATACTGATTTAAAGTATCCAATAAACAAGTATTCAAGGAGCAGGAAGAGGGATCTGTATTTAAATCAGGTTTTCCTACTTTTTTTCACAGCAGTAATACCTGAGCTACATGCAGTACTGCAAAAAATCTCCTGCTACATTTATCTTCCTCGGGGAATAGGTATAATAGTGAACATTTTGAGAATACAGAAGTATACAGTTCATATGTGGTAGTACTGTATTCTTCAATTAGTTATCTGCAGTTCAGAAATTTGAGCTTTCTTTCTCCCAGTACTTCCTGTGTGACCATCAATCAGTTTCAATTTCTCTTGTACCAAATATGTCTCTGAATATCTATTTCAGTGTGGGCTAGGAGACCTAATTAAGTAGTACACACAAGAATCTGTGCAACTGCAAGCTGATAAATGCTGGTATAATTTCTATGTGAGATGATTACTGATCTGGAGTATTAGTCAACTTTTAATGACCCAGGACAGATGATCCAGGCTGGAGACTCAGCGTGAAGTGGGACATTGGTGCTTGTCCCACACGAGCCAGTGGTGTTTGGGAGGTTGCATTTGCACCAGGCTGGTCCAGGTCCTACTTGCGTAGAGACTCCTGCACTTCTCAGTCAGCAGAGCCATCAATGGTCTCCTTCTTCATTTATACTCTGCCTGCGAAACTTATGCACCTTTCACAGAAGCCATGTGTCTGCTTGGTTGGCTTATCCTTCCATTACCCTGGATAACTGAGAGATGGCATCAATATAACATAATTTTTAAATCAAAGGGCTTAAAATTCACAGATGTCAGTTAAATGGTCAAATACGCCATAAGTGTGTGTTAAGATGCTGGATTGTGAATTCAAATGTCTGAAACAGGGAATTAAATTTCTTCTGCAGGTAAGATGCCAGAGAAGCAAGGCAGAGGCCTCTGCTGAGAAGCAGAAACTGCCCTGGCTGTTTGCTTCAGCAAGCATGTGTCAGAGCCCAAAGATGTTTTTGCATTGCATTGAACCGACTATTTTTTTCTCCCCCAATTATTTTGCTGAAAATTTCCTAGACATTATTTTGTAACAGTGCTGTATATATTTGTATTGTTGATGGAGTTTTGGTTGAGGTTGTTTAACAGATAAATCTTAAGTTACTATTGTCCCATTTTCAATACATGAAAATCAAACTCACATAAGTGTCTTTTCCATCTCCTCAAGTAGAATGGGAATAAATTACGTTAGGAGAATAGCTTAGGATTGGTTGGTGCAAACTTAACTACTATACAATATGCTTCAAAATCTGAATAAGTACCTTTTATTAAGTTTGTATAGGAAGTGAAGCTTATACCTTGAAAAACAGGAAAAAACGAAGTTGTACTAACTGTTATTTATAGTCTTTTCTCTTTTTTCCCAGACAAAAGGATAGGGTTATGAAATGAAGATAATCTTACAAAGACAAAAGGGTCAGTCTTGAGTCTTGATTTTACTTAGTGCTCTTCTTTTGTGATTGTGGACATCTCATTCCATCTCCATGCTTCAGATTAATCTTCTGTATATATCTTTGCTCACAAAGATCTTTGACTCCTGGTTAAATGAATTACAATGGTAAAATGGGAAGTTGTGTACAAATACAGAGCATTTTCTTTCAACAGGTTCTACAAGAAGAACTGAGGCACCCTCAGTGTGCTGAGAACCATTGCACCCTCAATGTGCTGAGACTAACTCATCTGAATATGAATCCTGCTAGGCTCTAGCAGTTAAGCATGCAGCTACAGGGGGTTTGTCTTGGGGAGAAAGCACTGCACTAGACTCCTTTTATTATGTGACACATTCACTGGTGTGGTGCTTGGAAGAAGAAATATACTTAATTTCCTAAAGACGAGATTTCTGTATTTGGTGGATAAATAAAGAATGATGCTTCTGGCAGCTCATGTGACAACGAGCAGCACCACATACTCAGTCAATACAGTAGGTGTAGCTGCCAAAACATGTATGCGCTGTGTGTTTGATTAATATTTAAATAATACTCTGAAGAAACTTTGCCTCTCCCTTCTACTACCTCAGATCTGTGTCCTTCCTGCTAAAGATGGTTAAGCATTTGACAAATCAATGGCTGTATGGGGGGATGGGGAAAGCAGGAAAGAAGCAGTAATTAGGATGCAACAAAACACAGCCTGAGGATGACAGACTCACTTTAAAAGAATAATTTATATACAAGGAAGAAATCGTGCTCTGAATAGACAGYGTGGAAGAATAAGACTGGTCTCTTCTCTTCATGACATAGTGTGTTGCTTTCATCCAACTACAGTAATACTCTTTTCTTTGGGCTTGCCAGAATAAGGGCAAGGAAAAAAATAGGTCCCTCATTAATTATCTCTCTGACAGGCCTGCACATAAGATCTTGGAGTGGATTTACATATTATCTTCCTAAATGTAAGGTCTGACTATTGATATAATCCCCTTTGCTTCAGTAATGGAAGTGATAACTTTCACGTGCTTGTCAAATCTTTTACTTAAATGATAGCAAAATAAGCATAATCATACTGAATTTGGAATAGTTTGATCATTCTGCCCCTTGAGAAGACAGTATATGATTTATCTGATAAATTTTTATGTAGCGTTTACACAAAAAAATAGTAGTCTAGTAGTTGATACAAAATGGTACCTCCAAAAGCTAGCTGGAAAATAAAACACAGCGTAAGGCTAAGACACAGTTCTGTCTCCTGGAGAAATCAGGGTGGGCAGAGTATGTTTACATTTGACATATGACCTTGACTCCTGTCCCTGATGGAGCACAGAGGAAGTGCTGGCTTCCTACAATAGTTTGGCGCCAGCATAAGTAGCATTGGAAGGTGCAGTGCAGCATCTCTTGCCTGGCCGCTTCGGGCTCTCTGTAGCAATACTGGAAGACAATGAAGCACACAGACACAGCTGCTCCAGCAAGCAGTACTGCCACATGCATAAGAAATCCAACTGAAAAGCTGCATACAAATCAGCCCTGCTCAAACACAGCTGAGGGGGAACAGAGACATGGGATATCCTGAAGCTGAGAGGGGGAAGGTGAGCAATGCCTTCCTTTTTAATTACATCACGTCATAGATTTATTTCTTGTTTGGTATAAGAATATTTCTGGAGGACTTCAGAGGAGGAGCCAGAGACTGTGAGTATTAGAGAGGAATGAGATTCACTGCTGTCATGTTGCCACTAAAGGGCTGGTGTTCAAACACAGTTGCTGCCCTTGCTAATGCCTCACCATCACATGCTATCTTCTATTTTCCTTCAGTTAAACCCACACCCTTGTTGCAATTTATCTTAGTATTAGCACTATTTACATGAAAGCTGTGTCCTGTTTGAGTCACTGGCCCAGGCTGCTCTGCTGCTGCCTTGTGACACATCCCAAGTCAGCTCACACTGTGGTCAGGGGAGCTGGAAACGAGAAGATCTGGTGACCTTGACCTGGTAGATAGGACAATAACCCTCTTCCTTGTAGCGATCTTAACAGGTTCAGGCAGAGGAAAGGTATGTATGGGTCTCCCTTGCCCCAGCAGTCCTATAGCTACCATGATCATTATTAAAATTATGTGGAATACTTAAATCAGCTTCTGACCACTTGAGCCCTTGAGAAGTGATTTAGTTATGTGACATTTTCTACATCTCTATCACAGGATTTTCATGTGGATCAGTATCTCATCTGAAGGYGAAAAAAAGAGATTGCCATTAGGTGGGGGAAATCTCTGTTGCTCCGGAAGCCATGCAGCAAAAGTTACTCTTGATGCTGCTGGGCCTGGGAGGATGCACAACCCCACAGCCCTCTCCAAGAGGTGAAAAAAAAAAGTCTGTCTCAGTTCCTATATAGGTGAAGCTGAGTTTTACTGGTGTTGCCATTATTTGTTTTTGTCTGTGTACTATGTTCCCAGGGTCTGCCTGAGGTCTCAGTGTGTGGCATTTGTAACAGACAAAACCAAAACTGGTCCCTGTCCTAAAAACTCTGCTGGGCTGTATAGGATTTTCACAGTCCTGATTTCTGCAAATTCACCATACAGATACATTGCAATTATTCTTCCTCAATATGAAAAAACTTACTCATTCAAGTGAAATCTTTAGTTAAGCAATCTGGAAATATGGCTTCACTATTAAATTTGTTTCATTGTGTAACATTTCATTGAGGACCAGGAGGGAGAACTTGTAGGTACACTAGATTTAAGACTGGTAATAAGAAGGGAAATATTTCAAGGATGTAACATTACCGTAAAGATCTCATTGTCTTTCGTAGTGTTGCTTAAAGGTATCATATTTTACATCTGTGTTGTACATCTGCTCCTCAGATAAATGTACTTGAAAAAACTCAGTGTGTTTACAGGAAGCATTTGCAAAACCAGAACCGGCTTTCTGTCTGATTCTGTGTCACGTTTTACCTCATTGTCTTCCTCTTGACAACATTCCTAAGAAGCAGCACAGGGAAGTTTTCTCTATTTTTCAAATAGGGACCTGAAACGTGGAGGAACCATCTGTCTTATCTTCCGGAAACCCAACTAAAAATCTGCCTCCTAGTATGCTTATTTCTGTCTTTTGGGGGATCCAGCCTGCTCTAAGTTCAAGTTGACCATAGGAAAATAAAACAATTCTAGTTTCTCAGTGAATTTGGGAAGAATCAATGTATTTTACTCCATGTTAGGATCCCCACCTCAGGAGTCTGAACACATTTTGAAGTTGATAAAAATTTTGTGCGGTGTTGGCAGGTTTCTTGTAGGAGGAGTGGAAGGAGGTTTTATGTTACCGCTGCCGTAACTAAACACAGCTACACAGGCACTAAGACAGGTGTGCTTGCAGGTGCAGTATTTGATAAAATTGGGGAAATCTGCAGTCCCAAGGACATGGTCTCTCCATACCAGACTGGCACAAAGGAGTATAAACATACTCTACTTCTTTCTGCACTATACCTTATATTATGCAGTCACACCATTCACACAATAGAAATTTCTAGTGCAGACAACATTTTGCACTTATTTTAGAGGACTAATGCCCTAATTAGTCCATCTGATCAATATCTTCTGGCTAAGAAACAGGGAAAATGTCCTTTTGCAGTGAATTCTGAGAGCTTTCTGACTAAACTAGGAAACGCATCTCTCCTTCCTATTTATTATTTTCTGTGTTAGACTACTTTTATCTAGAAATAATTTTGAATTTGGTCGTCCAAATTCACATGGCACTGACATATACTAGGACCAATCAGTGAGGGCATTTGGATTATATACTCTTCAAAACAAGCTCTTTTTCTACCATCAGTAGATATACTTGGCTATGAAATGGAAATGAAAGACAAGCTGCTCTTTGTTATTAGAAGTCTTAAGGGTATGGAAAGGTAGCTTTGGAGATGTACGACTCTTGCTTTTTTTAAAGGCTCCAGCTTGAATAAGTAAAGGAGAAAATATTAGTCAGAAGATGGAAGGTTATGCAAGCAATAAGGAACTAGCAGGGCTCTAGAAAATCTATAATAACAAACCTGGAAGTGTGAGCCATTTATTTGATCTGAAAAGGTAGGTGGGGAGCTGGAAGGAGGGTCTGTTCACATACAATTGGCTCTCATGTTAACTCCATCATGATGGGGACAGAGGTCTGCTCAATGATTTGAGTCCTTTAATATCACACACCATAAGGTAAAGCCCTGAGCTGCAAGCCCTGAGTGATGGATCAGTATCCCTGATGAACCAGAAGCCAGACTCCAAAATTCAAGTGTTAAGCAAACAGACTTGTTAAGGTAGTGCATGATAAAGCACTCTGGGAAGTCTGAGCAGGAAAGTTGTTGCTGTAGACATAGTCAGTGTATGCCAGATGGGGAGATGCAGATTCAGTGTGAAGACTGCAGACTGAATTTTTTTTTATATATATATATACACATATATATGACTGTCTGTGACATGGGAGAGGTATTAGTACAGACTCCTGGCCAAAGAAATCAGATATATTCTTTCAGATGTTTGACTTCACCAAATCAATATGGATCATCCCTTCCTCTGATAACATTTGCTGGGACCATTCTGCTCCCTTCCCTCTCACTCACCATGTACTGATGAATTTGGCTTGCTTTAAATTTTTATTCTTATTGGGTAATTTTATCTATTGTTTATATATTATTTTAACTAAATGCAAAAAGGCAATGAGGCTAAAGAAATCCAAAATTGACAAAGTCAGTTGTCACTGGAATCCAATTTTCATTTATTGTTCCCAGGAGCGCTATGAATGGAGAACTGCTTACTCAGTCATTAAAAACAGAGTGTGGTGTTTTGGGTCATGGCAATACTCGTATTTGTGCACAAAAAGGTTCTGTCCTCATTTGCAGTCTCTGTTTTCTGAAGAGAACAATGTCCTACTACTTTGGATAATCACTGGAAGGAATTATTCCCTAAAACACTAGAGCAGGACTACATCGTGAGGTTGGAAGAAAGCGTTTTGCCTCTCCCTCTCCCTGTTCTCTCATTGGGGCTGCTTCCAACAACAGGAGCCTGTAAAGTCTGAAGTTGTCTAACTCCAGCAGAGTGATTTCAAAAGAAAGCAGCTCATTTGTTCACATACCATTTCCAAACTTTTGCAGGCATCAGTGATCTAACCCAAAGACTCTGCAGAAAGAGATTATATCTCCTCTGAAGACATTCATTCCTTGTGCTATGAGCTCCTTACGATGTGTGATACGCTGCCAAGTATTGCACTTTTAAAACCACTGGGGTTTTCCAAAACACAGAGAAGCGACAGAAAAGAGACCAACTGCAAGAAAAAATTCCAGTTGATGCAGTGCCTTCAATCACCTTGCTCTATTTTGGCTGATTGTCACGAATTAAAATACCAGGAAGAATATGCACGCTAGGGTGAAATTTTGATAAAGGAGAAAAGGGAATGGAAGAGAAGAAGAAAAATAGCAATTCAGGAAATACATCCCTGAGGTTGATACTGCACCTGGATCCAAGGCTCTAATTTTATTCTGTTTTCCTCCTACTTCGTTCCACTTCAACCCTGAAGGTTTTCTCTACTAAGAAAAAAATCTCCAGTGGTATAAAGCATCTGTAAGTGGCTCTTTGCCACGCCTTCAATTCCTCCTATCTGCCAGCAAAGGAATTGCATCTTCAGCTTAATGAAGTCCTCTGCCCTATTAGCAATGCCCAGTCTACCAGGATAAAGGCCCCCTGGGCTACTCTGGCTTATGCTGGTATGCTGGTCTTTTCCAGCCATCAAACTAGGAAGAGTAGTAGCCTGGTAGAAGCTACCACTGCCACATCTGCTGTCAAGTGCTCCACAGCTGGCTCCAAATTGTAGCCTTTCTGTGTCCGCATCTCCAGCAGGACAGCTGAGGCAGCTCCCAGAGTCTTTATTTGCTGCTGCTAAACCTGGACTGGAAAGGTACAAAGTGTGTGAAGAGGAGCAAAGAGAAGGAGGGGAGACCACCCAGTGGGTATGCTGGAAATGCGCTGACACAGTGATCAGAGTGGAAGCCAGCAGGGTTAACCTGGTCACCACACAGGTAGCCAAATGCTTCTTTTCTCACTCGCAAAGAACTGGACTGGATTTGCTGCTGTTACTTCTACTCTGCCATGGCCACCACCCGTGAAGGATCCCAGAAGAGAAATCAAGTCCCATGGCTGTTTAGGTTGGACTTTCCTGTGTTCGACAGCTGTGTTACTGTTCGTGTCAGTGCTGTCCTTCACAAGTAGTATTTCAGTTCATAAAGAGAATGATGCAAAGTCCTTAACCACCATTATTGCTACACCAGTAACATGATACCACAACGCAGTGTCAGATGTTAGAATACGCTCATCCCTAATGACTATCTTTTCCAGCAGAGTATATAGCCTGACTTCTTCCAAGCAAACAGATACATTTTAATGAGGAGAAGACCAGCGGGTTGAGGGAGAGACAAGGCAGAATTTGACATTATTTTTAAAACCATGAGTGCCTTTCTAGCTTATAAAATCAAGTGATAATGCTTGAAGTATTAGTGCCAGGCAGTTCGCAATCTTAAAATGTTGGAAGCCAGCTGATATATGGCATCGTTTCCACACACTGGACAAATAACACCCCAGATTCTGATTAAAGAAAAGAAAAATTGTCCTTAATGTTTTTAAGGTATTAAATTGTAATGTTGCATTTTTAAATAGATACTTGAGTAAAACTAGTCTGAAGGATAGTCTAGGGATCTAAGTTTATGTTGATTAATATCTGCTTACACTTTTTCTCTCTGCTGTTGTCATATTGATCAAATGTACTATTTAAATTAAATTTCCTGATCTGAAAGTATATTACTATCTGCACTGGAGAAATAGGATTGTCTCGAAGCCATTTATTGTATTTAATTGTGTGCGACTGAAAATGCTTTTAGGAATTACAAGAAATGCACTCCTTGTTAAAATGGAAACATCTTTGCTCCCACTGTTAACTTACAAATCAAAATGAACTCAATAAAGACTATATTAAAACAGTAAAAAATGAGATTAGTAGTTGATGGATGGGAACCAAACCCTGAATTTCTCACTCAGCTATTGCCAAACCTCCTTTTGAAACTACCAATTAAAAAAATAATCCAGATTCTCTGTCTACAGTCCCATGTGATACCAACGCTGCTGAAGTTCAGCAGAGGCTGGCTTTAAGTGCTTCTCTTCCTACCTCTGCCAAAGTACCATACTATGGATTCCCACTGCAAAGCAGGGTGACCGGAGGTTACATAGCTTCATAGAAGCTGGCACCTGAAAGAGATGAGCGCCTGCATCCCTGCAGTAGCTCAGACAACTTGTCTGAAACAGGAATGTATGTCTGCAAAGACTCTGTGCTACATCTGTAGTAGGGAACAGCTCTAGCAAAGTGAGAATCAGAATCCCAGTTTTGCGCTTGTGACACATTACACAGAGGATATTTGCTGACAGGGCCAGGAGCTCTATCATGAAACTCATGAATTTAAACCAGAAGAGGAAGTCAATATTCCTTTTTTATTTTTTTCCAACAGAATTGATTTTAGACCAGCAAAACTACTGGTTTGCTTCTTCTGTTTTACTCTGCTGCGTAATTTAGCATTTCAAAAATGCTGCAGAATTATGATGGTGAAGACTGAATTCAAAAGAAGTCTGCAGCTAAATATGTTATGGACTCTCCAGGCTGTCACTGGCTCTACACTGAGCTTGCAAAAAAGTGTGCTAATTTTTTTTTCTATATTATTATTTGTTAAGGTCTTTGCATGAACATAGAGAGAGAGGATTTAGACTACTTAGGCAATTCACACAGCATGACTTATATCAAGGTGTGTATGTCTTGTTTTTATCTACACAGCTTTATTCATGCACACTTACACTAACCTGGAGCACTTGTAAAAAGATTTATATGTGTTCACACATAAATAAGCGGAGGACTCGTTCGTTGTCTTAAAATTCTTAGAGTCACTTTTAAGATGCTGTTGTGTGGAGTTACCACTGGAAACTTGATAGCTTTAGAAAACAGGATGCCTGTATATTTTCCAGAGTAGGGAACCAGCTGTCAGACAATAGATGGTTTATAAAATTGTAAGAGATTAAATATCATTATGAATAGTTGCTTTAACAATTTTTACAGCATTTATTTTTTTCTCACAAAGTTGGTCCCTCTCAGCAAACCTTTGCACACATATTGAAGTTTACACTTTGGCTGAGTCCATGGGAGCTGCTGAGAAGTCACACATGCATGGAAAAGGATCTGCATCTTGCTAATGTATTCACACTCACAGCACTACATGGTGGGTGGCTTAGAAAAACAGTGAAACAGACTGTAAGCCATATCCTGAAAAATCACTGTTTCAAGTACTCCATTCTCATTTAATAAAGAACTCCATTTTATTTATATCTATTATGCGTAGGTTTATTTTTACCTCAGGTCATGTATCTCCAAGGATGCCAGAAAATACACTTCTATCGTTTTAAGTGAAGTTTCCTCACAGTGAGCTTGTGTCAGTCATTGCCTTCTGATACAGACTATATAGTGTCCCTCCCTAGTCTACCACATATGATATACCTACAGGAAAGGAAGAGGAAATGCTATGAACTCTTCTAAAATCTATCAGAAAAATAAGAAAAACCGAAGAGGCATCTTCCCTTCCCAGGACCATGCAAGCTCCTCACAAAAACCCAAGCTGTGAGGTTCGTCTGCTGTCAGAGCGTAAGCAAATGGGAGGTGATCAGGGCTGGGTACAGTATCAGTCCCTGGCAAGCCAGGTGGGCAATGCTGGTGAAAGGAGATGCTGGCCCTTTCAGCAATAAGACAGCTCATGCGTGTCCTGCTCTGTGTTGTCAAATACAGCTCTTGATATTGAAGGACCGGGGCTTGGCGCACCTGGAGAAGTGCCTTAAATGGAACCACAAAGTAACAGCAGTACCAGCGGGGCCAGCCGCATGCAATATGCTGTGGAATTTAAACGTTCACTTCTCAGGTACTTTTTTTGACTCTTCATGAAGATGGAGGACACCTTGCCCACAGTCTGAGCAGTATGGTTAATGAATCCTTAGAGTTTCATATAACTTTGCTGTTTCTTGTGTATGTTTCCATGACAGTGAAGCAATAATTTACCTCAGAATAAAAGCAAATCTGCAGTAACAAGGGGCAGCACCTTTTACACAAGGATTCTTAAAGTACATGTTGATGAAAGCACTTTCATTTTTGTTCTGAAAGAGCCATTTTAGAATTACATGTAGTTCCACTCTACAAAAATGATAGTTATTCTTCAGACTCCAGCAGACAACCTCCAGACAAGAGACTCTGAAACAGTAATAACAGTATTTTTTCCTCAGTTACTTTGTGAGTATTTTTCAAAGACATCTAGTATCATTATCCTACTCTTTAGCCCAAGACACAAAAATGAAGTGAGTTGCTCATGGTCTCCCAGCAGGAAAATATATGTGTCACTGCAGGAAACATGTGGATGGCATTTGACAGATTCTTGTTTCTTATGTTAAGGAAATGAAGGAACTTCTTTAAATCTTGTTRTATAGTTGTTTTCCACTCTTTTCCCAGGGTACTTCTATGCAACAAAAGTCCTATTTTGCTAATGCATGTTATTTTTTAGTTTTAGATAGTGCACAGATTCTTGCAAGGGTCATTGCTCAATAGCAATAATATAATAGACAAAAGCAGATCATATGATTCACTCTAATGCTAAATGCTAATACATGTTAATGTTAAGCATAGCAAGCAATAGAGCTTTTTGGAGGGAGAGGTTCTCCACAGCTGTTGCACAGAATCCTTTAGGATCAAGTCACTGAATCTAATTACCTTGAATGAATTTCAGTATAACATATACTTCCACCTCACACTCTATATGTTTCAGTTAATGAACCATTCCCAGGTTTGGTTGAAATAAAACAGTCTTTATGGGTAATAATCAAAATATACATTGAGGAAAAAGTAAGGAAAATCTGATCATGAGACACCACAACAAATTACAAGTAATTTTTCATTCTAGAGGAGTAAGAGTTTATTCCAAAAGTTGCAACACGTTTAGTTTTTGCTGTATCTTTTTCATCAGAAGATGAAACAGATCATGTCTGCCGTGTAGGTACATCTATTAAATGGTTGAGAATGTCTACCTGATCTGAAACATACTGAAGTCAATAGACACCTTTTCAACTGACTTCAGTAATGAACTTTGTCAAACAATCAATTCTGCCCTGGCAGTTCCTACTGTCTTGATTAGTTTAAAAACATGATAAAACTTTGTCAAAGAAACATTTGGAGAACAATCTTTTGCACTGCAAGAAATACAAAATCTATTCATTACTTTTTGCTTCCAACATGAGGTTTGAAACTATCTAGATGTATTTTTTAAGGCAATCACCAGCGAATCTCAGCATCTACTTTAACGATATTCTAGAAGAAGAAACAAAATCCTTACCCCAAAACTTTGGTGGCCATGTGATTGGAGAGTAAGTACTGTTTCTGTCCATAACATCCAAATAACAAATACAGAATGGTATGTCCACAGAGGACCAATGGGTTTCTGAATGTTTGAGGTTTAGCAGTAGAAGCAACACTTTTGTGCTGCCAGGGAACTGTGTTGTTCGCCTGAAAGGAAATGTATGTATCATGTTTCCTGCTTGTGGACTCGAATTAGCAAGTGCTCGCCTTATCTTGGAACACCACATGGTTCCTGAGACGGGGAAATAGTTTCCTTCTCGTCATTTCCTCAGCAAGAGCAAATTGACTCAGAACAATGCCAAATCTCCTCCTCTGAAACTTTTTGAACCTCAAAATGTCCAGAGATAGAGAGATGAAAATTTCTTTCTCTTTCCTTTAATGATTTTCTATGTTGAAGACCTTCCTTAAACATTCAAAAGCACTTGTATTCGGTGGGAATTTTCAATAAGGAAGAAATGTGTCAAGAGTCTTTTAATAAACAGCATTTCATTAATATATTAATTTAGGGTATGAGGATTGTTAAGTATTCACCATTGTTCCTCAGCTAGTTTGAGGAACTAGCTGGGCCTGACAGTGTAACTGTAAGCATTAATATTTTAATGAGTGTACTTCAAATTTCCTTTGCCAATTCTTTTCCTTTCCACACCCCATTCTAAAATATGAGTTCCCTGGAACATAAACAGGCTTTGAGCTAATTGTTTGGACAGTTTTAATACAATGCAGTGTTATTTCCCTGTTGGAATTTGTAGGTGCTGCTGCTAAATATAACAAATAGCAATTATAACACCCCTACAAAAGAAAATAGCCAAGATATTTAATGACACAGACCCAGAATTAATGGAGAATGTATGGGGATCAATAAAATGTATACTTCTGTATGTATGTGATAAATTCTGTAGGACCTGTTTTTGACTGTTTTCCTCTTAAATGTATTGCAGATAATGGATGGCCATAAACATTCTGCCGTGAATGTCAAACCTCTGTTCTCTGAACAGTTGTATGAGGTTTTGTTTTGCCCATTGTTAAAAAAAACAGAATCAGCTACATCTGTTTTTCACAATGAATATCAGGAATCCCCAAAATTTAGGAATATTCCAATCTTAAGATTTGGATGTGGCATAATTTTAATGTTGAATCTTTTTTTGTTTTGTTTTGTTTGGGACTTCTTTGCATGAAACAGGTTTTAAAAAATACTGAGTAAAGATACTCTGATGGTTAATGGAAGACTGACAGCTTTCAAAGGTGGTGCTTAAAATGACATACCCAAATACTGAGTTAAGCACCTGCATGAAAAAGATCTGATTTTCAGATGTCTGTGAACAAGACACAACTTGATAAGAAATGCTGGGATTATTTAGTTTGATCAGGACACAGATACCAGAGCAGGTGATAAAAAATATACAAATTAAAGAATTCTATGACTAGCATTAGTTTTGTGCTCTACGAGTAGATGGAAATACAACAAAACTGAATTACTGCAAACCATAAAATGAGGAAATTTAGTTATTTTAGTTTACTGAACGCATCTATTGAGATGATTATTGTAAAACAGAACTAAACACTGACCTTAGTTTAGTTGAAAAGCAGCTGAGTTCAGACATGGACACTTGTACAGATAATCAAATCTTCCATATTATCAAGTGTATGAAATATGAACCTTAATGCTTTGTGAGAAAGTCAACAGCAATGAGAAGAAGCATGACAGTTTCTCTCTGGACAGGGTATTCCAAGATGGGAGTTCTCTCGTTTTCCTCAGAAACAAACAGCTGATATGGGCAACTGTCAGCAGCAGCAGATCAGAGAAACTGGACCACCAAAAGTGTTACCTGGGCCATACACCCGTAATGCTTATCAGCAAGTTGCAGCAAATAAAGTTTTAAATGAATCAAGGTGATGTGGACTTACAATGCCTTGCTAAGCACAAGGCTCTCTCAGATCAGTTTCAAACTCTCTTTCCACTATTTACTCTTGTAAGCAAAAGAAAGAATTGCAAGTTTGTGCAACAGAACTTATCTAAAATAAGTCAGGGTATCAAATCCTGAGATGTTATAATTAAAATGGAATCTTCTTCACCAAAAAGCTAAAGCAGGTTGATACATCATAAACCTTGTCTTAATTTATTATTTAAAATATTAGACTAATTTTGTTTCTGTTCATTTTATTTCTGAGTATTGAAATAATTTATTTTCTTGGTAACCCCATTAGTTCTTTCAGTTTTCGATATTGAGAGGTATCTTTTCCTGAAAATAAAATCATCATAACTTGTGGTACCCTCATGGATAAAAATGCTCATCACCATTCATTATACTGGCAAGTAAAACACACTGTCACTTCTGACTGATGGGAGACAGAGGTATGTAGAGGACGAACTGTCAAATACATTGCTGATGTGAGTTCAATTCCAATGAAATGAGCAGTCTTTTACTCCTTGAAAAGAAGAACTGAATTCTGTCCTTAAAGGTTTTGAATTTTATTGATTAAATGAGGGGAGGAGCTTTGAATTTACAACAGCACAAGCCCTAACCCTGAAGAAAGAGAAGAACTTTCAGGGGAAATAAATATGATGGGTATCATCATGTATTAGAAAAATTGTGGGCAACCAAACCGTAGGTACACAAGGTAGTGCCGGCAGGTGAAGAGTCGCCTGCTTCCTTGGCCATGTTCAGCTGCGGGGGGAGGACTTGGCACCATTGCCAGCCTGCTCTGGGGGCAGCAGCTGCTTTCTCTGAGGCATTTATGCTTTCCCTGTTGATGTATTGTGGTTCTTCTCTTTTTCTTTGCCCTCCAGTAAACCCCTGATAGGCTAGATGTTTTCTGTTTAACAAAACACTTACAGTGGAGAGATACTTTACTGGGTGCATAGAGATTAACTTAGTTGAAACCATTTTTTCTGCTGGTCAGGACTCATGGTGATGATGTTTGAGTATGATCAGTAAGCCCTACAAATTGAACCCAGATCTTAACTACTGTCAATCACTGCCAGACAGAACGGTCGTACCACTGTCACCAGAAGCAAAAAAGGAACACTGCGTCAGAATTTTAAAGCAACTTGCTGAAAAGTACTTTTCAGTTTTTCAGGTGCTTACTGTCACTGGCACTTCTTGAAGAAACATAGGTATATATGCTGAATTCTCCTGCGTGAACCCACAAAATCTTCTTATTTCAAATGTAAGCAGTGTTCTCTGAAAAAAAAGAATGAAAAACAGTAGAATAAGCATCCAGTGAAACTTTTTCTTTTTTTTTACACTTTCCATCTGGAGATTATGATTTAGGCTGGGATTTCCTTTAATTGTTTCATATTTCAGCAGCCTCATATTTGTCCTTGGGTAGTTTTGCACCTCTCCGGATGCATGAAGAAAAACTCAGGAATTTTTGTTCTTTGACCAGTGATGAAAAATGTTCCTGTCTCCCATCAAACTATCCATTTTAAAGGCTGCTCATAATGTGACAAAAGACAGAGAAACTACAGCTTGAATTTACTGTCTTTAATGACTCACTTCAATCCTCTTCAAGATCAAACAGCAGATTTCTTCAGTTTACCTGCTACAGGTTAAATAGCCTACTTCCACATGCTGGTTCTATCAGATTACACCTTTCAATATGATATGCCTGCTATGAATGAAAAGAAGTATGGCTGCAGTAGCATCGTCATCTCAGAAAAGACCTTGGTTTCCAGGAGTGTATTAGAAGTTACTAATTTTTCTCCAGATTTTTCAGAAGGAAATCTGGGTTTCTGGGTAGGAAACGCATGAGAATTTCAGACATTAAATATTTTTGGGAGGTGTGAAATCCTAAGGACATAACATAGAAAGATGGTCCCTCATTGCTAATTATGTACCATTACATGATTGGGAAGATAATGTCACTGTGCAGAATGTGAAAACACTTTGTATTTACTGGAACATGTACAAAATTTTTAGATCCAATATTCAACCCAAAACTCTGAAACCATAGTTTTTCCAACATGGTAGTCTTATATAGTCTAGTGAAAGGTGACTGAAAGACATAAAAAGAGTCAGAGGAGAGGCTTCCCCTTCTGCCAGCCACACACTTTCAGATGACTGATCTTTTTCATKATATTTGTGATATTGAAGACTGTGTTTGCTTATTTATATGTATGTGGGAAAGCGAGGTGGGGGGAATTAAGAAAGGGTATGCAGCAATATATATTTTATGTTAATGCATTTCAGCACTGGTTAAACTTAAGGCCAGAGAGAAAAAACTTTTGTTGGGGCCAGGTTTATATATCGGAAATATTTAATGTTCAAAGGGGGAGTGGGTGCTGCTGCAAGCAACAGTGGTAAACCATGTGGGCAAAAGCCACTTTTAGCATCTCTGCACTGTATTCCCACAGCCACGTAATAGCTAGGGAGTATGGTGCTGAGACTTGGCATTATGGGGCTTGTGTGGGTCCAGCTGTGCACCAGGTAATGGGGGTCACCTTTGGGGACACAAGGAGGTGAAAGAGGGAAGGCGCAAAGATGGGCACTTTGGGGCTAACAGGAAGTCAAGAACTTTCTCTTTCACTGTTTCGTATCTAACAACTTGCACAATATTTTGTGGTGGCCCACGTGGAGCTAGCAGTTTGGACTCCAACTTGAAAACCCCAAACTCAAACTTTTATTGTATCAGGAGACGAAATTGTTAGTAACCATCCCAGAACAGAAGAAAACAAGGTACTGTCATTACCTGAGGTTTCTTTCCTCACAAGGAATTAATTAGGTAAAATGGAGGGATAAATCCACCTAGAGTCAACCTTCAAGTTGAAGCTTGATAAATTACTAAAGAAGATTATATGACATAATTGCTCATAGGGGCAGAGAACTGGAATCAGCAATCCAAAAAATCTCTCTTGGTTCTCTGTTCTCCTACAAATGCATCCTGTGAACCACTTCTCGCTCAGCAGATGAAAATGAAATCCACCAATATGCTTTCCAAAGGGTAGAAAACTTTTGTCCAATGGCCAAATTTGCCAATTTTGCATAAACTTGCAACCTAAGAAAGAGAATTACCATTATGTCCTCAGAGTACAGCATTGCCTTGTCTTCAGCTGTGATGCTAGAGGTAAAAGGGCAGGGCAATAGACCTCAGAGTCTTCCTATCCAGTTCTACGCCCCTGAACCTCCTGAGACCTACAGTGCTGAAGCATGACATTAGTCATTAGTAGACTCATCACCTGAATTCAGCTTACCATCCTATCCTTTCTACTGCCCATTAAGAAAGGACCAAGTAAGGGGAGAGAAAGAAGCAACACCCAAACGCAATTCAGTATGACAACAAAATCATATTTTAATACTTTCAGAGTAATTGATAGACCTCTACAGTTGAGCTGGAGATTTTACATCCAGCTACCAGCATTGGATAAAAAAAATCATCTCTTGCTGTTGTATTCTGTCACACCTGCTGTTAAAAAGATGGAGTGAAATGGCATCCATTTTTCCCACTCCCTCGGGTGGTCTGAAATTTTTAATTTCATTGACAAATAATGTTCACAGATATATTTATATTCGTTCACACTGAGAGAGACTTCTTCTCTTCACAGACATCAGTTTACTGGTGTGAGCAGCAGGTGTCTCATTTACCTTTATAGTGCATGAACTGTTTAGGAGCAGAATTGTATTTGTCCCAAGTTGTCACATAGAATTTAATGGACTTGACTCATCATAAGGCATTGCCTTAGAACAGGAAAAAATATTCCTACATGCTACTGTTTGCATGTGGACTTGTGCATCAGTGGATCTGTGTGGATGTTCAGTACGTCTGCAGTGTTGTTGTCCTTGGGTGGGCAGAGACTGTTAACTGTAATCCTTTTGCTGAGCCATAAACTAGGATTTACCATGGACATGGTCTTCATTTTATCATACAGTTAGGAATACCAAGAAACATAGCATACTGGATTCGAGGTATGTTTCTGGGACCCATTTTTATATTAATTTTAGCAGAAACAGCTCCCTGCTGTCATTTCATTACGTGTGTTAAATAAGAGCCTAATCCAAACCCATTGCTGTTAATGAAAATATCCCTACACATACTGAGATATCATAATAGGTGCAGCATGGGCAGATAAGCATTTAGAGGGTATTTATATCTCCTGTATATCTGAAATATCTTCCAAAAATGAGATGAGAAGGATGGTAAGAACAAAATCTTTACTGTCCATATGTTTTTAGTAAGGATATTTCCAAAGCTAATTCTTCTATAGATTCCAATGCTAAAAAAAAATAATTCAGAACCACTTTATAACCGGATTTTTCCCAGTCTAATGCATTACGCCTGGATTACTTCATTATTTTTTCCAGACCTATATCTGGTCTACAAGGCTAGTCATGAAAAAGTCTTTGTGGAATTATATGCCACCACAGATCCCATTTTGGTTTGATTTAGTTAGGGTTACTGTGGGTATACTGCTTAATTTTCATGACTGCATTTGTTTGATAGATGAATAAATTGAAAATTCTTCTTTCATTATTCTAGGCAAATGGCTTATAACAGTAAAAATCTGCTTTCTGAATCACACCATAAGTAAATGAGTAATGTGAAGCAAAACAACAACAAATATTTGATCATTATGGTCCGCTTCATCAGTTTACCAGTACCACAAAAAAAGTTCTAGAAAAACAAAACCTTTTCTGAAGTTTAGAGCAAGAGGAAATCCTATGGGGAAGGTTAAGAATGGAGGCATGATGAACAATTGAAGGAAATTGCCGTTCAGTAGTCATGAATGTTTAATCTCCTCTTCCTCTGATTGACAGGGTCACACCATAGTCACGGAGTATCCATTTATTCCTATAAATCCAATAAGCTTGGAATGCAACTCATGAGGCAATTATCTGGACTTGTATTTCTCTTTTACAGTACTTTTGATTTGCCCAAGGAAAATTAAAATATACATGATGTCAGAATGTTCTAAAGTATATAAAGCCAAGATTAATCACCTGGAAAAGTACAAAGAGTGCCACAATACCTCATAACATTGTAAGTAAAGGTTTTGAGGACTATAAAGTCCATGGGCAATGCCCTGTGTGCCCACTTAGCTTGCTTGGTTTTGTTATTATTTATTATTCTTATTATAGTTTCCCCAAGGCATCCCATATGGCAATCACAACTCTGTTGTACTTAAGTACTGTACAAACAAATTACAGAAAGACTAGGCGATTTGCATTTCTTCTTTGTTGTGCAAATGATTGTTTCCTGTACTCTGCAGGAAAACATCATATTGAAAAGCAAAAGTCCAAGCCTCCAGTCATCGGTATTTTTCCTTTTGATGATTTTCTTTGCCCTTTCCCTGAGAGCAGTATTCAGGCATTTCTCAGGGTGTGTTTTTGGCAGGTCTGTCATCCTCTCCTTGCACATCAAACTGCAGTTCATTAGAGCAGGCCCATTACCAACTGCTGTGAAGACAAGATGCTGGCAGCAAGCTGTTTGTCTGTCTCACCTCAGCTTAAGCAGAGAAGTAGCCAAAAGCAAAATCAGGTACTTGATCAGTTTTTAGTGGGAAAAAGATAAAAGTGACCTGTCAAGGAAGCTGTATTTCCCTCAGCATGCCCATGAGTCCCAGAGAATTTCTCTCCCAAACTAACTAGAGAAATTCTGCTCTGATAAAAGACTGCAGTAGTCATTGCTTCCACATATCCCTTCCTTCTTACTGCAGTAAATCTAGACATCCCAGCACTCTTCAGAGCCACAAAATATCCAAACCTTTGCCCTCACCCTCACCCATATAGCCATCCTAGCCACTCCTAACAATCCCCACTACTCCCTCTCTCCCAAGCACCCACACAAACATCTGTTCTTGTAACCTCCATGCTGCTGAGCACCCCAGTCCCTCAGCAAGCTAATCGGAGAGCTCCACAGAGAATGGAAATGCAATTATGGTCCTTTGGAAACTGGTGAATAATTAATTTAACCATTTTCTATTGCAGGTCATTAATTTTTACTGCTCTCAGATGGCTTGCTATTTCGGAGAGTAAGCTTAACAAATCTTGAACTGTAAGGGTCAGGAGTTGTGGACACAGGCATCCAACCACTGAGTGACTGCAGAAAGTCCAGATGTAGAAAATCATTTACCAGTAAGTACAAGGAACTTGATACTGGTTTCATGTACACTTTCATGCATGCTTTCAGTTTTACACTGATGAAACTTTCAGTAGAGTAACTCCTGATTCATTCTGGAAACGGCTTGGGGGACGAGCACTTTTAAGATGTAGCACTTCTGAAGCAGATTTTTAGCATACAGAAATCCGCATCAGTAAATTGAATTACATTGACTTACAATGATGATCTGAACAATTAAAAAGATCAGGAAATAAAATGATGAGAAATGATGAAAATACAAGGGAACAGACAGCTTAAAAAAGTGAAGCATATAGCTTACAAAAGTAAAGCAGTCAACAATATGACTACTTGACATGGTCCAGTTAAACTTAAGAAAGCAAGCATTCAGTAAGACTAAAATGTGGAATTGAGGGGCATACGCCAGAAATGACTGCTGAACCTTTCAATTAAGATCACCTGATCTTAACCAAAGAGCTCTGGACTGATCAGGGAAAAGTCCTAAGGCATAAATAAGACTGTCATGACAGGGCATGGATTGAGATTTGAAAAATAGGCAATACTGTGGAGATTTCATTAACTAAACAACCATCAGAAATGGTAAGGGGAAGCAGTAATAGGAGAATTAATGTCAGCAAGAATGCTTCCACTTTCCAGTTTTGAAGACAAAGATAGTGAAGACAAAGATAGTTAAGACAAAGATAGTCACATGTCTTTTGAAACAACGAGCGCTGCCAGCTCTCAGGAATATATTATGAAAGATTCTTGTCTGGTGATGACAAACTGCATCTGATCTTCCAATAATATCAGAGAAAATACCCTCTGACTGGCTGATTAACCACTTACTACTGCCTTCTTTAGAAGAACAGACAATAAACTAAGCAGGCAGACTTTATATTCCTTCTCCTCACCAACAGAAAGAAATCTGTTTGGATTTTTCTTGGGATGGATTGAGCTGACTGGAGTTGGGCTGGGAATTTTGAGATGAGAGAAGAGAAGAGGGATGGGAAACATCTAATACGGTTTTCATCAGAAGACCACAGAAAACAGAAAAATCCCAAGGATTCAGAAAGGATGAACTGTGGGTCCTCCCTAGCCTACTCTGAAAATTATCAGTTGGCTCACCCCTAAAGCTGCAAATTAAGGCAGAGATTGAGGGACAGAAGAACCTGATGGGCTCTGCCTTACATTCAGGACTCAGAGTTCAGGTTCAGCTGGATCAACAGAGGTATTTGTGGGACTACAGAAGGTACAAGATCATTGGACTGCCAGATACATTATCCGGTTTGTGGTTAAAGATGTAGCATTGTTTCAGAACCTTGTATTCAACCCGATGTTCTGCCAGAAACTGGCAAAACAAAAATGCTTTGGAGCTGGGCAGGATTGCTCCTGAATCAGAATACAGACCTCAAAAATTCATTAAAAATGTCTCTGTGTCATTTGGTTCTTCATCATTATATCTGAACCCCTGAGGCTTATAATATTGAAACACTGAAGAATGGAAAATCACAGAGCAGCCTGGAGTTCATAGAATCATAGAATAGTGTGGGTTGGAAGGGGCCTTGGAAGGGGTTGGAAGGTCATCTAGTCCAACCCCCCTGCCATGGGCAGGGACATCTTCAACTACATCAGGTTGCTCAGAGCCCCATCTAACCTGACCTTAAATGTTTCCAGGGATGGGGCATCTACCACCTCTCTGGGCAACCTGTTCCAGTGTTTCACCACCCTCAGCATAAAAAATTTCTTCCTTATATCTAGTCTAAATCTACCCTCTTTTAGTTTAAAGCCATTCCCCCTTGTCCTGTCACAACAGGCCCTGCTAAAAAGTTTGCTGCCATCTTTTTTATAAGCCCCCTTTAAATACTGATAGGCTGCAATAAGGTCTCCCCAAGAGTTGCCAAAGCCTGGGCAGAAACAAAATGACCAGAAAGAATTCAGTGAAAAAGGCAGATATGGTCAGCTCTACGTAACTCCTACGCTCCCACTTGTATAAGCCACTACTGACCATATTGCTGACTCTTTTCTGTGTCTAGAGGATATGAATCTATAGCAAGTCTGTGCTGCAGAGTATTGGTGGTCCAGGTAAATCTGTAGCAAGTTGCCCTTTTACTTCTGGAGTGCTCCACTTCAGAGTCAGAGGTGCTCGTCAAAGCGGTGGCTAGTACAGTCATCCCTACCAACGCAAACTGAACACAGACTCAGGCCATTCTGATCTGGTAGTATTTTATACCTGCTCTGAACTCCCTTTGTACTGGTGAAACCACGTAAACAGAAAAATCTGTCTCTCGAGAACTCACAACTTATGAAATCTCCAGAGATAAGCACAGAGGAGTTAGAAGCATCTGGGCTTTAATCACATAAATTTGACTCTGACTTTGACAAGCATCTGCAAATAGCACTAGCGAAATGAAAGTGCATAGTGCTCCCCATAGTATGGAGGACCAGTTTTAGAAAAGGTGCTATTGGCAATTTAAAGGAAAACACTGTAAGGATATAAATTATCAGTGGGCTGTTTGGGCTTCTCTTGTAGTTGTAAATCTTAATTTTTGGAGGTCAGACAAAGAGTTAGGAGAGATTTTTGTCAAGAGAAGCACTTTTCCAAAAGCTTGTTTGTCCTCCCAAGCACATCATTTAGCAATTATTTACTCTAGACAGGAAAAAATATTCACCCAAAGCAGTGAGGTAGCGAGAAAGACTTCCCCTGTGGACTTTTTGTCCCAGTGGAGGAGCATACTTACCGAATAATTATTGTGATGAATTTTAACTACATTCTGTATTGTTGTATTGTAGCACAGTATTTTCCTGAAATAAACGTTGCAGTGCAGAAGAGCTGTAGTCTTGAAACTGCCTAATTTACTCCTAGTCACAGTTGAACACAGGAGACATCCAGATAAAAAATATTCAGACATTGCAGGGATGAATGACTCACATGAAATGCAGCCACCTTCAGGATAAAGCACAACACTGTAAAACAGCGGACAAAGACAGTTAAAGCCAAGAGATGGGTAACATGATTTTGGAAAGCAAAGACAGACATTTTGTAGGCACGCTAACTTATTCTTTCACTATTGCTTGGCCTTTCTACAGGCCAATTAGAAATCTTATAATTTCATTCTTAGATTTGATCTATCCATTCAAAAAGTGTTTGTTCTTAGTGAAATTCCTGTCTGTTTCTGTATATGTGAGATCTATGTACCATTATTTTTCACTGTCTCTGTATTCTGTTATACTCTTCCTTCTTAAAACTCTTCTTTTAAATAAGCATTTTTTTACAAAGGTTGTAATATTGTAATATTTTTTTAAACAACGCCATCTGAAAAAAAGGTCTCTCTGTGCTTCAGCTTTTCATGGAAAACACCAAGCTTCCTATTCATTATGTGTTATTTGACAAGACATAGAGTTTCATGCTCCTGAATGAAAATGACCATGATGAAAAGCATGGATGTCTCATAGAAGAATCCTGATACTGTTCAGAAGAACTTCTGGTGTTACCCGTCAACATCAAAAGGTAGAAAATAGTATCTGATAAGATTAATTACACAGAGATGACAGATTTCTGCCCGTGGAAGTTGTCATGAATACCAAGATGCTTCCTCTTACCTAATGAATTTAAGATATATTCAAAATGAGGTCAGGAAAGACTTTGGATAAATTCTTTCACTCACACGTAGTGTACAGTGGCCCAGATACATGCCTTGTCATTTAAAATATTCAACATATTTTAAATTAAATATGTTAAAATATTTAACATATTTTAAATATTTAATTTTTTTAACAGTTTTTTGATATGTTTTGTATGAAGACCAGTATAGAAGTCAGAAAATATAGATTTGGAACTGCAAACGTAATGACAGAGACAGAGAACAAGACAGTCGATAGTCAAGTAATGATAGTGATGGATAAGAATCCTAAATGTGTTGATTACAGGTCATGAAAAATCATGGGACCAGGGTTTCCTCCAGGTAGATATTTTATGATCAGGGAGATAAACCTCACACTAGACCCATATACTGCTTGGAACAACTGAAGTAAAGCAAAGAGGTTAAAAAACCAATTCTTCTTGAAAAAATAATGCTTTCCCAAGGGGTTCTGACTGATTTCATCTTCCTTCTCATGTCTTGGCAACATCAGGTTTGCTCCTGTCAGGTGCTGTAGCTGCCTCAGGTGGCACACCAAGCTTCTCACCCCTCATTAAACACCCTGTTCTCCATTTCTGTTTAAATGTCCTTTCAGATTAGACCTTACAAGACACCTCCGCATCTTCTAATGTCTCCAACATTCCTGTGAGCCCTCTCTTCCTGTCAGGTTAGTCTTCTACTTTAGTCGCCTCCTTTTACTTTAGTCTCATCATTTTACTGTGACCACTGACATACTCTGTGGTTTGAGTCTTGTTTATTATTTTTACCACATGGAATTGCTCTTTGACTGTAGTATTGTACTTCAGAGAAGTAATTATTTTAATTTCTTTATATTTAAACTAGATTATTTTTCTGTTCACACATGTAACTCCGAACAAGTACAGAAATGCAATTATTCTGCCTAGTGTTACATAAGAAGAAGATAATTTACCAAGTTTTTATGACTTTTCCTGACGGGATATTTGTCCATGTTTGCTTGAGATTGGTGCCAGCTGAAATTCTGCCCAGTGCTGTTCAAAGGCACAGTTGACAAAGACATCTTGTTTCTATTAGAATGTAAGGAAATTCAAAATAACTTCAGTTTTGGTAGCTGAGAGTTTCTTGAACTCTTCATGTAGCGTCTTTTTACCCAGCACTAAGGGAAAGAACTTTTTGATACAGTCCACACGGTGGCACTATCCGATCATGTTGGCTTTGTACTACTGGTTCAAGGCAAAGAAGTTACTTTTCTCATGTTCGGTCTGAATTTTTAAACAGACCTTTTTTTTACTTTTTTTAAGCTGAAGCATTATTTTAAAATGTTAGGGTATGTGTTTAAAGGCTCATCTCCACAACACACAGGAGCCTAGAGGAACAAGGGGGGGTGGAGGAGTATGGGAAAATAAAGGGATAAGGGGATAAAATGTGTCCTGTAAACAGGCTGCTGGTCAGTGCACTTGTCTGGCCCTTCCCTGCAGCTGATCAGTGCAATCTGTCCTGGCTTCTCATTAAACTCCATTTCTAGCTATTTTCCTGGGTGGGGGGCTCCCTATTCTGTGTGCACAGGTGTGTCCGGAGGTTGGTGTGCCAGTAACTGGAGTGGGACCAAGGTCCATAGGGGCCCACGCATCTCTGCTGCCAGCACCTGGAGGACAGGAGAACGTGCATAGTGTGCGTGGGTGTGAATGTCTCTGTGTGTAATCACTAACAAACACCAAACTCCATCAGCCAGAAAGCAAGAGAAGCAGCCCGGGAGCCAAATAGTGGAGTGTCCGTAAGTCTGGGCTCGCTACTGGAAAGACCAGGGGGTCAGAGAGTTGGCTACTGGAGGGACCAGAGGGTCCGGGCCAGCTACTGGGAGGTGACACCATGAGATCTGGTGAGACCATAGGTCTGGACCAGCTGCAGGAGAGTGTGTCTGTGTGAGGGGCAAGTAGGAGAGGAGAGGAGAGGAGCCCGGAGTCAGCTACTGGAGAGACCAAATATCTAAGGCCAGGTCTTCGAGGGGGGGCATGGAGGGGTGGGGTGTGGGGCTGTGTGTGAGCTGGCATGCCCAGGTGCCAGCAGCTGGGGAGACTGGGATCCAGGGGCCCGGCACTGGCCAAATTGAATGTTTAAAGTCAGCTGCTGGAGGAATCCACACTTTATGGATGTATATGTATTTGCATATAATTTCCACTAACGCGTTTTCACTCTGGTCAGCCAGAGAGGGGAACGGGATTCAACCAGTCCTGTCATTAGTGTCTGCACGAGTGCTGTGTTTTCTGTCCCTGTTGAACTGTGTGTGCAGCCATGTGTATATGTATATGTGTATGTGTATGGTGAGTATATGTGCACCTATTGGGAGTAGACACTCAGCCTCGCTACTGGCTGGACATGGGGATGTGGAGCTGTGGCAGCCTTGCTGCTATTCGACTACTGGATTTGGCAGCTCCCAACAGAATGTGTATAATTTTTAGATTGGTATTACTTCTGCTTGCTTATGCCCTTTAAATAATAACCTTTTAGTCCTATTTTAAACAATATTGGAGTGTCCACTTTTCATTTCTGTTTAGGAGTTTGAGTTTTTAGAAGTGTTTTCCGATTTAGTGTAACTTATGAAGCATAAAYGAGGAAAAATTGGCACAACAATAAATTTCAAATAGATATAATGAATTTCTTGACAATAATGAGGTGACTAACATTAGAATAAATGTCTTTTGTTTAACTCAACTCTTGCCATATGCTGGACTGAGCTCATTCTGTACATTTACAGAGCTTTAAAACCTAATTAGGCATCTCTAAGCTGTTAGAAGTTGGATAACTTCACTTACAAGAACATATCATATACCATGGTATTATATACTAGTTTAGCAAATGATTTTTTTTCCTGAATTTTTTTCTACTCCCACTTCCCTTCTTTGTGATCTCATCCCGTTACTTTCATTCATTTCAGCGCAATGCAAGGAAATTTAAATGGTCTGTTGCTATACTTCATGTAATTCAGTATCATTCATGTCAGAGGGGGTATATTCTCTGGCTTCTAATTGCATCTTTAATTTATTGTCAAAGTTTGTTCACCCAAGTTTTGTTACATTTAAATATAAAACTTAAACACTTACAAGTATGTTTACATACAATATACAAACCCTTTATTTAGAAAAATTATACATTTATACTTGATACAGTACATGAAAAGGATATGTAGAACTGCACGCATCTCTCAGGAGGTGTGTGGCAACATTTTAACATTGCATGTTGGTAACTGTGCGGCAGTTTAGGACAGGAAGGAAGTGGCAACTACTGCTTGCTGCAAAACCTGCAGAAAGCAGGGTGTGCTCTCTTGCTCAAACCGGTCTCAACATTCACAGAGTCACAGCAAATGGACTCGGAAGAGATCAAGACACCTAAAGAGATATCCTGTTCTGCATCCCGACAAAGTATCAAAAAAGAAAGAAAAAGCTTTCCAGGAAGACGCTTGTGTAGTCTGTACTTTAAAATCTCCCGTGATCCAAGTTTCACTTCCCCCTTACAGTATGTGGTGCAAAGCTTTATTTCCTCCTAAATTTTTTGGTTCTGATATGACAATCTCACCTGCTGCAAGGTAGGCATATTACTTCTTGTCCTACGCACTGTGGACGCCAAGAAGGGACTGTTCCCTTCCTTTTGTAGTGCTCCTTTATGTTTTTGAACGCTTTTATACCTCCACCTCTTTCTAATCTCTAGATTAAACAGCTATTTCATTTTTTTTCTCTTGCATCGTGCCTTCTAGACCTTCCACCATTCTCACGGTTGTCCTCTGGATTGTCTCTACTTGGTCTAGGTCTTTCCTGAAGTCTGGCAACCAGAATCAGACCAAGCACAGAGAGGTACAACAGCGAGGCAAACTGAAGCATTACTTTACCTCCTTTAAAGGCAGTATTTCTCTTCTGAGGAAGGGTGCCCTGAATTCTTCAGTGCCAAAGACCTCACTCCCGTTTCAGCTAACCGCAGCAGCCCTCAGGGGTGCTGTGCTGTCCATTAGACAGAGCCAGCGCTGGTGGTACTGGCTGTATTTTCTTGCGGTTTGTAATGCTTTCCCAGAGTACTCAGAAGAGGGGTTTGTTGGAGGAGGGACACTATCCTTCAGTGCCTGGCTAGACTTGTCCACCAGGGCAGTTCATCTGGCTGCCACCTGTCCTTAGCTGAGGCCTTCTTACCTGAGTGCTCTTGGACCTGTGCTGCACGCTAAATGATTTGCTTTGGACACAGTAAGAGGCCTCTAATTACCTATGTTACTATACTTCTTTTTCTTTTCTTTCTTGACGCTACAGTGGAAGTAATATTTACTTCTCGCCTTAATCAATGCCAACATCTCGTAAAGAATCCTCATTTAATATGACCATTTAATGTTAAGCATGTTTAAAATCTTAGTGGAATCAAGTATATGCTTAGAGTAAGGATGTCACTTATTTAAAATGAATAAAAATATCTGAATATGTTTCTAGCTTTTCCTTTCCAAAAATTCCCAGTCACGATGACAGAGCATGCATGGAAAGTGAGGTGACCCCTTGCCAGAACTGTTATATATTAGCAAATATAATCCCCTTTCCTTCCAGAAGGGCTATCTACAAACACCCTAGTGGCAACAGTTTCGGTTCATGATTTTTTAACAATTAAAAGCAAAATCAGAAAAGTAATGGTGATAAATTGTAGTGCATTGTCCCTAGGATAGTGAAGATAATTTTTTTCTAACAAAAAAATCTGGGTAAGTGCAGTGAAGCTTACAATGGCTACCACCTTAGTTTGGAATATATTTTTTGTACAAGGTGGACTCCAGCTCTGTCCGCAGCTGGAGTTGATTATTTGGTATGAGAACAAATAGGATGAACTGGAGTGACGTTATATTCTCATGTAATATACAAAGAGGCAAAGATTTAAATAAGCCACATATTCTTTTCTGCATATTAAACTCAAAATAGCTATACAGAAAACAGTAAGGTTTCTGTGGGTTTCCTGCTATAACTGATAGGCAGAATATACCTCAATCATTTTAGCTGAACATTTAAAAAATACAGTGCAGCATATAGTGCTGCCATTTAGAGAATGAAGGAAGCTTACACTAGCAAGTACCTTTCTTTGCTGAATTGCTTCAAATGATAGTAGTATTATTATATGAAGTCTAAGCTTTTGTAGTGAAGATGTTCTCTCTCATGTTAATACTCATACTCTTAACCTAGGAAGGTAAAATAAAATGGCATTTTCTGAAGCAGACAGCAAAGTGAGGAATTTATTCAGCAAAAAGTTGTATGTGGAAAGGGGAAACTCAGAAGCATGTCAGCATCCACTTGCCTTGCCATCTTTGATGCTGCAACTGGCATGGGGTAAGACAAAGAAGCAGGACAAACAACAGAGGTAAGAAAACATTGGATGGAAAAGGCTTTGCGGTTCCCCTCCTGCACAAAAACCAAACCAAAACAAAACAAAAAACCCACAACCCTGAAAAGGAGGAAATTTTCAGGTCCAATATGCCTGGCTACACTCATCATCAGGAAGAGAGAATTTTTGTGGATGGCTGGAGGTGACCTGGATACATACACCCCAGTTTCACAAGAATCCTTGTCGTAGCTTCTGGCATGTCTGCTTCTTCCACACAGTATCCTGGCTCCGTGTGTGTGATCCATAACTGTGTATTGTGTCGGGATAGGTGCCACAAGTGTAAGTGTTCATACCACAAGGGTAGCACCAATGTTAACATGACTAGCGCTAAAGGAAGGGATGGTGCTGAGTAATCTCTGCTGCCTCACTCAGATTTCATCTATCCACTCAGTAAACACCCTGCATGCTAATGTTGTAGAATCACTGCAGCACTGCCAGAAAAGATGAAAACTAAAGAGGTACATTGGCACTGTTTCTCTCAACTTCTCCATTTCAGCTCTGTATGAGTGTTTTTCTCTGCCAAGGATACAGACCAGAGATGATCTGTCTCTTAAGCAGAAAAATATCCTTCTGTCTCCTGCATGAAGCTAGCCTCAACTGTAACAATAAAAATGAAGGAGGGAAAAAGCATAACCAAGCCTCAGGGTTTGCGCAATGTCTTTTGAAGAGGCAGAATCACATTTCATACTGGTGGCATAAACACTGTTGCATGGCTAGTGTGGTTTAAGCTCAAAAGTGGCAGACCGCCTTGCTAGCTCCTTCGAACCTTTCTGTCCTGCTGCTGTTATGTAAGTGCCGGTGTCCCAGTTTGCTTGTGCAGCTCCCTGCCTTACGCCCGGCGATGCTCTGGAGCCTACGCCAAAGGTAATGCCCTACAGAACGCTATGTAATGCAACAATAACAATGGTAACATGACTAGTAATAGTAATTAGCAGTGACAGCTCGATACAGTCATTCTCAGAAGTATTTTGGCTACTCGCTAGAGCGCCCTTCGGGGGTGTTTAGGCTTGGGGCTGAGGCCGGTGCCCCATCCCCCGGTTTCCCGGCACAGCGGCCGGAGCAGCCGCTCCCGGACAAGCTGCCCCGGCCTTGCTGCAGCCGCGGCGGGGCGGGGCGGGGCGGGGCGGGGCGCGGCCCCCCCGCGATGCGCGCAAGGGCAGCGGGCTCCGGGGCACGGTGGGGGGCGCGGGCTGTAGCCTGGAGGAGGCGGTGGCGGGGGGGAGAAGTGACAGCGCGGCCGCGGCCTGGGAAGCGCCGCAAGGGCACGGCACACGCACACGCACCCGCGCTCGCCGCCCCCTCCACACCCCCGCACCTGCTTCCTCGCCGCCGGCCGGCGGGGCGGGGCGGGGCGGCGTGTTGTGCTCGGTAACCAGGGAGCCGCGCCGGGCGCAGCGAAGCGCAGAGCAGCGCGGTACGGCGCGGTACGGCGCGGCGCGGCGCGGCGCGGCGG
>JAYKAV010002834.1:431662-467626 GCA_035582835.1 Phoebastria nigripes | reverse complement strand
GCGGGGCTCCCGGGGCTGCGGGCGTTCGGCGGGGGTCGCCGCCTCGGTGAGCCCAGGGTGAGCCCGCGGGTCGCTGGACCGCGGCCAGGAAGGAGGGCCCCCCATGGGGCAGCCACTCCCGGCTGCCCCCCTAGCCGCCTCCTCCCCCCAACGCCAAACTACCTTGYGGTTAATCCGAAACTCGCTGCCGTGATTGCGGAGTTTGTCCGTTTTCCTGGGTGGGTTTGAGGTTTTGCCCTTTCTGAGCACGGGGGTAGAAAATCCCGGAGGAGGGCTGCGGTTCGCCTCCTGAAGTGCACGTGTGTGTTGCAGAGATACCCGTTTTTATGCTCAGTCACATACTGCAGGCCAAAATGTAGTTAATCAAGGAAGATGTGACTATTCATATGCACTCCCAAGAAGCCAGTTTTAGGCTGGGTTGCATGCAGTGATGATGCAAAAAGGACAAGTGCACCGCAACAAAGATGTGTAGAGTCCATATGTTCCCTGGTATGTGTGGTAACTCCCCAGAGGTAAGACCTGCTGAAATACTAGCAGACAAGGTTGTTACTAGGATTTTGACAACCATATTTTCAACCATATTCACGCTGGGGAAAAGTGCTTGTAAGGACTATTAGTAATCTGCTAYAATAGACCAGATTTTGCAAATTGATGAGGAATTACTTATGTAAATCATCTATGTGACGCTGAGGGAAACTCCAGTGTTCATTGCTGTGAGGATTTGTACCTATGTGGCTTGTAGGGAAATAGTATGTGGTGTTTCTGGCTGCTTGCCAGCACTTTTCAAGTGCCAAGCCTGTTGAAAGACTCTTAACAGGCACGCACTTTCCTGTAGTAGTACTAGTGATGGACTGTCTGCTTTCTATGATCTCTGATAATTATTTTCCTAATTCTTGTGTGCACTTTAACACTTGAACAGATCCCAAGCTATAAATGCTGATGAGCTATGTTAAAATATTGCCACTGGACAGAGAATACCAGGGTGCTATGGTTTTTTAATTGGTAAACAGAAATGCTTTTTTGTTTGTTGTACTAAGTTTCGTGTGCTGAATGACATGACAAAACTGGTTTATGAGGTACAGTGTTAAAATCTGTAGAGTTGCTCACTTTTTTCTGGTAGGAGTCCATATCCATTGTCATATAGGATGTTTAACATATTCCTTAAAGCACCGAAGTTTCCCCTGGAAAAAGGAGCTCTCCAGAGTGAGCATGGTGCTGCATGTTGGAGTGATTCARTTCTCATCTTTGCAAACTCTGCTAGATGTGAAAGTAGAAGTAATTATCTCTCCACTTCCCTCCTGTTCTTTTAATTCCTGTTCCTAGCATCTGGGTTKGTTTGTTTGTTTGTTTGTTACCTTCAGAGTTTATATATGTCAATGGCAATTCTGTGTTGCTGAGTATAAAATACCAATGGATAGGTATTAATAACTGATGAACCCAAACACATTTGAGACTTTTTAATTTTATTTTATTTTATTTTTACTTTAAATTAAGTAATTGTCATAAGTGCCAGTAGTGATTTGGATGGCTGCACTTAATACAGACACAAGAATCTCATCATGACTGTATGACTTTATTTTTATTTATTACTGTATCATGCAGCATTACTTTCTCTTTATTAAATATGAGAATCCTCAAAGGATTTTTTTTGTACTTTGCGACCTTAGGAGCATCTTCCTGTGAACTTCACTAGAGCCACGCTGAGTTACACAGCCTGCCAGCGAGTACACTGCTCAAAGAAACTAACACTTTGATACTGGGTCAGGGAGAGCAGAGGCACACAGGGAAGGCAGAGCAGCACCCTGTTAGCATCTGGGGAGAAGGTAGGAGTGCCTGGCCCTGAGGAGGATCTTGCTGGGTGAGGCACTGAACAAGGCGTGTATACCTGGAGAACTTCTAAGGTCAGCGCAGCGAGAGTGATTGCTGCAGGTCTATGGGGCTTCGGTGGGTCAGGCCCCAAGGGACACACACATACATTCACCCTTCAGACAGACACCACATTAACCTATCTCAGTTATGCTTTGTTAAAGGAAGTCAGTTGTGGCTCATTTTTTTTCTTTTCAAGCAGTGGCTGTAGTTATTGGGAAAGTACATACATCAAACATAAACAATTATTTCCATACTTCCTCATTACCATGGCTAGTGACAAAACTTTAGAGCTCTTGTGGCTCCTTAGAGGTCACAAAAATAACAGCAGTGGTGTACCTCTGCAGCAACTGAACTTTTGCCTTTGTTTCACTTGAAGGCACAGATTTAATGGGGAAAACAGAGGTGTTTCTGCTTTTCCATTCATATGGCAGCTGTATCTGCCCCTTGCTCACAAGTTATACTTCAGCTAARCTTTCTTGCTTGGGAGATGTGCAGAAATACCAAATAATTGATGCTTACTTGCTTATCTCAAACTCGGTTGGACCCACCCTTTCCTGAGATGCTTCAGTGTTTTCTATTTTAGTGGTCTTTCATTTTTTTTCTCCCACAGATGTACCTCTGCAAGAACCTTTTGCTGTAGGTCATATTATGCCACAGAAATCCTAGGTGCCATATCAGTATTAAAACAGAAAAATCAGAATGGCTCTCCTACCATTAACCAGCTTACACATTATATCCAAACTTCACTCTGTCCTATTTGCTTGTGTATTTTGACCTCTGATCTTAATCTTGGCCTGTCTTTGCCTGCGTAGATAGTAAGCTCTTTGAGGCAAGGATTATATCCTGTGTTTGTAGAAGGTAATGAGCTACTGATCCCAGTCTTCTGCTATTACCAACATCTATATAAACGATAACATATTGCTGCAGAATTTYAATAGCAGGATTACTAAACTGTAGTATACACTGTATTTAACTTTTCATGTCAGAAAGACAGTGAATGACCTTTCTTTGACAATGTATGTTCTGCCAATTTTTCTAAAAAATAGCGAGTTTCTGCCTTCTATTTTCTCCTAGAACCCTTTGCATTTTCTGTTCAAATGGAATTACAGCTTTCAAGACAAGAATCAGAGTTTCACACCAATGGATTTTTGCCTATCCCCGAAAAAACCTAATAGTAGAAAATAAAATGCTTACTTGCTGAAATGTAAATACATACATAGGTGTGTGCATGACTAGGGTCCTACAAATAATTTTCAAATACTAGAGTACACTTATAGGTAAAGCATAGAAAAACTGTGTGCCATATATGCCACAGATTTAAATGTCAGATGTGCAAATTACCTTGAATCTTCCAAATTATCAGGTGCTGTTGCAGACCCTCAACCTTCTGCAAAATGAAGAACTTTTGTTCAGCTCCAAACAATGCTGAAGCATAACTAGAGGAACCAAAATAATCTGGAGCTCCAGAAAGGATCCAAACTTCTCTCTCTTTTCCTTCCCACACTCCCCAAGAAAAACAAATTTCAATACCTCYAGGTAACTACTGCACATCAAGGGGTTGGACGGACAGCGAGAACATCTTGTTTCAGTGTTCCTGTTTCAACGTGTTCTTTGTCAAAGGTCGTAATCTGTCTCTTCTTCCACATTTTTCTATTCAAAAGCAATCCATGCAGTAGAGAAAGGAAGCACAGTGACAGTGTTGGGATTCAACTATCAAAAACACCTTTCCGAGCCAAAATTGCATTTTCCATGATCTTATGTGGTGCACAGTTATGTCCCATTGGACTTGGGAAAGTTCCAATATGCACTGACTTGTGCTACGTTGGACTTAAGCGAACAACTACAGATTCGTAATTCAACCATCTGTAACAATTACCAAAGGGACTCTTCTGTTGGCCTGGATTTTGGAAGACCAGTGCGGAGGTACCGCATTTTCTTTGAAGATAGATCACTCTACCCCACTTCTTCATCCTAGATCCTAATTTTAATATATCCAGTAGGCATTACCTGCAGCTTGACAGATTTATTCCAAGAAGTTTACAAATGGATTCTCAATTCATTAGCTACAAGTTTTCAGTATTCTGGGATGAATTTTATSAAGTTTTTCCACTTTTAACTTTGATTTTATTTCAGATGATGCTGTTTCCATTTTCTGTTGAAAAATCRGTATAATACTAACTGAGGCAAATTAATCTCCACTTGATCTTATTTTCTACTTTCTTTTTACTTATCTGACTAAGAACCATTTGCTTGCTGTCTTTACTTCCTCAGTCTAATTCAGCTGGTCTTTCAGCAAGTCTCTCTTCATCCCTGTAGACAGCACACACTGTGACAGAGCTCTTCACTTCTCATCCTTTATTTCTGCCCACTTATTTCTGAGTGATGGCTTTTCCAATTATGTCTGGAGCAGTTTTATTCTGCCCTGCATAGGTGTACAGTTACTGGACTTTGGACTTAAAGAAATCCCCAGCCTGCTTCACAGGGGAGACACTGTGCTCTTCAGTCTAGTTGACTTCTGTAACCGATTTCCCTTTTATTTATTTTTTAAGCACTGTCTCTTTAGATCATCTCCTGACCTGCTTATGTGCTTTGGGTTATTCTTCTAATAGTTTGGACTACATCAATCACTTCCTTAGTGAGAACAATTTTCTATGATTAGCGCTTTTTTTTCCACTACTAACTAAAACCCAACCTAAAATAGCTGGTTCTGTGATTATTTGATGTTTAAAAATGCAGTTATGACCTCCAGAAAATTCTGGTTCCTACCTTTATGTGAATCATTTATTCCTGATTGACATGAGGCTCACCGCTGTCTCATAGAATCACATCCATTCCAGCAGCGTCTATCACCCTGGTAACATTTCCAAGACCTCCTGTGTTTCAGAAACAGAACCTGTGGATCAAAGCGGACCTCTAGCACTACAGCAGTAAACCATGCTTGGAAATTCTTTCCTGGAAATGTTTTTTGACTTGATCAGTTCTGTACCACTGTTTCTTACCAGGGAAGTCTGCCTCTTTGTTAACATATAGTGGCGCTCCAGCACTTGACCTTATTTCTGTCATTCCTGAGATTCGGTTCAGTTCATGTGCTATAGTTAGTTGAGTTATTCCACTGTATTTCTTATATCTGTGTAACATTTGAAAATGACTTCTAGCTGCAGGAGTTCCTTGAATTTATTACTCTGTTTTGTCCTCTCAAATATCTCTTTTTGATATGTCCCAGATTAGAAACAGTCCTTTCACTGCCTGCCACCTGTGTATTTCTTGCTCTCATCAATATCTTTACTTATTTATTTGTGTTTATCCTTGTTTGTCTGGAGTTTCTTTATCCATTGCTGCTATAATGCTCTATTTTCAGGTACAACTATGCTTTCACATCAGTAGCAATCTTCCCCAGGCTGCTATATGTGGCATCAACCCGGTGTAGTGGGAATCTGCAATTTGTGCCAACATGAAGGACAGTCGGAGAATTTTTTACCCTTTTTTTGGTCAGGTTTATCTTCAGCCATTGTTGCACATCTTATACGTTGTCTGCACCTAGCAGACRTCTCTTTGGTTTTCTGGAACCATGCTGCTGACAGGCCTGTCTGTTTTCCTTTAATGTGTTTGATAAACTTTAAGAACTAAAAGGTAAAATACAACCTGGTCTTGCCAATGGTACTCTAGTTTTTCCAATAATAATAAGGAAAATATATTCTCTTTTTTAATTGCAGATAATTCATAGCACTCCCGAGCACAATGAAAAAATAAGAATTACACTGGGGACCCAGAAAAGTTAACCCATAATGGATCTAGTGTTTTTCTTATCTCTTCCATAGAACTGACATCCTAATTTTCTGGCATTTGAAGAGAGAAACAATACAACCCAGAGAACTGTAAACTGCGTATTACTATAGCAGATTGCTAGGCCCAATGGTTTTTATATGAGAGAAGTTCACGTGGCCTCTTTTCATCTAAAAACAGAGTACCAGGATATTAATATAGGAAAATGGTGTCAGCATAACTTTACCCATTAAATCCAGATAAGTGGCAAATGTAATAAAAAATTTATCTCATTTATATGCAAAATCATTCCATTTCACTSTTGTGTATTCATTCCCTGTATGTTCAGAGCAAAAAGTTAATAATTAATAATAATGAATAATCTTTTGTTGAATGCTAAAGCAGGGAATAGCTCATATAGTCCTTCAGGTTTATTTCAGACTAAGATTTATGAGATTTAAGCCATACACTTTTCTTAAAACTCGTGCATTTTGAAAACATATCCATCTGAAGATAYATCTTTGTCTGGTACTGAAATGAAAAAGTCATTCCATTTATTACAAATTATTTTGTGTAACAGCCATGAGAATATTTAATTCAGACTTTAATGTTTACAAATCTGAAAAATATATTCTTTCAGTAGGAAAAATGATCTTTTGTTGCAGGCTTTAACTATTTGTAGAAGTCAGGAAAAATTTCCCCTCTGCATTACATTGAATAGCTGACCGTGCATGTAGGTTTCTTGTTGTATGGAGCTTTAGACGTTGGCTGAAGACAGGTGAGAAGGGTGTGTGAAGCTTCATTTCATCTATTCTGCTGGTGTCTTCGCTGTGCTCTGATCTGTGGTTTTTTGCCTGTGGAGGTGACCTTAGGAAAAATTTCTTTACTGAAAGAGTGGTTAAGCATTGGAACAGGCTGCCCAGGGAAGTGGTTGAGTCACCATCCCTGGAAGTATTTAAAAGACCTGTAGATGAGGCGCTTAGGGACATGGTTTAGTGGGCATGGTGGTGTTGGGTTGATGGTTGGACTCRATGATCTTAGAGGTCTTTTCCAACCTTAATGATTCTATGATTCTATGTTTCTATGACTGTGCGATGGCACACGAGAATCTTTTCTTCCCACCTGTAGTAACTTAGTGTCTTCTTTAAATGAGTTAATTTCCACTGCTTGCAAAGAAGCTTTTGAATGAGGAGCCATATTTAGAACTGCAGATTCTTCTTATGCAGCATATAATTTAATATCAGCTAGATAAATTATTAATTGCAAGTCTGCCATTTCTCGCTGCACAGTGACTCAGCCTGCTGTATGAGTAGATTGAGCATGTATCTTCATTACAATTTCCCAGACACTTTTAACTTGGAGTTGGATCAGCATCTTCCACAGCTCCTCTAAATCTACTCATGTACAGCTGATTTACACTAGCCCTGTCACGGTGCGAGTGGGCTGATATTCTGATATTGTTACTGCTGTTACCCAAAAAACAGTCAGACGAGGCATTTTTAACACCCCTTATCTCTGCCCAACAATTAGTCTAGCAGCTTGCTATTAAAAKTTGCTGTACCTCACTTACATTACTGCTTAAAGTGTTAGCAGTGCCACTGCTGCAGAAACAAGGCTTCATTTAACCCACTTTGTTACAAATATTTCTGGTTTGGATGGGGTTAGACAACCTGATGTTTCATTTAAATATTGCAAAGGAAGCAAAGGTCACAAACCTGACATAGGTGGGCATGAGCAACAGAAAACCTCCTCTTCCTCCTCCCCATCCACCAAGTTGGGCGCTCTTTGGTGCCGGCTGTGGAAGAGGGCTCTGACTGCTGATGCTCTMTGCGGCGATTCAGCAGTGCCAGGGGACCATCAGCCCCAGGTGGTGCTGCAGCCGAGAGGTGTGATGGTGGCACCTTCTCATGCCAAGCTGTCAGAAGGGTGAGGCCTCCCAGCTGCCAGAGCTCCTTGCTGGGATTGAGAAATGGTGGCTGATAATGCACAAGCTCTGTGTACCCCAAGAAGGGTGGGGTAAAGCTTGGAAGGAGAAGGAAGGGAGGAGGCCCCTCAGGGAGAGAGCAGGCACGCATGGGAAGAGAGCGAGGACATGAGTGTCCAGATGTCTTACGCAAAAATAGCAGTAATGTGGCTGGAGTGGGTATCGGTACCAGTCTGGCCACAGCACACAAGAGCGCAGCCCGTGCATGCAGTTGGACTTCATGGTCTGCTCTGCACCTTGATCCATCAGAAGTGTGCTTCCCTCAGCTCCACTAATTTAAAGCCAGCTTGGGTCTGCTGACCTGAGCAGCGCTTACGTATTCGAAATACAAAGCAAACATACAATAAAAACAGCAGTAAGAGGGAAAGCAGGGAGTTCCTTGGGTCAGGCAGAGTTTGAAGGGGCAGAAAGGGAAATGTCGAAATGTGATTTCCTCTGGCAGCCCTTACATGTTGACACAGCTCCTTTGGGACAGTTCAGCGTGCCTGAAGTAGTGCAGCCTAAAGGCTTCTCTGCCTGATGCTGGAGGACTGTTCTCTGACAGACCTTGGGGCCAGGAAAAGAGGAAAGTGCACAACGCCGATAAGCCCACTCATACTCATGATATTGATCAACTGCATATCATCTTGAATTTGGGATGCACCCAGTGCGTGTAGTATGAATACAATTATTCTTGGTGTCTATATGCTCAGTTCTTTCTTAATGGGGAAGCAGGTGCGTACATACACAACRTGTACTTGTTCCTCAGAAGATAAGATGTTATTGATAACATTATCTGAAGAATCTAATCTGATTTTTTTTTTAGACCAGATTTATAGTCACGTAGTTCTTATTAGTAGTTACAACAGTGTTAAGTTCATGTAGTAGTTCTAGTTCACAGCTTTTGATGTTAAATGACCCAAAATACATCATCATCATACACTAGAAAAGTGAATGTAAATACAATTTTAGTTAATAATAAAGTATGTGAATCTCAGTATTTCAGATTAGAGCCCATAGTCCAGTGAAGTTAGGGATTATCCTGATCAATGAGTTACTATTACGTGCTCCTTTCTAGCATGGTGAAATAGAATGAGAGTCGTACAGCTTTTGGATTTTACAAGTGGTTTCATTTTTCCTCCTTTACACCTAACATTATTTACATTAAGAAGTATTAAAGTATTACTTTTAGTATGTATAACAGTATTGTTATTTCTAAAATAACATCCACAAGCATCCTCAGGAAAGCATTGATGTCTGGTGCATTGCCAATTGTTTTTAATGATTTGTTTTTGCAGCTTCATTCCACTGATGATTGCCAAGCAAGCTTTCAGCATTAATTGTGTCTCTGGCTGGGGTGTACACTATGGGCAAAACATACCGCTCTTTACGTGTTAAAATAGCTATTAAGACTCAGAATTCTTAGTCTTGCAGAGCTGGTAGAAGTTTCCTCTAAGCCTTGGTACTTTCTTTCTCAGGCGCTGAGGTTGCTCRCCAGCTCTGTTCCCCAGCCCTGCGAGGGCTGGCGTTGGACCAGAGGCGTCTGACTGCCCCAGGCATGCTGTGCCCGGGCTTGAAGGTTGAACGCTAAAAGGAAGCCATCCGAGATCCTCATCTCACCGAGGTCAGCGGCTTGGAGGGAGACTTCTGTCAGGGGAAGTGGACTTGCTGCAAAGAGATCATGGCCTCATCCCGACTAGGGGCAAGATCTAGAGATATTGCCAATGTCATGCAACGACTTCAAGGTAAGAGACTGACTCGGGCTGGCACTCTCTGCCATCCATTCATAAATGGAGGTTCCTGTTTTTTACTGTAGTACACAGTCAGGACAATATTTCTGAAGTCTAATAACTGTTCTAAACTTATCTACTGGAAAATATTTGTAGTATATCTGAAGGGCTCTGATTATATGAGTCCTTTGGTATAGCATTAGTAGTGGTGTTTAAAAGCAGCTGATACTACGAAYGTAGATCCATGGGACAGGACACTGAATTGAAGATTATGAGACTTTGGTTCTGTTTCTCCCACATGACCTGATTGTGCATCAGTTTTGTCATAGCTGGGAAGAGGACAGATAAAATTTCTACTCTCATTTCTATGAAGTCTACAGGTAGATCTGCTCTACTGATAAACCAATATTTATTAGTTTAGCAGTACTTGCTGTCTCCAAACRAGAACCGTACCTCATTATATTGTTAAGCATTGAAGGATTCATAGGTCAATGAGCTAATTATTAGTGCTGAAGTTGGTGACCTTTTAGATAACATATCACAGGATGTCTTTGCAGTATTCACTGAGTATTCATTATTGTTTTAAGTTCTTATAATAAAGCATTATTAAATAAAGTTATTGTCTTTTTTTTTAGAAGTTATACACTTAAATGCTGCAGCTAAAAGCTCGCATTGAGAATGTATGTTTTTGTTCRAATGATGCTATTGACTAGAAACAAATTGTCAGTGTGGCTGTAGGTTTCACWCCTGTTAGCTTTTAAACTTAATCATAAATCCCTGACCTCTTCCTTTCTTTACACACCAGCTTTCACTGACTTCAACAAAAGCTTATATGCACAGAACCCTTGCTACCCCTTCTGCATCTTCTAAATCTRGAAACTTTATCATCCCATGGCTTTTCCTTCCATTTATTGTTTTTTCAGTTTAGGATATCTGAACTCAGCTTCCCAGCCACTAGATACAACTAGCATGCATAATTTTCATGTAGCCTCAGTAGATTAATATGAGAATAAATAAAGATGCAGAGTCTGTCCCACTGAGGCCTGCTACAGCACTTTTCCAACTCTAAAATGCTCCTGGCTTGATGTCCAGCAGACTTTTGTGCAGTTACTGTCTTTTTCCTTGCTATTTTTATTTGTGTCTGCTAATTCTTAGGCCGCGATCTTGGGCAATGGTTGTTCAAAGTGCCCACAAACATAGAGTGAGGAAATATTCCCTGCCCAGAGAATTTGTGGTTTAAACATCAGGATAAGACACTCCAGGTAGACACAAACAAATGAGAGAGTGCAAGGGTACAGCAAGGCAACATTGCTCACAGAACAGGCAGGGGTCTTAGTACATTATCTATGTATCTCAGTGTACCATATGTTTAAAAGAAGTCAGGTTCTTAATAAGGATCCCAGAGAAAAAATTGAGAGATTTGAAGCAAGAGGTGAAATAATTATGAAACTGAGCGCCCTACTGAGGAATATGAAGAAATGCATGCGAGAAATGGCAGAGGTGCTTGAAGGTTATGAAGGCACATTGCAAAGGAAAGGATCAGGGAAGATTATCCAGGCTGGTACTCTGAAGCAATGAGTAAGGAGGATGCTACAGAAGCTATTTACAGAGCCTGTGGACTATTAATTACCAAATTGTTATGTACTAACTTTCTAAACATCTATAAAGCTGTTGCTGGCAAAATGACCGTTCTGTTTATTTGCACTTTGGTTTTTTTACATAATTGTTTTTCATTTTTATATATTTTGCTCTGTTGATACATAGTTCAGTCGGCTATATGTTTGTGGGTTTTTTCTTTTYGGAAATTAAGCAAAAATAATTAAGTGACCTCTTAAGTGAAGACATTTTAGAAGAAAATGTATGAACTAAATGCAAATTTGGCATTGTGTGTTAGTCTGAAGTCATACCTATAACTGGATTCTTTGCTTCTCAGATGAAATCACTTCAACTTGGTATTGCTGGGATCTGAGTTTTGCTGCAGAAGCACTATTTCAATAAATACTTCACCTGTGCCAAGACTGGAGTGCTTGGAGCCTAAGTCTTTTTTTAGTCTGTAGTTCTGCATTATGGATGAGCAGGCAATCTGCACTGCAACTACCTTAGCCCTTGTGAATTAAGGTTGCTCTACCTTTCAGAAATTATAGTCAASTCAAATAGGAGCAGGTATGGACTTAGCAACACAGAGATATTTCTTGGCGTGTTTGCATGGCAGCCCAGAATCAGTGCAGTTGGAGCTGGATGCGTAGCTCAAGGTGAGAGCGGAATTGACAGTATTCATGGTGTAACAGGAACAGAGATGGTTCGGGGGATCCTCAGTCAGTGCCGAGCAGCAGTTGTGCTTTACAACACCTGCTTTTGTACCTGGCCCTAAGCTGAGGCAGAAGCGTTCTTGTGTGACACTGTCAGAGAGTGCTGCAAGATGTCAGTGCTGGGAATTTGTCAGGATTGAGGGAGAGAGGTAGAGCAAGCTGTGCTCCCTCCTCCACATTGTTGTCTCATATTCGCCTCACAGGTTTCCAGTAAGTGTTTGGGGTGAGAGAGTGTAGGAAAGACTGGAAAAATACCCCTCTTCACTGGGATTCTCAACACCAGTTTTGAAATCTCTGCTGTACGTACTGCAAGTGAATGCAATTATATCAGCTCTCCTAAAAACTGTCAGAGAGCAACAAAGTTGGTTCTGGTGTTGTTTTGTTTGTTTGTTTTTTAATTAAAAATATTTCCAGCCACTTCCCTTTGTTGGTGATTATGACACTTGCAATACACTCTGTAAATGTTACAGAGTTTTTGAATAAGACTGCATATCACTGCCTCAGAAATCCACTTGGGACAAACAGTCATAAAGATGTGCAGCGTGCTGGGCTGTGGGTTTGTATGCAAGTGTGTGTGCAACCTGCCTTACCCTGTGGTGCCCAGGCGAAGGCTTGTTGCAGTATTGCTCTCTCTGCCCAGAAGAATGGAGGATCTACTCCTTTAGTCCAGGCCAGGCAGGGCACAGGAGAGAGGTGGTCATTGAGAATAAGATTTATCATCTCTTAAGTTCATCATCCCTGTCATCCTAATAAAAATTGAGACATAGGGCTATTCAGTATAGCTCAGTCTGCACTCAAGGGAGAGAGACAGGCCTCTCCAGAAGGAGTATGATCCAGTGTTACTTGAATTCTAATTAATAAGGGCATGTTTTTGAAGCAAAAATCCTTCCTATTATATTTTAATTCTGGGAGTTTTATAACTCCCAGAATATATATATAGAATATATATAGAATATATATATTTAAGCCTTACCACTTTAAATGGGGGTGGGAGGCGTCTCTGAGGAAAGGTTAATCATAATCAGGAAGGTAGGCATAAATGCACAGAAGCCATCTCACTCTTTTGCTAGACACATACCCTTAGCTGCATGTGACATCTTTCCACTAGCTTCTGCTTATTCCTCAGTGCTCGCTTGAACAGCGCTACCCTGCTCGGTGCTCAGGGGCTGCCAGGTTCGTCCCACCTGAATCAGGGAAGTCGGGCTTTCAGGGATATAAATGGTGGCGTGTCTGCTACAGGAGCTAATGCAACCTAAGGCAGGTGTTTAAGAAGGGTATAATTCATTTTTTTTAAGTGCCTATCTCTCCTCATTGGCTGCAGAGAGAGCTGAGAGAATATAGAGACGACACCTGATTTTTTTCATTGCTGAATTTAAGCATGAGCATCCTTGTGGTACTACAGAATGAACTGATGACATCCTTTAGTGTCATTGTCTTTGAATAATTTATTCCTTGCTAGCACAGATCAAGGTTTTCTACAGTACCTCATGCTTCCTAGTTTACTTGTTCATATTATAAAAGCACTCACAAAACCCGGGCAGAACTGGTGTACACCACCAATTTGAGTGATGTTCCTGGGATTGTCTTTGGGATTACTCAGGGAATTAAATGCCAGTTGGCACAAAAGCACTGTTCCGTAGCCTACAGGAAGTGCAAGTTTCACTAACATTATAGCTGGTCATACACTAAACATTCTTACAGCATTTTTAATAGCTGCAAAAATCAAAGCAAGGAGTGCTGGAAAACAAGCTAGTAAAACCCTTATGCCTTTGTAATCTCTGCCATCATGAAATTCAGACTTTTCCATAAGTACTATACTGTTCTGGGCAAACTGCAGTCATGCTCATGGTGTTCTGAAAAAAAGCCAGTGTCCCATTCTTCTGGACCTTGTCACTCCTGTATGCTGACTTGCTCTTACTGGCTTGTAAGGTGATGTTGAACAGTCACTGTATCATACTAGTACAGCAGGCTTTTCTCATTCCTACTTTTCCCTCCCTCTATTTGTTTCCTCCAATTTCTCATTTAGTAGTCTGTGCTGGGGAGAGATTTTTCTGAGTGGCATTGTGTTCATTATTGGGTGGTCCGTTTAGTCAAGTAGGACATTTTTGTCCTTATCTATAGTGGATCACAAAAATTCAATATCTGCACTACAATCCTAACATACATGCCACCCCAATTAAGTTGCTCTGGTATCACTGATATTTTCAGACTGTTATCCATTTTAACTCCATTCAGTAAAACCAGTGCTAGGGTGTWCAAAGTACAGCAATTTAAACAATATATTATTAGAAGACAATCACTTTGTGGTCTTAAAAAAAACCTCTACAAATTATATGAAAGCATAAAATTTTTTTTCTCAATCTTGTGTTAGGTTCCGGATTGCACCACTGTTCTTATGAGGCTCTTAAACTCATTTTGGCTTGCGGGAATCTTGGGCTTTTGTAAACTCCCTGTAGAGAGACTTCATAGTGCAGGCAGAGCTACGGTGGGAAAGAAAGCAATGTGGTCATTCATGAAGACTCACTATGATGGAAAGGAGCCATAGTTGTGCTAGTAATCTTCACACGCTCCTGAAAAGCTTCAGTACACACAGGTCAAAGTAGCTTGAAGTCCAATCCTTGTTTTATGTAAAGTTACCTACAACTTTATTTTAATGCCTTCCTTATATTAGTACTAATGACAGAATGCTGTGGGTTGTTTTTTTTTTTCTGGGTTGTCCTTCCTTTTTTTTTTTCCCCTTACATTTTGGCTCTTCTTTTCCTTCCTTTTACATCCTAGCATTTCTTTTCCATGCTGTGCTAGCAGTAGCCATTAATCAAACAGTAGATTTTTTTCTATTTAGCTGATAGGCACTTTGTTAATATGTACCTTCATCAGTCTTTTCTTTGGTTGTTTTCTAAGTCAACAGTGCCAAGAGCCACAGTTTAACATTAAGCTAAGCTGACTTAACAGATACCTGCTACTGCAAGCTACCTTGCTTCACTGCGTGCATGTTCCCAACTTTCTTTCCATCAGTGCTCTTTCTCCTCTTACCTTAGACCTGAACCAGCTGAAAATTGGTTTGTAGACGTCAGGTGAGCTCCTGGCAAAAAGGCAAATGGCAGGGTCTCCCCTTTCAGTGCCATTTACCATTTTATCATCTGTGAAATCAAACTGCAACCTCACATTTGTAAATGTGAGCGAGATTGAAAAGGTGTGGTTGCTCAGGAGGGGCATGCTGCACACCTTGCACAGCTGAGTTTTACCCCCACATCACACATACTGCCCCGGTTAAGGTTTCCTTCTGTCCAGTTTGCTGGTGTATACTGGTTCCATGTAGTCCTGCTGCTGCTGCCTTTTCTTTGCAATCTTTCACTCTCTGAAACGTYCCAGCTTGATTCCTGCACCTTTCTTGGATTTAGAAGATTCTTGAGTTACAAAAGATGCCAGTGTAAATTATTAGTCTCTCAGGTGAGCAAGTCTTGTTGAGGCAATTCATTACACATTGGCAGCGCGTTAAGGGAAAATAGACTCTTTTGACTCTGTTGACTCTGTAGACTGTATGACCTGAAGGCCAAGTAAATCTAAATGAGGGCTTGGGAATCTGAATAGCATTGTAGCCCATGTGTTACTTAACAGGAGGAATTCAAGCAGGATTTCAATCTTTTTTTTTTTTTCCCCGTGTGAGAAAATTTAAGTTAATATTACTTCAGAACAAAATATTGAAATATAAGATTTATGTGTGAAGTTTAAGACAGCTGGAAAAACATCACAGCTGAAAAGGAAATCATTAAAGAGTAAAAAAGAAAGAGAAAAGAGATCAAGTGTTTTCATTTACTACAACAAAAACATGTGAAAAGGTTAGGCTGCAGCCAGGGGTATTCAGGTTAAATTTTAGTTAACATTGGATAAGGAAAGTTGCTAAGGCTAGCTGTGAATCACCGTTGCTGTAAGTATTTAATTCTGGTTTATGCATATGGAAACAAGTCCTTTGAGAATCCACTTCAGGTCTCTTCTGACCCAGGTATATGATAGTAATAATCTGACGTATTGCTGGCAGAGACAAGTTCTGAGCTACCTGTAGATGTTGCAGAAACAGGGGAAAGGATAACAAAACATTTAACTAGTAGCACAAATGACTAAAGTACGCACTGAATTCTAGTTATCATGTTGTATTAGAATGTTTTGTCATCTACAGAGCAGTAAGTATCTCTGTGAAAAGAACCATATGGTTTTTTTACTGCAGTTAGCTTTCATTTTGTGTTCTCCTAAATAAGAACATAGTCCTGGGGCAGTCTGTGCAATGCAGCATTTGTTTTAGTGCAGCATGGTCCTGTTTTTTGATTTTTAGAGTTTTTCCTTTGTTAACAAATTCCAAGTTAGTGATTTAGAATACATTTTTTAATTTTTTTAAGTTAATATTATCATCTCATTGCTTATACTTTCCTACTGCCTTTTCTCCGAAATTAATAATGTAATGTAAATCAACATATTCCTACTCTACTTTTTTTCCTTGCTTGCACTTTTGATGATCACAGCACAGTTCTTACAGGTTGGTAAACTAATCTGTGCTCCCCTTTCCACTTGGTTGATGGTCAACCAGGATGCAAAGCACTAAAGAGCACACAGGTAATATAAATGACAAACATGTAYTTGCATTTGAGTTGCTACTTAAGAAAAATCAATATTTTTTTTCAGTTTTCATCTGGGATAAATTATATATTTAGGGCAGAAAATGGTTGACATGGTAGTGTCTCACACTGCGATCGCTTTCATTTGGTTCTGGAGGAACACAGTTCAAAAACTTAAATTCTTCTCATATGCTACTATTAAAACACTGAGGACAGGATTCATTCGACAAAATGCAGGAGGCAAAATGCAAGAGGAAAATCCTCCTTGGATCGCTTTATAGGCAGTGGTTAAAAATGGTGCTTCTGAAATATAATGGATATCCAAAATATGTCAGGCGAATTGTGTTTTATATGAACCTGTCTTCAGCAGCTCCACTCTGCTCAGTTTAGTTTGACAAGTTCATATGTAGGCATCCACACTGCAGCTGTTTAACGTTGGTTGTGATAAATCCCTATCTGAGGCTCAAAAACTGTTTTCAGTTAAGACTTCATCTTAAAATAACATCTGCCGTATTTGTTACTGGTGTGAAAGGGGTGATATTTCAAGAATTCTAAATAAGAACAATTACGTGTCAGTTTTGAGGGTTTAGTGAAGATAAAGATTTTGAGCAGGAAAATATTATGTGATGAATATTTTTGAGAGCACCCCCTCTATTCTGACAGGCTGCTAGACAGACAGTTATTTTAGTAATAGCGTTGGGTTGGGGGTATCAGGAAGCCGAGTATCTTCAAAGTATTATGATGTCAGATTTTTCTATGCAGGTTATGACATTTGTCATTTGTCTGTTTTGTAACTTCTAACTCATTTCGTGTTTATATTAGAGTATACTGCAGGCTTGAAAAATTAAGCTTTATCTTCTCACAGCTGTGCTGTAGTATCTTCCTACAATACATCTTGTACATTTTGGTGTATTATTACATTTGAACATAGCAAATTGTCATCATCATAAATAACCCTCCMTTTTGGAATGCCATCTCTGTTGTTTTTTAATACTAGAGGAACAGAAAATTGCAGGACATGTCTCTTGTCCTTAGTTACTAATTAATAAGCATTAAAATAGTTTTGTAGAGGAACTATTGCTGGCCATGCTTGTATACTGATGTAGAGACTTCTGTAGTGTAAAGGCAAAATATTTCAGTGAGGAAGTTCTACTGGTTTCCCGGAATCCTGTTTTGCTTTTCTGTGGAAATCAGAAGCTTCACCACCTTTAATTATCAGGATGATAATATACTTCAGAGAATATACTTGAAGGTAGATAAAACACACAGATAAAAAATAACACCTAACAATTATTAGCAATTTATTCCATCTAGACTGTTTCTAGAATGCAGTTTTTATTTTGTACTTTAGACTTCATTTGCTTAAAAATATCCTAGTTTCTGTCACAAAGCTTCTCCTTGTGAGTCATATCACAGAATTCTAATTTTAGACTCACACTGAGGTTTTTTAGATGGTAGTTGTATGTATCCAAGTGAATCATCTATTATTGTGTGCAAGAAAACAGGCTACTTGTTCTGTTTTTCATCTAAGATGAGAAGGAGCCTTATGAGGGAAGTGTCAACAATCTATTAAGAATCCAATAGTCCATTTAAAAAAGAAGAAAGGAGAAAAAAAAAAAAAGAAAAAAACCCTCAAAACCACCAAAAAAACCCCCTAGCTCTTTGGAATTTATTTCTCCACAGTTAACTAAGAAGAGATGTTCGAAATATATTACATTTTATAGGAAGTTATAACTGATTACTTAATTACACAGCTAATGTTTATAGTCAAATTCTGGTTACTTGTTTTTGGGGGTGTATGTTTTATTTTTCTCATTTGTTAGTAGACTTTAATTTGGGGCCAGTCCACATATAATGTTCTTTTCAGAAGGTGTGTGAAGGAACTAGGGCTAATTGTAAAAGCTAGCCTCCATCCTGTCCATTGAAACAGATCCTGGTTTATTTTGGGTGTCAGTGATTATTTTAATTCAATATCGGAACCATTAGGGAACTAGCAGAAAAGCATCCCAATGTTTCAGGATAAGTAACCTCCAGGTAAGCGTGGAAGAAGGAGTAATGCCAAGTTACTACACGGTGGGGACGGTTCCTCTTGGGCTCCAGCCCAGCCCCGGCACAGCCTGCCTGGAGGCCAAGACCCCACACCTCAGCCTGCTCTCCCCTCTCTCCCCAGTTTATCTGTCTCTCATGCTTTCCCTGCTGAGGAGTCATCGTTGTTAACATACAACGTTGTGAAATATTGTTTGGAGTTTCATTACATGGAATGTAAACATTAACATACTAAGAGGCATAATTTGTGAAGTTTCTTTTACTGTAATTTCACTAGATTTTATGTAATTACATTTCAGTATTTGTTACCTAGTCTTCAGTACTTTTAAGAGGATTATGCCCTCACTGATGCACATTGGTTTAAGTGTCTACGGAGAATGTATGTAATCTCTTTATAACACTGTTAGGCTTGTGACACAAACCTGCAAAACCTATGAATCTCCAAGCTAAAGACTGTCATTGTATTCCCCCTGATATGAGATATATCTGGAACATTTAATAACATCTTGTATCTACATAGCTGTTGCTGCGGAATGAGAGTTACAATTTAGTCTACCCAAATCACCGAGTTGCTTTTTAGCTATGCCAGTTTAATTGCCAGGGAAAATTCATCATCTCCTTACAGAGATGCCGAAGGCCTGCACGAATGTGGTATACAGCTCCTGTGCTTTCTGCACCTTACTCATACAGGACAGCTGGAGTAGCTTGTCGTAACTGCACAGGCTGTCATGCCTCCTCCAGCTTGCTTGGAGGTTATCATTGGCGTACCTGGAGAGGTACAGCTTCTTCACCATACAGCGCCAAGGACCGTATGTCGGTGTGGACTTTCTGTACGTCCTTACTCGAGGCGCTATTGCGAGAAAGCCGCTCACCTCCAGACCGTGTGAATGCAGCAGCTGTTCTGTAAAGGCTTTATCTTAAGCTCATTAAAACAAAGAAAAATCTCCTTTCCATAAGGTGAAGGGAATGAACTATAACAGCAATAGTAGGCGAAGAGTATTACTGTTAGCTTTCCGGTCTTGGAGGGGGAAAAAAACCTTACATACAAGATCACAGTATTCAAGAAGATACGAGACCAAGCCAGTGTAGCAAAGCAAAGCAAAATATTTACTTGCTTATAGTGCCTAAGAGATGAAAAAAGAAAAAAAAGAAAAAAGCTCACTTAGGAATGGAGACTGCAGTCTTCAGACTTGACTGTTGGTAAGAAATTATGGTTATTTGTGGTAAATTCATTTTTTGGACTGTGCTTTCATTCTCCCAAGGAAATTAAAGTAAATCATTATTACAGTTGAGCTTGTATAAAGGCCCATCTCTTCATTCTGTTTGTTTTGGCCAGGGTTTCTATTTTATTGTCTCATTTGCCAAGACATCCTTAGGCTTTTCCAGGTTCAAGTGGGGCAGCCATTCCTGGTACTGAGTCAGAACTGAGACTGCAAACTGACGCTTGCTTAGTAGACGGTTGCAGATACAGCTGAATTTTCATTCTTACTTGACTCCTGTTAATAACAACAACAAAAAACCTCACCTGTTTAGGTCCACTGGGTAGTCCAGAAACACCATGTGGTTTTTCAGGAGAGAATCGAGAATCAGCATCACCAATTACAACAGTTATGAGCTACTAAGCCAGTCACTGTACCAGCCCAATCATTCTCTGTTATTAGTTGGATTGGCTACATACTTGAGTGCTGTTTTGCAGCCTGGATGCTGCTATTCCATTCACACATGGGTGAAGCTGATGTGCCTTGTTACAGTGGGAAGGACAAGAAATACCTTTTAATGGAAGTCACAGAGCTTGTGCTCCCATCTAAATGAGGAGAGAAACATTTGGGAATGGACCCTTTGCTGACATTTGCAGCCCAGCTGGCATTTTTCCCCCAGTGGAGTGCATTGTCACAGAAACTCAGGCCATGGCGGGGTGAGGTGATGCTTAAGGAAGCCAAAAGTCAAGCTTGTGGACAGGAGAGACAGAGGTGAGGCCATCCAATGATCAATCACAAATCAGTGAAAAAGCAAATGTGATCAAGCTGCCATGTTAGCAGAGGTCTTCTGGGCATAAAGCTTTGTTAGCAGATGTGAGTTGCAGTAATAAAACATGGATAATCATACCCTGATTTGAGACTGATTAGACAGGACATAAGGCTAATTAACCTGGATTTCTGGCTTCTTTGCATTACTGAAGTTGTGCAATGCAGGAAGAATAAGATTTGAAAAGGCATTTGGGCACCTAGAGATAGATATTGCCAAAAAAAAGGCATGATGTGCATTTTTTTATACCTCTAGACGCCTTTCTTCAAAGACTTAAGTACTTTATAATCTGATCCATAAACATACAAATAAAGCGGATTAAAAATCTTCAATGGTATTAGCATTCAGAAATTAGAAATTTATTATTTGCAAATGTATTTAGTACCCTCAACATAGTTAATATTTCTAAACCTAAATACGTATTTATCAGTAGTTGTCAGCTAAAGTCAGTGGGCTATCCTGGAACTACTGATTTTGTTCTTTAGTGCCATGTCCATTATATAAAAATGAAGCCATGTGACAACCTTGTTTACATTTCTAAAATACATATCCATCCTACTAAAAAACAATAGCCATAATGAAAGATTGGATTGCTGCTTTTTCATTCAAATTAAATATTTTTTGAATACAAAGCTCTGAATCTTACTGYTGAAGCTTCTGCTTTCTGCTTCCCCAAGAGACAGAAGTTCATTTTGTTTTTTTCTGGCTGACTGACTGTCTCAGGAGCAGAAAATCTGCTGCTTCTCCATCGCAATGTATCATGGAAGGGAGAAGACTTTAGTTGTATAATCTGCTTTCTTGGTCTTGCTTTCCAGAATCGCCTTTTGTTTGGACACTTTGGTGAGCTTGTACACAGCCTCGTTGTGTAATTCTTCTTTCATAATCCTGAGCCTGCCTTTTCATTTGTGTGGTTACTAAGAAAGCTGGAGGTGTGACCAACTGCCAGAAGTGATTTGAATAAATAAAAGGAATCATGAACAGTTAATTGTTGTGTTTACATCTAGTTTCTAAGAGACTAATAGTTCATGCTCACTGTCTCTGTGTGTTTGTATTTGAGATCTTGGGTGCATTCAAATCCTGTGTTCCCTGGRGAAACTTGTGTCTGCACAAAAAAATTACACTCTGTATTTATATTTATCAGTAAGAAGTCTTCAGGTTTTGATAGGAAGTTACATACATTTATGAATGAGATTAGATAATGGTAGATAATTAGATAATTGTGCTAATTCTTCAGTAGTCAAGGTTTTTTYCTAATTTTTTTTTTTTGTTAGATTTTGAAAGAGGTATGCAAACTTGTAATGAAGTAGCGCATTTTGACCTGTGAGGGTGGTAAGGATAGTTAATACCACTTTCCAGATGGGAATTGAAACAGAGGAAGGTCTCATTCTCACCCACTACTATGAAAGTGTAGGATGCAACATGGCCTTTACTGCAGTCAGGAAGAATAAATCAGTTCCTAAAACTCTACTGAGTTGGTTAAGTACCCACTTGGATCTACATATCAGGTGCACATCTATCTACCAATAGAAATCAGGTGCGCATGTAGCTACTGGTAGCTACTAATAGCTATTTCTGTTTATTATTAATAGCTGGTTGTTCCTATTGAAGGCCCAAAATAGTGGGAACTGTGTCATCAGGAATAGGAAGTAGCTTGAAATTTGGCTTAAAAATTGCAACTTACACATTCAGCAGCATGTTTGAAGAGTCACACTGTAAGTTTCAACGGTATATTTTCTTCAAGTTTTCTACATTATTATATGTTAGTAACCAAACATTTTGGAAATTGTATAGGCTGCAGTGCTTTTTTTAAAAAATAATTTATTCTTGGCATAGTTAAAATGGTAAACCTCATAGTCGCAAATATRCAGCTATTTAAAACAACAGGCATGACAATACAATGATTGTTCTCTGACTGAAGTGCAAACTGCCAGCAGATTTGTATTTTGAATGAGACCAAATCTGGAATCTATGCCATTTCTCTTACAGATTTCAGTGACGTAGTTAAATAACATAACATTAGTGCCAGTGGTTAAGGAGCTCAGGTTATTCTCTCAGGCTTATGATGAAGTTTAAAAGTATCAAGCTGAATTATGGTAATGTCACAGGTAATGCAAAAGAAAGAGATAAACAGACTTACATGAAAATGTGCATTGAACTTTCTCTGTAGGGAAGGAAAAGATTGGAGTTGATTGATCAAAATCATGGACACTTAGCTACCTCTTGTTGCCAAAGGAGAAAGTGTAAAGCACAGAAATCAGAGCTGAGTGGAAGATTAAGTGGCCTTAAAGAGAGGAAGCCAAAAAAAAGTCTTTTAATGCTTTCTTTGTATCTATCAGCAAGATAAACTTGTAATTAAAAGTTAGGTAAAAAGCTATGAATAATGTTTTCAAGGAAACAGAACAAACTAACACATAGGAATACACATAGAAGTGAAAGAAAAGTGAAATGAAAGCAAAAGGAACACATATAGCCTTCTGATAGGTAGAAATGTTGGAAAAAAAATTAGTGAGGAAAGGAGATTGGATATTGAGAACAGCAATAACATTGGCTTGAAAAATGAAAATGGAGAGAGAAGCTGCTTTATATCTCTAAACATAAAAAATACCATGGCAAGAATTTTAACTCTGTTATTGGTTGTGAACTGTCTCAGTCTCAACATCTAAGAGCACGTTTGCCCTAAAGCTTCGTTTTATTCTAGTAGTTTATTGTGGAAGCACTGTACAGTATCTGCTAGCAAAAGACGTATCTGCATTCCTCTGAGGACCTACCTCAGTGAGAATTCAAACCTAGATTTCCGACTATGGTCTCGGTATTCTGTTTCAAAATCCTTACACTCAGAAAGAAGTCTTTCATCTGAACTAGTAATTTTAGTTCTGAGTACAATCAAAATGTCTGTGCCACCATTACTTGCTTGCTCCCTATCAGGACTTGACTGTTTGCTAATTACTGGGTGATGGGTGGATGCTGGGTACAACCCATCCTGCTTCCCTGATCCTGCAGCATTCTCTTGCACTTGCTCTGGCGATGAGTTCTGAATTATACAGCAAGAGCTGCTCATTAGACTGTTATAAAGAAGTACCTCCATTTCTTCTCTCTTCCTGATAAAGGGGCCTTGTTTTCTAGGTCATTACTTCAGTTTCCAAATAATTTGAAGCCCTGAGTCCATGCAATTAGACTAGTTTCAGACTAGTCAATTGTTTCCTTCTGGTTTTCTCTGGCCTCTTTTACTAAAACCTGTTGCTTGGATTCCTTTACACTTTCAAAACTGGCAATTTCATTACATTTTTTACTAATAAATGACTTGGATGAGAGCAAGTTATTTGAGCATTATCTGAACATCAACATTTTTTACCTTTTTGCTGCAGAACCAGAAGCAGAAAGAATTGAAAGCTTGTTAATAGCTGATATTTGCATATGATTAAGAATGTGCAATGGTTATTGGTTCAGATTTATTTTTAGGCATTGTCATCTAGATTTATATTCTGGCATAGAAACATTTAACCTGAGATGCTAAGATCTAAAGATACAATTCAATAGCTTGTCACTGAAAGGCATATGCTGCATTTACATGACCTCTTTCATTCTGTCTCAAACCAGTGCTACAGGATTCTGATCATCTGTTCTCCAGAAATCTTTTTTCCTCCGTGACTGGACAGAATTTGTGGCTGATTGCCAGCAATGCTTGACATAAGCTGCTTTGGCAGATTTACCCTTTTAAAGCTGTGCTTTATTTGGGGGGAAAATTGTCTGCTTTCCCACACATGCAAAAACCAAAATGAAAAAAAAACCTTCAGAATGAGACTGAGATAAACGTAGTGCTAAAGAGAAAAAAATCACTATGGCAAATGAATCCCAAGCCTAAGATTTTTAAGTTCACTAGGTCTCTGTAACCACAGTGAGGACTGACTGTACTTTGCTCTTCACCAATAAAGATGAAATCGGATTAAGTTGTTGGCTAGTGATATAATGTATAATCTAATAATCTTTCTCTAGTTTCCCTTTTTCCTCCCATTTTAGCATCAAAATTAAGAGAATGTATACATCTAAACTTTCTCCTGCAACTGAGACTCAAATACAGATTGAAAATATGGTTGATATATTAGTATAAGCCTCTTACTGCTGTATAGAAAACGTGCAGGGCTTGCAGCTGATGTGTTGTCCTTGAGGAAGAAGCTAGGTAGTTTGGTGAAGGCTGAGACAGACTTTTTGGAGAAGCTAGCACAAGATGCACCAGATAAGACTGTGACCTAACCTGAAATAATTCATAATTGTGAAGCCAGGAGAGTCTGTGATGACCTTGTCCTGATCACCTACATAATTCCAGAGTTCAGTCCTGAGTGATGGTGTGTCTTTTGTGAGCACATAAAAGTGAGAAGTGGAGTGGAAAAGGGCACAAGGAATCTCTTCTCCATTTGGCAGGTAATACCAGGTTGATTAACTGAAGTAAATGTGAGYGTTCATAGATGTGAAAGGCTGGATGCCTATAAAGGGACAGACCTCAAACTCTGAACTGAGCAGCACGCAGTGCATTTCACTGATTTTTTTCTTATGCTCAAAGGTAGTTGCAGGTTGGGCACGTGATGCCGCAGGTCATCTGGACAAAAAGTACACAAGACTATGGTGGGAAAATGAAAAACAGAACACATAAGGAAAAAGGAAAGGAGGAAGTTGTCCAAATGAACAAGTTCCTCTTACCTCTTCTGATGAGCAGTTCGCATTTTGCAAGTCAAGATTACCTAACATAGTAAGTTTACAGAAATAGCAGAAGTTGCTCTGTTCAAAGGCAGCACCTTTCAACATGGACTTCGTGGAGCCCAGATATAATGAAACCATACTGGGGGGGAAAGTGTTTGAAAGTGTAGCTTCATGCTGTGGAGTTCAGTGTTTTAGGGGCTGCATGCACTCCTGCTTTTTGGCAGGAGTTTGTATGGATGGGAATCAGGAAAAGATCCCTTTGCTTCTTTACCCTCTGCTAATCAGGTTTTGGGACAGCTTGAATATTGAAATTTGAATATGATATTCAGTATGATACACACATCTTAATTTTTGTACTGATTTTTGTTAATATGAATACTGTGCTCCTGCACATTTCTTTCAGCAAGTCTTGGGTTCCAGCTGGCCACTTTTAGATCTTCAGTCTGGAATTAAAATCTTTAGCAGTGTAAAGTTGGAGATTTCATCTAACAAATTCATATGTAAATCTATTTATGTGTACATACATATACATACATAATAAAGCAACAGACATAGATGTTTCAAGTCCAGTTGATCAAATTATTATCTAAACAAAAAATGTTTAATACATCCCAAACATAAAATAGGAGTACTTAATGGAGTACATAGTTCATTATCTAATTGGCAAAGCCTGAACACAGCAAATGTAGAAGTGCTGTGATATTATGTTTAAATTAAGTACTAAAACCAATTGAAACATCCTTTTATTCCTTTCTATGAAGTAGAGCTCTGCTGAGAAGAAACAGCAACATATTCATAGCAAATTCATAGCATTTTATTGCCATTGTATGATCCTCACTACCATGTTATTTAAGTTTCTCCAAGTTTTTAAGGCATTCATCTTTAYAACATCCCTGCTTGGAAGGCAAACCACCTTTTCTTACGTTTGTGAAGTAAAGACAGTAAAGACTTGTTTACAAGTAGATCAAATACAAGAGATGCAGGCAGAAGCTAAGTACATGTAGCTGCAGATTTCCATGCTGTTCTAGAATTATTATGTAATAATTATGACCTATAAATATGATAAACACATTTCTGTATTCTTCCTGCATCTCTGTCATACAGAAATGTGCAGTGACATTTCATTTTAAGAAGAAAAAAAAATACTGGGAAGTGACATCCCATAAAGAGCCTCACAGATCGTAAACACTTAACTGTGGCAAAGGCACTGACCCCTCTCCTGCTTTAACGAGAGTTGTAACTGAGGTCATAGCCRCCCTTTCCAGTCCGCGTGGTACTCCACCCATACGTTGTTTTCATGAAGAACTTGAAATCATGACAAAAACATCAGAAGGAAATAATGCTTGTGTTGAATTTATGTTTTGGATATTTGTTTGTTTTCTTGAAAGGACGTTCTTCTTCAGATGCTGGTTATTTTTAGTGCTTATGAAACCAAAAGACAATGAACACTGGACGGAGCCAGGAAAGCTGTGAGCAAATATAGTATTGGTGAAAACTTGCAGACATAGAATAAATCAGTTGCCTTTGTCCTAAGCACCACCAATTCTGGATATTGGCTTCTTTTAAAACAAAACTATCCTATTGTTGGGAGCTTGTCATGTGGGTGGGTGGTCTTTCTTCAAGAGATCATAAATTATTGTCTTCTGTGACCTAAGGCAAATGTGACTGTGCCTCTCTCCCCCTATGTTTAAAAATACCAAATCCTGTCCTGTTGCAGAACCCTATTTTCTATATGCATTGGCAAAAATTAAGCCTTAAGACAATTTAAGAGAGCTACTGAGTTTTTATAGTATTTTAAAAATATTTTATTGTGTTTTATACAAATATAAATTTATATAATTTTTTATACTAGCCTGATACAATTTAGGTTTCATAGCTGCTTTAGTGAAACCTGAAAAGAGCAGAAAACATTATTAGAGTATTACAAAAATGCTGCCACCTCTGATGGTAATGGTAGGTTCTTCAGATCAGTGGCAACTGGCAAAAATTGGAGGAGCTGGTGAGGTGTCATACGTTCTTTTGAGGTTTGGACAAATTTTGAAATGCAGGAATCGGAGGAATTGTGTAGTGGCAACCTGCTCCAGCACCAGTTAGCCACTGGGTCCAGCGACCACGGTAAAATTTTTGTGGGCAGTATTTACCTTCAAATGGTAGTCAGAACTAGTATTAACTAAATTGCAAAGTCTGCATATACAGTCTTGTGGTTTTGTGATTTTTCACTAGAGGTGATCTGGGAACATCTTCATCAAATTCTGTGGATCTTTATGCTATCAACTATGTAGTTAGGAGCTGCAGATGAAAAAATACTCAAAGAATCTAGTCTGAATTTGCAAACTGTATGTAAACACACCAGATGACTTTGGAGATATAGGAAAAGATACTGTCTTTCAAGATTTTTATTAAACCAAAGAATGGCATAGATTCTTTGTATTTGTGAGCTTTAGGGAAAGGTAACTTCCAAAGAGGGATTTCAAAGCTGAGAGTATCAACTGCTTGATACTGTGTGATGGACCAGCCATTTCAGATAGGGAAAGCAGTCTGAAAGCAAAGCAAAGCAAGAGAAATAAACTGTATGGAAGATGAGATTGCAGTAATTGGCAGTGCAGGAACAAATGACAATTTAAAAGATTTATGGAGAGCCTTGTTTTTTTAGAAAAATTCTTTTTATTTTAAATGGCAGAAGAATACCAAAGAAGGTATCAGTTGGGGAAATCACGTTGTCGAGGAGGTTACTGAATAAAATTATTTTAGTAGCTGCATGCCACATCCATTAGAGAGCACAATGGACTGTAGAAACAAAACACAAAAAGGAAGGTGGCGTTGGGTAGGTGAATAGATAGACCAAGCATGGGTGTACGTGTTGGCTCTAGGGAAGAAAGAATGTCTTTGGTATTTTAAGATGGTGTGAAGGAAAGAGTGATACTGCAGAATGAAGAAAAAAAATAATTTCTATACTATRGCCAACTGACTGGAGTTAAATGTCTCTTCTGAGAAGCTTAGTTGTAGCCATGAGGGACTAATATGCTGTCTTCATTTTACTGCAAGTAGAACTTGCTTCAGAGAACTTTGCTTTTTCCACCTTGAAAGCTTTGGAAATGCTGAAAGTGCAGAACGTACACTTCCTCCCCAATTTTGAATGATAGTTACCTTTTTGACCTCTGTACATCTTTTGTGCTTCAGTGTAGCTTCTGCAGTAGTTTCATTGCCATAGTTCCTCAGGCTGCTTGAAGCAGTGTCTGCTCAGTCAGCAGTTATTTATAAGGATGACTGCTTGTCCTGTGCGGCCCTGCCAAATCAGCCTGCCACGGTGTGCTATTGATCTGCCCTGAAGTAGGAAGACTGGCTTAGTCTTCAGGATGCTTCCATTACATTTATGTGCAGGGTGCATATGTTTATCATCCAGCTGGCAAGAAGACCAATGCACACGGTTTATCCAGCAAAATCCAGCACACTGTTTATCCAGACAAATGTGAAAATATAAATATCACTGTTTGTTTCTTTTTTTTTTTTTTTTTTTTTTTAAATAAGGTGTACATTATTAGAAAATAATGCCTGGGATCTGACAACACTTTCACTGACGCTCTTGGCCACATGTCCATGTGTATGGATCTCCTTCTGGTAGGGGCCTCTCCTAGGGAAAACTTTTGAGGCTGTCCTACAAATCTTTCACAACTACTAGTCCTGGCCCATGTGAGAATTCAGCAGCTGCTCTTTTAGGGCACCTCTGAGGTCTCTAAAAGGTTTCTGGAGGACGGGATGGGTGGGTGGTTTGGCAGCTGTTGCAAAGAGCTGGAGGTGGGGCATCCTACAAGGAGAGTCCTACCACCCAGACCAAGTCACAGCTGATTACTTAATAGTTATTTAAGCTCAGAATCTATTAAATCTGATCCTACAATATCCAAAGAGGGTTTATTTTAAGTAGTAACACCATAATAAAAGGTTAGACTCTTACTCTGATGAGCAGTATTCTTTACTGTTAATTAGCTAGGAAGGGTAGTGTTTCTGCATATTTACATTTTAAAAATTTGTAAATATCAACAAACTGTTTAATACAAAACATCTGGAGAAGGTAATGTCAGTAATTTATGGTCCCAAGACTATGCATTGCTACTTGTACAGCACTGGTCCTTGGTAACACTTTTCTAATATTCTGGTTTTTTGGACTCGTTACTGAGTCATTTATGTTTCTCCAGATTTTCTTTATAATACTGTCAACACAGTGTGTGGTTTGTTCAGGGGAATTTGAAAACTGGGTTATTTCCTCTAGGAAGCAAACTGTTATTAATTAATCCAAATCTTTAATTAAAATTATAAAATCAAGTTTTCATTTGTAAATTATCATTTACAAATTTTAAATTCTTGTCAGTAGATTTTGAAGGGAAAGATTCTTTCATACAAAGCAATATTTAAGTTTGTATTTTTCCCAAATGCTTCTTCAGCACTGTTGGAGGCACGTTTTTCTACCTCAGCATCCAGAAACCAACGCAAAGAAGTATTTGTATTAGTCAAGAAGGGAACACAAAGAATTATTTGTATCAGGACAAAAGAGGATGTTTCAGCTGAAAATCTTAGTTCATCTACGTCTACATAAAGTTATAGATGAACGATGTTTATAACACGTGTAGGTTCAGTGACACAAGCCCCACCAAGCAAGCCATATACAAATATAATTGTATCACAACGATAGTCATAATTGAAACTCTGTCTCAGGGAGGCCTTCTAACAAGATTGGTGGAGAAATTGCTGCTGTATGAAAAAGCATTGACAGAGTAGATAGCTGAGAAATACAATTAAGATGTATGCACTTGGTTCCAACAGGAAGGATTCAAAAGTGGGACCCCAGAATTGTGGTCAGGAATTAAGGACATGTAGAGATACCCTGCTACTGAGGAGATGCTGGCCAATTTCTGAGATTCAGAAGCCACACTGGGAATCAGAAAAGGAGTATGTACAACAGGGCAGGGCCCTAAAGAAAATGCAGGTCAAACTGGAGAAACTTCAGGTGGGGTAAGTGGGCTCAGGGACCCAATCTAGGTTGGCAGGAGCAAGCAACAAGGAAAAGGAGTAGCATTTCAGCCAAGTGGCAAATTGAACATCTAGGAACAGCTGGTGAGATGACTCAGCTGACATTTGGGCAAACCCCCTATTCAGGCTCACAGCCCCGGCATGGGCTTATAAGGCTTATCCCGGCTTTCGGTTCTCATTTAGTGGTAGAACCTGACTGCTGAGGCAGAGCCTGACAAAGGCTGAAGAAGAACCATTATGCGTTTTTCTGTTTCCCTATTTATTCTTTGTGCAGAAAACTACATTTTCAAATGGAGATTTAGGGTGGCTTTTGGTTTGGGTTTTTTTTCAATACTGGAATTCTGTCTATGAAGTATTGTTAACACTGAAATGGTCCCTAAAACGGTTATATTTTTCCCAAATTAACATGTGCATGTGCACATATATATTTACGTTGTGCATTCATGTATACATGCACGAACACGTGCATGTAAGCTGAAGGATGTTACCCAGGAGCACTGGCAGAGACACTGTCATATTTTATTATTCTTGTCTAAAACGCTATTTGCTGTGGGGGATGAAGAGGAGCTGTAATCAAACAGTTTATTTTGTAGGGACACATGCAGCTCTGCTAATCAGATTTTTTAAATGGGGGATAATTTCAAGGTTACTTAGCCTAGCTGCAATACTTTTGACTTGTAATACACCTCACTGTTTATTTTTTAAAGGCTACATTTTYAACTCGGATCCCTAGAGCTATATCCATATTTCTGTACCTAAATACAAGTGGCCTCATTTTCAGAAATTGAGAGCACCTTCAGCCCCATTTGACATCACTGAGATTCCTGTGCTTCTCTAATAATAAAAAATGAAGGTACCTGCAAAATGTCTCATCATGCACTCCACACTGGTATTAAAATACTGAAGTTTTAATATCCTCCACCTCTCAGATTGTCTTCATGCAGTATTATACTGATTCATCAGGAAGGCAGACTGGTTTTGACCTTGATAGGATGTGACAGCACGTTAGGACTCTGCTTGCTTTTACACTGGAAACTACTAAAACCCACCATTTTGCATTCCCTATTTCTGTGTGAAAGCTTAAGTAGTTTTAATTGCCACAGCAATTGTCTGTCTGTTTGTTTATTCTTTTGCTGGTTTTTGTAAGAGTACACACCCAAAATCTGTGGATGTCATCCAGCTTGGCTGAGACTTAGCACAAGAGAGATGATTTTTCACACTCAGTTGTTCCTATTTCCCAGTTTGGCTGTTCAGAATTAATTTTTTTTTTTAAATACATTTTTAAGTTGTGACGCTCTACTATTTTCTGGCCCAGGGAGATAATAGATATCCAGAAGTTTTGAATTAGATTTTTAAAAATTACATAAAACCAAACATAGTAACTTTTCCCTTGCCCAAGTCTGTTCCATCTAGGAAGAACTCTGAACGTTTTCAAGAGTTAGCAAAATCTCTTGTTAAAATTTTCTTCGAAGGCAGTATTTGTAATGATATAGACAAAAATAGTTGTAGGGTTTTTTTTTAAGTACTATGTTATGTATTTATTATCTAGGCTTTAGTGTTATTTAAAACACAAATTTTCAAAAAGATAAACTGGTTTTTGTGCAACTCCTGGTAAACAAGTGTAAATCCATTTCTGTGTTTCCTTCCTACCCTCCTCATTTTCTGCCTGTTTTTCCAATGTTTGATTGCATTATATTTTACCTAGTGCAAAGACTTATATAAGGGTGGAAATAACCTCAGTCAGGGTAAGTCAGCATTGCTCCATTTCACTTGAGYAGAGCGCTGAGGAGCTGGCCTGTATCATTATGCACATGCAACTAATGATATCAGAGGGACTACTCATATGTTAAAGATCGAGGCAGACCCTTTGAGCAGGCAGTGTGTGTTTTGTCTGTGTCCATATGGCACCTACCAAATGTTTGTATTGCTAGGGCATAATACTAATATGTGTCCTAAAAATATAAATACGCTTGATTAGAATTAGAAATGGGAGTTTTCCATAGGCACTCTACTAAGCGAAACGTACTGTATTAAGGCTGCTAAAGAGCATAATACAGTAAGTTGGTGTCCTAGAAATRACTGGGGCTTTTGCATACAGGATTATCTTGCAGCTTGAATCAGTCAGTAATGATGCCTGGCTGGGCCCGTACTCTGGGAAGGTCTCAGCGAAGCACTCAGGAGAAGTTACAGAATTAAACACTTCCTCCTTGAACTCCKCAGTCACGCTGCTCTCCCTGTCCCTCCCCTGCCCCTATCCGTATCCCTATCCCTATGGTGCCGCATCTGGGGAGAGGGAAGAATAATGTGATGTTATCTGATTGACGACTTCTGATTTTGCATTCCATGCAGAGCACTTCCTTGCAGATCTGCTGGTACAGAAAACCTAACTTAATGATTCTGAAAGGGTTTATATTCCCTRAAGCGTGAGTCCCATGGCCTCATCATCTTTGTTAAACATGTCCAAGTAAAAATTGGTATGTATACTTCATACAAGTGTGTAAATCCGTAGAAGTTCCTGTATTTTATTTTATTTTTTTTAGTATGTGAAGTATTGAAAGGACACTTGCATTTACACTTAATTCTCTAGGTTTAGAAAACCTGAATCTATGGTATGTATTTTTGATAGATGTCTCTTTTTCTGAGATGTGGATACAGTCCAAAAATCCTGAATTTGGTTATTTCTCCGTGGCTTGATTGCTTACATTTCCTAAATCAAAGGGACATCACTTGTTTAAAACCAGAATTAGATTGACATGAAACCAGATTATGGACCTCAAACGTTTCCCGTTGCATGAATAATGGAATCTGTAAGGACATAGCAGGAATACAAAGACAAATGATAGAGTTTGAGAGGAGTCAGGTCTTGAAGAACATTATATTGTGCAGAAGGCTTATTCTTACTCTCTGGTGTACCTTATCTGGAAAGATGTATGGGTGACAATGAGAACAGTCTTGAGAGCAATTGCATGAAGAAGATTTTTTATGAATAATTTGCTTTATGCCTTCAGAACCTCCCAAGTAGTTCAGTTATATCAAAATAACTTGAGGATAAGGGGTACAGTAGCACAACATTTATTTTCACCGATTTCAGTTAAAGTAATGTAAATACTGCTTGGAYGAATCAATGCTCTGCTCTTAGCTCATATTACCATTTTAAAGATCTTCCATACGGTAATTTATGCACCCTAATTTGTTTGCCGAATTTAAATTTTCAGGAGCAGGGGGAAGATGGATATGTGAAGTATTCAACCAGATGATATATATAAGCACTGAGAAGCAAAGCAGTGACTTGAGTGGACTGAGGTGTAGTCTTTTTTTTCCTTACAGTTTCAGATGTTTTTCACAATTTGCCTTTATTTGGTGACTGTTCAGGTTGAACTGTACGGGAAATTCCCAACAAGAAGACATTGGCGGTGTGTATTTTAGGCAGAGGCAGTGAGTGCTGTAAACTTTTATTTAACCAGTGAAGAATCCTGAACTGTGCAGGTGTTAGARATTACGTTGTGTTAGAGTTCAGTGKTTTTGGTTGCGAGCTATAATGGTTTTATTTTAATGTTTTTTTCAGTTTCAAAGCACTGAAAGACAAATTACAGTGAAAGACAGAATTATAGTTGGAGTAAGGACTAGACGCACTTTGTGGGATGTTCAGTCTAGGGTCTTCATATTTGTGTTGTATTTTTTTGGCTCTGGAATGTCTGAAGTTCTCTACCATCAACATGTACTTAAAAGACCATTTTCAGCCTTTGATTACAGAGTGGCCAGCTCTCATAATACTTGATGCTTCTTGGATTCAGTTATTAGTCAAATAATAAAATAAAACACTAAATCATCTTCTGGTCTTCATGGCTGAAGAGGAAGGCTTAAAAATTACATGCCTCGGGTGTAAGGCTCCAGAAGATAAAGATCTCAATATCATTAAAAAAAAAAAAAAAAAAAAAAAAAAAAAAAAAAAAAAAAAAAAAAAAAAAAAAAAAAAAAAAAAAAAAAAAAAAAAAAAATCACTATTTTGGGGAGTTGGTCCTTATATCATATCCTGATATCTCAGTTAATCCTGAGAATGTAACTGGCTCTGGTGTGGACCCTGCAGGGGAGAATTTAAGAAATTTCTCTCATTCAGTTTGCAACTCAAATGTGAGCCTTTCTGTGGAAGCTGTCATTTGAGCCAATTCTCAGATAAAGCAGTTCCATCATGCTTTTGGCTCAGGGCTGCTTGGGGTTATATTCATCTAACCTCACGATGAGTAAATGGGGCTGATCTGATAACCATGGACTTTGGGAATAAGATATGTTTTCTGCAATGGGTCACTCAGGTGATGCTTTTACTCAAACCTCTTGAATAATTACATTAATTATTTTTATACTAATTGTGTTAATACTTTAATAGCAGTTACCTACAAAAGTACTGGTGCAGTAGTTTTATTTTACACTGTGAAGGTGACAGAGTTGTCCTTCATCTGCTGAGAGCCTGAAGGGCCTACTCCTTTCTCTTAACCCTAATGAAAGGTCGTCTGCAGGATATCTGCAGATGTTTGCCTTCAGAATCACTCTTTAGTACTCTTCTCGTCAGTGTAAAAAGTTTACCAGTAAGTTTGGACTAGTCTAGAGTAGCAATGGGAAACTGAATTTTTCACAGCATTTCACTATTAAGTTCTCTCTAGATTAGGACACAAGCTTGCACCCGCTGAAGTTAATAAATGCTTCTTGGACCTGGATCAAGGACTTTAAATCTTCAGTGTCTTTCAGGAAGTATAACTCCTTTGCCAAAACAATTAGAAAATACTGTGGTATGCACCTATCAGTTTTTGAGGCATAGATCAAGATACTAGGTCATAGCACGTAATCATTTCCGTCTCTGTTTTTCTAGTTTCCTGGTATGAAATAATACCAGTAGTCAAACATCTATGCCAAGGATATGAAAGCAGAGGGAGCTGAAAACGYATTAAACAGTTTGTTGTAATGCTGTGAACGTTACGTCCCATTAAGCAACTGAGTGAAGTATTTGAGCTCTGTGTGCTGTGGCAGACATGTTTGGGCTTGTTTGTTGACCAGACAGTGTTTAATTTTTCTACTGTCTCACAGATAAGAAATACTGCTTTCCCAGACCAGAGGAATAATTTAAAATTAGGAAGTGCAGTCTTTGAATGCAAACATTGTCATCACGAGAAAATCGTAACCAAATTGAAACAGGAAGAGTTTGTATAAGTATGGTGTGAAACACAGCACAGAACTGGTAGGAAGGAATTCAGGTCTTGCAGTTATTCCACAGCCAGACTTCCCTTGAGGAGACTGACGGTGTTTGATACCTCTCGGGGCCAGCCTCCGCCTCCCCCCGATGCTCGGCCCCTTTGCCAGCTCTGCCGCCGAGCCCAGCCGCTCATGCCATCCTCTGTTGGCTGCTCTCTCCATGCTGTGCTCCCTGACCCCCCTGCTCAGGGTGCTGCTACAAATTCATTGCTTCTAGGAGGATTTACTAGAGGTCACTCAAAATTAATTACTTGARCTGTGTGCTTTGTCTGGAGTATGGCTTCCCTTCACAAGTGAAGGGTCTGTTTCACCAGCTAGAAACCACACTGGCAATTAAAAAGCAAGTGGCAAGAGGCTGGGTTCTCCCAAAAGTGTAGAGGTGGAAGAAATTCACCCAGTAATACGTGGCTTTGTTAATGGGATTTTTTTCTGGGGTATGGTTTCATGCTGGTCAGTAATATCTAAATATTATAACAATGGCTTGTTTGTCTTGGCAAAAATAATAGAAGAAATCAAAACTTTACACTGAAATTAGGAAAACTCATTACATGAACTGCTGATAATACCGCATAATATGAATTACCATAAGCAAATATTTTATTTTTCTGACATCATGTAAGTATTCTAGCCCAGCTAGAATGCAATCTGGCCGCTGTCGTTAGAGACAACAAAAAATGTTTTTACAA